>JAMPIV010005667.1:576099-1063068 GCA_024509875.1 Oreohelix idahoensis
ACTGCCATTCCTTTTCACTTGTGTGGTGTGCATTGATCCAAGTTTCATCCACTTACACTATATCATAATCTTGATTACGCATTTCCCGTACTTCACGTAATATTTACTTCTCATAGATACTAAGTGCGGCTTCTCGCAGATGACGTTTCTTCCACTAGCGTACTTCCTAAACGTAAAAGCCAATGCTTCTAACAGTTCTCGATAATGTTGATTTCGACCACATCAATGTCATTTGTGTGTTCTCAGCCGAATTTTCAGTTTTCTTAGTGTCACAGTTTCTTTGGAATTGAACTTTCTACAAATCTCTCTTCTAATTACATCCCTGTCAAAAACTATCTACTACTTCTTTTCCTTCCTTGCGTCCTGGTATTGATTGATTGAAAATTCCATTAGCTTTGACTAATTGATGAAATGAGCGTTTATTTAAACCCAAAGGTGAATAGTTCTCTTTTCGGATTTGAGAGACTCCGATACAGTTTACCACGCTTAGCTTCTCTGCAGAAATATTTATACATCTTCACTGCCATTGTATGCAGTGTAAGGAACTTGACTTTCATACCCATTGTATGACAGACCTAGAATACCGCAAGATACGCCTATGCACTGACATACACAATCAGTAGAACGGTAACTGAACGCACCGGAAGGATCAATGTAATGTTCAAAACAGTGCGATAGTGAGCTGAAAAAACGGGGGAAAATCACGTAAATTTGCGTTCAAGATGTTAAATCGAAATAGCGCACAAATATGAAGGGGTAAGCCCTCTCAATACACGGTTGGACTAGGAGGTGGTCGATTTTGTATACTTTAAATAAAGAAAATTTAGAAACATAAGTTTGTTAACGGGGAAAAAAATGTCCCCATCGGGACATAGCGATCATTAGGTCATATGCAAAGTTGCAACAATTACGATCAAGTGGTTGCAGAGATATTGAATATTAAACAGCGGCAAACATTGTGAAACGCACTATAGTGTGCATAGAAAGGTGCATGGTATAAAAACTGTGCATTGGCGTGCATAGAACAAATAAATTCTTTTACGAGAAAAATATTTAAGGGCCAATCTCAGAGTGCTGGAATTATTCCCCAGAGATTATTATTCAACTATAGTCCGTTCGGAAATTCGTGCCCACAGAAAGCGTCAATCTTCTCCAAAACTGTTTGTTGTATGGACATGAATTTTTGCATACAGTCTTAGATTTTCCATGCAGTTAAGATTTTGCGATGATTAATCCACAGCTTTCGCGAAATTTGCAAAACTGCGATTTTCTTTGATCTTTTTGGAACATTTGCCTAAATCTGCCCGCAACATTAATTCTTACAGTAAATCACAACATTTGTGCGACAAGACGGTTCAAAGGCGTGTCTTAAATGTGTGATTGGTTGTTCACGTGATTTTGATACGAGGAATGATGATCTGATAATGAACAATGATAGCAGTATGTGGTGGGTTGATATTAATTATGTATATATTTGTGTAGCAGATGTGAAGTCAGCTATGCAAGCCCCTGAGGAAGTTTAATTTCTAAATATATGTCAGGGAACCTGTCTTGCTTCCACCAATGACTACCTCCCGCTATGTATTTTATCCCCAATTTATATGTCCTGATGTATGGGTGTTGTGTAGCTAGATGTCTAGGGTATATGCAATGTATGTGAAGAAAATAACAACAACCACACTTTAAGGTTAATAAACAAGTAAGTAAACAACTCACTATTGAATTTTGGTCTGAACAATTTTTTACAAATGTATTAATTATAATTGAGTTGATTCATAAAAGATTAAATGTCAAGATATATTTACACACATACAGTTTAACTACGAAAGTCTACTATTTCCTGAACTAGGAAGTGTTCTTAGTGTAGTATCTCTTCCAAACTTAAGCACATATTTGGGGAATCAATAATGTCATCATATTTTATAATCTTGTTGATATAATCGGTGGTGGAGGATCAGTCAGTGAATTAACAAGGCCCCAAAACACAAGGCTTAACTTTCGATATGAGTAGAAAATTCTGCGATGTCCTGGTTATAAGTCTTCATGCACACAGCACTGCTCAGCTTTCAGGATTCGAGATAAGGTACGGCACTCAATTCATATGGCCTCAAACAGGTACTATGGTTGAACAACAACGTGACTGGCTCACTTCAGTTTCTCACCCAGAAACTCTGGAAGTAGAGGATTAATTTCCCTCAAAATAATATTCTGACCTATCTCCGTTCCTAACAGGTTTACAGGTATCAACAGATCAAAAATCAGAAAATAATACATAAATAATTATTGTCCCCATCTGGTAGAGTGCTCTATTCATCATTAAGTATCTCAAACATATGTTTTTTACACCTTCCTAGTCATAATACAATATTATAATTTCGTAAATACATTCAGGTAATAACCTGTATTACATAAAGATGGCCAGTGATTTTCTGGCTATAACTCAAACATTATTCATTAAAGTCTTTTCCCTTATTAATTTCTTTTTATCCCAACTTTTAAGTAAAACTGTAAGGATTTTATTAAGTTCTTTCCCCACAATGTCAGAAAGCCTGTCTGGCTTTTCTACAAAGGACAATATCTTTCTTAGCAACTCGGTGAAACAACACAAAGTTTGATGTTGGCTTCCCTCTTTATATATATATTTTCTTTTATCTCCCAAAGTACAAGTAAAGCTGTAGGGCTTTTACATGAAGCTATAAGATTATCTAACCCCATTTAATGATTTTACGTAACATGTTGAAGTGGCACTTGTACGACTGGGACTCTACCCTTCAAATATTCATTCTTAATCAATATGGCAAACACATTTTCAAATACAATAATAATTATATAAATGTTGGTCTTACCGAAATATCGAATTTTTCCACTATGTAAGTTAATTACAGGCCATAAATGGTCACACAGAATCTCCTGCTGACTATCAGAACAGCGAAGGCATATGAGCACAACTTGTCTGTATACGTCACTAACTATACATGTGAACTTATAATTTGAAAGTGGCGAGGAACGCTCGTCTCTCTGGGTATTTATTCCCACTTCTTAGTTATTCTAAGCAACCAATCAGGGGACTTCCGTTCCTACGCGTCTTTTTTCAAAAGGTTAACCTACTATTTTCAAATCAGGAGACACCCCTTAATATGGCCAGCATCAGTAAAGAAGCCCCATGCACGTCTATATATGTCTTCATTCTACCATATCGCCAGTATTATCTAAGTCATTTTAATACAGAACGATAATATTTACTTAGTCTACCGTCTATCATCTAATGCATAAGGTTTCATACTTCTGGCTATTATTTTTACCATTTTCGTCTTTCCTTTATATTTATGCCAATAATATATCTTTCTTCCTACAGTAAGATAATATATTAGACTAAAGAATATGATATATTTAATAACTAATTAGTAGCATTTTAATCGTCATTTTTAGTCTTTATTTTTCCTATCGTTCGATTTGGCCAGTTAGTTTCAGTTTTAAAATTCAAACGGGCTCTAAGCATTTCCCCCTCTCTCTCCCTTGCCTTTTCCAAGAAATAAACAATTTCTAACGATACTAACATTCAAACGTGCGTTTTGGTTAAAGGCTTGCAAGTCTGTGACGCCACATTGGCATAAATTCTACTATCGTTTTTATGCGTTAACTCTTTAGATACCGAGTTAAAAAAAAAACTAGTATTTTGGTGGCGCGGTAATTCCTATGTTATTTTATTCTTATAAAAGTGGTCACTAGTCTTACAACTGGGGGAATTTGCGAGACCATATGTGGGCGTGTTGTACATACAGATGGTATTTTACGACACAGTAAATCATCAGGAAGCTATGACGAATCGTAACTGTTTATGTGTTATTATAGATTGGCATATAAAATTAGTTTATCACAAACGAAGGAATGCGAACGACGTGCCTCATTCCGAATCGGACGACTCCAATAAGTTCACAACAGTTATTGGTTGGATAAACTGCAAGCCATCTCGCTGCCAGTAATCTTCTTCTTCCTGGAGCACGTGTTCTTCACATTTAGCCCAGTACTCTGTGTCTATTCGTGAAAGGGCCTCGCGAGTCATGTCTTTAACATCGCACATTTTAAAAGTGGTGTTCTGGGCGGCCACTTGCCCTTTAACTCTAGCCCAAACCAGCTCTATTGGGTTAAGGTGAGAATGATAAGGTGGGAGTCGTAGAGAAACATGACCCTGCTCTTGGATAATTTTATCAATCAGAAACACTTTTGTCTTATTCCTCTGTCTCACAAGCTGCAACAACTCTGGTTTTAAATAGCTGTTGTCAGCGAAGATGTTTTCATTTACAAGCCAACTCCTGATTTCGTCTTTCGTGCTTGCCGAAGTGGGAGCTTTATCCTCCTGCGCTAGAACATTATGATAGAACGCATTATCCATCACCAGGCAAGACGGCCTATCTAGAGTCTGGAGGAGTGTATTCACTATCCAATCTCTAAAAATTTGCCCATTCATTTCACTGTGGTAGTCCCTACCATCTACAGACTTTGATTGAAAAATAAGCTCTGCATCACGGACAAGCCCATTCTGTCTGCTGCCAGCATGTACTAATATAATGCGTTGACCTTTGCTGCTGGGAATTTTCCTTCTATGGTCTCCGTCAAAAGATTGCCATTCTTTCTCGTTCGTATGATGAGCATTAACCCAAGATTCGTCCAAATACACTATATCATAGCCATCTTGTCTTCTGTCACGAATCTGCCCAAGGTATTTGCTTCGAGCTGCAACCAGATGTGGTTTTTCACATAAAAAATTCCTTCCGCCAGACGTTTTTCTAAAAGTGAAGCCGACACTTCTGACAAGTTGCCAAAGAGTTGTTTTTGAGACGTTAATATCGCATTCTACTTGCAGCCGACTTTTCAGCATGCGGAGAGTAACAAGTTGATTGGCATTAAACATCTTCAAAATCAAACGTCTAATGACGGACATCCTTGTCAAAATCATCAATTTTTTTCTTCCTTCCTTGCTTAACCGCAGCCTCTGTACAATCACCGTCCTGTTGTATCTAACGTCGAAAAGATCTTCTATCCACATCCAGGGCCTTTCGTGTTCTCCTACCTGGTTCTTGGATGTCGTGGTATAAACAACCCATCTTAGCCTCTCTGCGAAAATGCCTGTACAATATAACAGTTACCTTCTGCAAAATGATAAATTTGCATTTCAGATTCATTGCGCTTTGCATAATTCTGCAGTTTAGTTTATTAGTATATTATACGCTGGTGTCGTTTTTGTTTCGTTGCAGCCAACTCATTGCAATTAGCATACGCCGCTGAAATAATAACTCGCGACTGTGTACAATAGGTACGCACTCGTGCGGACATGTAGTCACTACACTAATTCAAAAAAAAAATATTGAATAGCACATTTCATCGCTTGTGCTGTGCTGCAACAAAAATTAAGTGCGCAATTTGTGAACGGATCTTGTAACTTTCCTGTAGAACTAATAAAAATTAACCCAGACAACGGTAAGAGTTTTTTATATAACTTAAAGAAGAAAATTCGAACATGACATAAGTTTTGTAAGGGCAAAAAATATATTAATAACTGCATTGATATCAGTAGGCCACGTAGTAAATTTCAATAACATCCGTCAAGGGGTTGCAAAGTTACAACGTTCGATGCGTGGGCACGAATTTCCGAACGGACTATAGTGTAAAAGCCCGTCATAAGACGAACTAAGTAGCAGCAGCGAGGATCCCAATGTGTGTATACGGGATCACACATTCTATACATATATTTTTGTGCACACCGTCATTTGCGCATTCTTCCTTGGTAAGTGTTACTATTTTCGGGAGAGTACATAAAAGGGAAACAATACAATTAATGTCTAAATAAATATTAGACAAACATACAGGTATGTTTTCAGGCACTCGTAAGAAATAAAGAAGTAGAAAACTAGACAACAGAAAAACAACAGACGTGAGTGGCTTACCCAGGACTCGAACCCAGGACCTTCCGTGCGACAACCCCGCCTAGCTATGCAAGCGAATCACACTATCCTCCCTGCCATCTAGGCATCACCAAAAAATGATGCTCCGATAACGGGTCATTAGTGCGACCCGCAACACATAACACCGGAAATTTACCATGGGCAGTCCAGTCTAATAATGACGCAATCACTTCTGTTGTTCCCCTAATATACAGTATAGGTCAGACTTACACAAGACAAAGACCTTAATACTGTGTCTAGTAAATGATAGAAGACTAAGAACAGTAAGTACAGGACAGAGGGTAGGTTGTGGTATTGTATAAACATTTATAACACATAAGGAAGGGAAAGGTAATTAAAAAGTTAATATCTAACTTTCAACCAAAGTTGCATCCCTTAGCGTTACGCACTGACAGAAAAAGCTGGGATTTTATAGATAGGATTTTTTTTTAAAATTTGTTACGTCAGACTTTTAAGATTTATTATAATTCTGTAAACTTTATCCGTCTAACTGCTGTACTTTCCATTTGTTACAAGGTGCAGAAAATTATAACTTGTGCGAGCATGTAACCCGCCAAAAGATGGAAATAATTTTGGTGTGCTATTTCTGCTGCAGGTCCTGAAGGCGGAACTAATTATCATGTAATTTCATCCCTTTCCCTTCCATATCAACTTCGTTGTAGTCTATGGTCAATGCGTGATAAGAAGATTGCAGGACCTACGTGTTCTTTAAATGGGTGTTTAATTTAGCTTCCACTGTCCAATGCGCGTCTTTTCCGTACTTCCCCGAACAGTTGGCGTGACTGCTTGATAGCTCGCTACAGGGCGTTTCACTTACACAATTACTGATATGGGGATTTTGAGAGTATTTGCTCGCTATTTCATCAATACGGGGGGGGGGGGGGGGGGGGGGGGGGAAGTCAATTAAGAACACCATGCACCATCACTAAGATTTCTTAGATGCGCGAGTTGCTCAAAGCCGGGTCGGTGCAAGAGTGCATGATAAAGACCCCTGATCCACAGTGCTGGAGGAGGGGGGTGGAGATATCGAATCAATAAACGTTTTAACAGTGCACGCTACATAGTCCCGTGATATCTCTGATGTTACTGACGGTCTAGCTTACATCTTTCAGTTGTCTCCGCCACCATATTAAAAAGATATAACACCCGGACTACTGCATCCTCACGCAGCTCGTACAAGCTGACTAAATATGAGGTTGCGCACGGGACATGCAGCCTCATCAGATAAAACGAACTGCCACAGAAACTACTGCTGCAAGAGCACGTGAGGATCTCGTGCAGGCTTCCTGTAAGTGGACCAGCTGCCGTATCTCTATAATGCGTTAGGAGTGCAAAAGAAAATGGTGATTTTACATTAAAAACTGACTACCCTCCGCCTTCAATTCTTTCTTTCTAACTGCTCTCCACCTTTGTTCTCCTCGTTTCCGCAAATATGTTTCCAGTATCCCCCCACCACTACATTTAAGATCACCGTGGAGAATATGTCTTCGACAAAAACATGCCAAGACGTCCTTGTTCTGTGTCATCCCAGCCAATTCCTTCCATGCCTTCAAATACATATATTAGTTAAATTGTTATTTAGTCACAGCTGGGTAGGAATAAACAATTCTTGTCAATTAAAGAAAAGCAGCCAACCACGTAACGTTTAACATATTAAACTGTTCCTTAATGGGCCTAATAATGATTGACACGTTATACCAAAATACATGACAATACAGACGACAGATTTAAGAAAGTACAGATTGACAGCATATACAAGAAGTAAGCAAACACATTCTAATGTACACTGTCATTACCAACAGCGATCATTAGTAAATGAAATATGTGTTTGAATATATCACACAATTGAAAATAAAATTACTCTATATACCCTACTTATAAATGATTAGGCTGAAGATGGTAGACCAAGATTTTGGAATATGGGAGGCAAATAAAGATCATATATGCTTGTCCACTCCCCTCTCATTTCTTTATTTAAAAAAAATAAAAATAAAAACTAAGACAGCATATACCCTCAGTAAAAACCCCAACCCAGTGTAAGAGCTAGATGTGCCCTCATCACGTAACCACCTAGGTCAGACGACTGGGGATGTCAGAGAACCTCGAAGAGAACGGTAAAAGTGGAAAAGGCAAAAAGAACCTTATGGATCGAGTTGATGAAGATGAACAGCTTATCAGGCCACAAGGTCTTTAATATTTGGACATGAGCCCTAATATAACCGACGGACCTTTTGTCAAAGCTGAATTACCAAAAAGATAAAACTAAAAAAAAAAAAAAAAGGTTCAAAAACAGAAATCGGTGACAATGAACACCGGATGCACTGTGTTTAATTGGAAATAAGACAATGAGATGGACTGCAGTCAGACTTATCAATCATGGGATAACAAAAATTGGTAGTGTAAATCTAACTAGGATAAAAACAATAACGAAAAGGCCAACGTTACGACCACACGGCTTTCGTCCGGTATAAATGAACGAAAACAATACAGACTAAACACAAAACTAATACAAATGCACATTACTCTTCCTTTTATCTATAATTTTTGATCGTTTATATTTTCATACAGAGGCACATCTCCAATCCAACCTGCAAGTCTGGAAGGAAGAGCTGGAGAAGAGAGGGATGGTCATAAGCAGCTCTAAAACAAAATCCATGGTGATATCACGAGAAGAAAGAAGACATCAGATTAAGCTGGGAGAACAGGTCCTGGAGCAGGTCGACCACTTTAAATACCTCGGAGCTATTATAGACCGAAAGGGAGGCATCAAAGAAGAGTTGGCCACTCGAAAAGCAGCAACTGGGAGACTTTTTCAGGCCATAAATCGAGGATTCCTCAGCAAGAGAGAGGTTGGTAAGAAAACGAAGATGGCTGTATACCGCTCCACCTATGTCCCAGTCTTGACATATGGATGCGAGTCATAGGCAATGACTACAACCCACAAAAGCCAGATCCAAACCTCAGAAATGAGGTATCTGAGGAAGGTGGTTGAAGTAACAAGAAGAGACATGGTCCGCAACCAGACGATATGTCAAGGCCTAAAAGCCCACCCCCTGCAGACCCAAGTAGAACAGTACCAACTAAGATGGTTTGGCCATGTCTGCAGAATGGGAGAAGACCGGCTACCACGACAAGCATGGGAAACAAAGAGCCAAGGATCCAGACCCCCAGGACGACCCAGAGTCCGCTGGGAGGACAACATTAGACAATCTTTGAAGGACCGAGGACTAGAATGGAACCAGGCCAGGAGGAAGACAGCCGATAGGATAGTCTGGCGCTCTCTCTTCCAAACCTCTACACCTCACGGTAGAAGGGGAACGACTAAGTAAGTATATTTTCATAAAATGTACATTTCACACGTATTTACTATTGCACATCATTTAATTTGCTTGTTTTTTTGTCACAGCAGAGGCGCGAAAGCGTAAATGTCGATTTCGTTCGTTTTTCATCCACTTTTTTAATAGCTTGGATTGCTGATCCGTCTATGTGTATGGGGACATGTTAAACTGTCCAATATCTTCTCTCTTTGTCGCATTGTTTCTTGTTCCATCAATGTCCTGTTGTCAAAATGTATTCCATCTGTCCTCTGTTGATAACCTGTTGTCAAAATGTATTCCACCTGTCCTCTCTTGATAACCTGTTGTCAAAATGTATTCCATCTGTTGATAACTTGTCCACAGAAAAAAGACCTGCGTCATTCTTTTTGTGCAATAAGTTTCCATTGTGCAGTGGCCTTTTTGAAGACATCCTCATTACTCTTGCGAGCCGTCCACTTGAAGGCTTGGCTATTAGCAGCTCAAGCAGATACAACAGTTTTTGTCGGTCAAGCGGCTCAAATAGACTTTCATAAATGATTGCCTGCTTGGAATGGCAGGATTGCGATCATCGGTGTGGAACTTATGACAAGAACTGTACAGTTCCAATAAAGCAGGAGGTGACCTGAGACCACTAGTGTTGGATGGGAAACACGCTGAGGAAACTTGTTAATAGCATTACAAGGCGGTCAATTTTCTGGAGTCTCCAGGATAGGGGAGGTAGAGTAAGACCGAAATTAACACAGAGAACGGAGTTGGAGACAGACAAGAAAGGAATAAAGAAGACAGGAAAAATCTTGGAGCGATGGCACAGTACAAGCTTGGCATTAATCTGTTGAAGGTCTGTGGTTCTTACATACTTGACCTTACTAAGTCCAGCTGTGTGAGGTGGGGGTGACCTGTTTCCTTTCTCGCTCTCTAGCTCAAAAGAAGAGCCAGGTGCCCATTTATAGCTGGGTATACTGGAGCGTGACACTACCAGGTGTCGATCCCCGTACTCGGTAACTCTGCCTCGAGAGGCAAGCGGTCTAACCGCTTAGCCAATCGGACACTCATCCTTTTAGTTATAGCATGTCGTAAGAGGCAACTAATATGAGGTTGCGAACGTGACTGACAACTTCATCATGTAAAACAAATGTCTACAGAAACCACCCTGACAACCTCATCATGTAAAACAAATAACTACAGAAACCACCACATTAAAATAATAGTTACAAATTGACAAGAGAGACAACCTTCATATTTTCCCTTCTTAACACATATTTCGTTTCTTTCTATTCTTAAAATACAATCATTCGCACCTGCCACCACCCAAGCATTTCTGTGAACACATTATAATTAAGGTCATGTTAATGCATTTCGAGTTTCATTTTAACTCGATTCGAAATTTGGTGAACACAAAACAAAAGAAAAAAATCATAACCTGCAACATTATGAAAATTACGCGGTAAACACGGCTTCTGTCGGTTCTGCAGTTAATTTCTTTCTTGTCTTCCATTTTCTAAAAATTTTTAATTCACCATTTTCTAAGCGCTTTTCTTTCCACCTCAACTGAAATTCACGTAGACACGCTGTGAAATGTTTGCTTGTTTGTTTTTGTTTAAACATGCTTACTTGAACTTACTTAGCTCAATTTTCAGATTTAGACGGGAATATCCAAGGTTTTTGAAACGGAAAGAGAAAAAGTTCTTCAGCTAACAAGAGAGCAGAGAAAACTAGTCATGTGATGTAAAACAAGTGTCATTCAACACCACAGAACTCACAACATCCAGCTGGCTAAATAACGAGTTCTTGGAGGAATCGAAAAAAAAAGGGGGGAATGGGGATGAGGATGTAGTGGTAAATACAGAGACTGGGAGAGAAACGATAACAAAACTGACAACCAGAAAGTCGTAGACTTTCATAATTAGGTTCTTCGCAGAATAGGAATACGATATGATCGCTTTTGTGGGAACCGATGGCGGGAACAAGGCAAACACCAGTAGATCAGGATGTGAGCGAGAACAAGGCAAACACCAGTGGATCAGGATGTGAGGACCATACTCCGGTGTAGAATGAGACACATTAAAGAAACCAGATTACAGGTTTACAGCGCAGTCCCTGTTCTGGAATCCCTAGGGTAAGAGAAATAGATTGAAAAAAATGCATGGGGGTGGGGGGGAAGCGCAGACACGGGATAAGAAAGGGATAAAAAAGACATGAAGTGACCTAGAACGGATGGTACAGGACATGAGGGCTTGACATGACTGTGCTGAGGACATGTGCTCCACAGGGAGCTGGGAGGCACTGACTGACTGGTTGCTAGGAGACACACGAGAGGAAAGAGGATGAATAAGCTGATTTTTTTTTTTCAACTTAGGAGTTTTGCCTCGTTATGGCGAGACGCGCCCCGTTCAACCTAAACACAAGGTGCGTGGGTAATATTAGGGCGCAAGTCCAAATTTAAAAGACCTTGTGGTGAAAATAAAAGCAGAGAGGAACAGAACATGTTGAGGATGACAGGTAAAATTACAGGTAAACACAAAATTGAGAATAATTATCAGCGATAAAGAAGCACTAACGGAAACAGCTATGACTTCAAAAAAGGTGAAAGCACACTGGAATTCTGACCAATGGAAGATATATGGGAATGTAAGGGCAGATACATTTGTCAAAGTAGGAGGAAGCACAACTAAAACTGAAAATATGGCAGCATATGAAAAATATAAAAGCAATGATCAAAAATAACTTCAAGGAAAAATGACATAGAGAACACCCACAGTCACATTTAAGAGACGCATACAACTCCTTGCCATGAAGAGATCACGTGCTAATTTTCAAAGTGGGAAAGGTCACTGCAGACTTGCATATCATATGTTCAATTTATTAAAAATCAGGCAGGCAGACGCACGTCAATGTGGGGAAGACAAACAAACAGTACAACATATCCTCCGAGAGAAGCCTGAGACAGAGATCCAACTTTACAAGAGAAAATGTGCGTTTATATGAGAGCGAACGAAGAGGAAGAAATGAGAGACAGTGCTAGAAACGATGACCGTGGGGGAAAAACAGGCAGAAGTAGATGACCAAATGGAAAGATTACAGGAGATAAAGGAAGAAACATACATTTAGTGACGCTAGAAATTGACAGAAGAGAAACAATGAGACTGGCGAGAAAACAAAGACAAGATAAAAAGAGAGGTAACTAATCATAAACACGCGAGACACCACGACATCAACCAACAGAAACAGAATTCAGTAGACTGTGATAAAACAGCCTGACGATCTAGATTTGGAAATGACATGACAAAATCACTCATCGTGGAACAGATTCGAACAATCACACAGGGAGCCGCGCTGGTGTAATGGTTGCCACACTGCGCTGGCGATCGAGTGATCCAGGTTCAAGCCCGGGCGAGGACACTTTTGAAGGAGTGTAGTCGACTGAGATTTGTGGACTGGATTAATTCGAGCCTTGGCGAGGACATTTGAAGAGTGTCGACGACCAGGGACTGGAATAACCTGAACGGCTCCTGAGCCGACCCAGCTCAAATGGGTACTCTCCGAAGACGGCGAGTATCTGCCTGAATGGCGAGAGGAAACTTGTCAGCGTACAGGGAAAATAGGATACTCACGTAAAATCAGTCTCAGGTCATACTAACCTGAGATTTCGCCTTGAGTAAAGAAACAATAAAAAAAAAAACAACAATCACACAAGCGTCAGTGGGACATTAAAAGAGAAAAAGACGTTGGCGTTGGATAGGACACACACTGAGGAAACATACTGATAGCAGTCAGTCCTTGTTCTAGAACCCCCAGATTAAGAGGTAGGAGATCGAAACACGCAATGAGAAGGCAACTGAAAACAGACAGGAAAGGGATAAAGAAATCATGGGAAGACACAGATGGCACATAACAGAAATGCTTGCCATGAAGTTTGTTGAAGGCCTATGCTCCTTGGTGAGCTAAAAGGTAATGCTAAATGATGATACAAGAAAGACATAGCATTGAAAAACAGTGACAAATGGAGAACTAGAAACAGAGAAAGTGATTTTAAAAGAAAGAAGGAACAAACTAAAGAAAAATAATACAATTCTAGACATTACAAAGTTTACAGTTTTGAAAACACCAACATTTAAGCATTCACAAAGACAATTTAATACCCTTAATCTTCTTGCAGTCTGTCTCGGTTACCATCAATCAAATAGCGATATTCCTCTCGAATAAATTACCACACACAGCAACAATGTCCACGGTCTCAAACATAAGTTGTGCAGCACAAAATCCGTTCCTAAAGAATTCTCTTAACTTAGTAGGAATTAAGAATCACGTTCCACTCGAAGCCAGCCCGAAAACGTTCAGCAAAACACAGCACACTTTTGCTTACATCCTTACCTTACTTCTAGCAGACGTGATCAATGCACTGAAGCAGATGCCAACATCGCAGACAAGGAAATAAAATCCGAACCTTTCGCAGAACTATTAACACAGTTCTCGTATACAAATCTGCAACGTTCTCTCCACATTACCCATTTAAATTCCCGTATTTACACGAAATTTCTCTCTCTGCATGGGCATTGCGGCTGTCTCTACGACACTGGTATTAGTTTGACGGCAGGGAAGGTTCACAGAAAAATCAATCATCGTGGCTAGCTAAGGGTTGCTGATGCACTGCGCAGCTAACATCTGTCCGAACGCACAAGCAAACACGTCTAATTAATGTCTAGTCGTCCCAATGTGCAAAAACTGCCCAGACAGCAAAGCATTATATAAGGTAAAGGTAGTCCATTCGTAGAAGATGTAGTAGGGGAGTGAAGTGTTAGAGACTTCAACATACTAGGTCCAGTCTTGTGAAGTGGAGTGACCAGTACCCTTCCTCGCTGCCTTCACCTTCCCTAACCCAAGAGCAGATTTGTATCGAGGAAACATTCCATAATATTAATAAGACTTTCATAATAGTTTGCAACACAAATAACGTTAGTGTATTTACACAAAAAAAGAAGGAAAAGGTAATCCCATAGCAGAGAATGCCGTAGGGGAGTAAAGTATTGAGACCTCATTATACTAGGTCCAGTTATTTTATCAGGTGGAGTGACACCATTTTTAAAAAATAAGTTTAGCACTAAGACAGCCGCAGTAGCGCAGTGGTTAGTGCACTGGCTTCCCACCTCGGAGGTCCTGGTTCAATCCCCAGTTGAGGTGGGATTTTTTAGACCGCAAGCGGCTCCGGGGTCGACTCAGCCTCATGGGTTGGGAATCAGAGTAACTTTGGGAAAGTTACGGCGGCCGGCGTCATGCTGACCACATCACCCCTAGTGTGCCGATGGTCAAGAAAATATGGGCCTAACACTATATTCCCAATATGCCTCAATGAGCGTGTAACGGGATCCTCTCCCTTAGCACTAAAGGTAATACGACATTGGATAGTGCCGTGGAGGAGTGAAGTGTTAAAGACTTCACTTTACAAGGTCTCAGCTTTTAAAAACAATAAGATCGGGTTACCGGTTACCTTCCTTGCTGCCTTTGCCTTCTCTATCTCAAGAGCAGATTAGATACCCATTTACAGCTGGGTAGACTGATGCGTAATTCTACCAGATTTCCAACCTGGAACCCATTAGCGCTGCTACCGAAAAACTTGCGCTCTTACTGTTCAGCCAATCGGACGGTCGTTAGTGTATTAACTCGTTTTAATAGCAGCTGTAAGACAGACCACACGTCCATCCTTCCTCTATTTGAAAATTGATTACACCTGTGATACAATAAGCCTAATGAAGACGACGTGGCGATAAAGCCGCCTGTGTCATGAATTAAGACAGTGAGCCAGCCAGAATTTGGTCTTGATATGAGGAGGCTTAACTGCTAAAAATCTAAATACAGGCATACCTCGGAGATATTGCGGGTTCGGTTCCAGAGCACCGCAATAACGCGAATATCGCAATAAAGCGGGTCACACCCATTTTTGTGGCTTCCCAGTGCATATATAAATGCCTAAAATCATGTTTACATTACAGTATGTCTATAAAGTGCGCAATAGCGCAAGGTCTAAAAAAACAATGTACTGTAAAATTTAAAATACTTTATTGCTAAAAAAAAATTGCTTTTCTTCATCATCTGAGCCTTCGTTGCATTCTGCATGAGAAATGAGACATGTGGGGGGGTGGGAGGAGCGAGAGAGGGAGAGAGAGAGAGAGAGAGAGAGAGAGAGAGAGAGAGAGAGAGAGAGAGAGAGAGAGAGAGAGAGAGAGAGATTTTAAAACACAGACAGGTCCTTGTTTTGAGAAAAACGCGTTCAAAGTTTTTGGGTTACTTAGTTGAAAAAAAGGATATATCACATTAAAATGAAATATTGCATGATGATCCAAACTGTAAAATATTGTGTAGGATGATAGATTAAACTTTATAATAATAGTAATTGTCACGAACGGTTTATATAATGAATGTCAGTACTCATGCTCCGGTGGGAACTAGATATGTTTATGTAAGTTGCGAGTTGAAGTGAGTGAATGTTAAGTTTGACTGCGGGCATGAATGCATTAGTAGCAGTAAGCGCTAATGTCGAGTTCACGGGCATGGCTGAGTTGTTGTGAACGAAGTGGGGGTGAAGACTGGTCAGGTGTGAAGAGGGTCATGGGTAAAAAGGTCATTCGAGACAGGGATTAGAGCGAGGAGAGATTACGTGGAGAGTGAAGGCGAAATGGTTGAAGAAAATTAGGAAATATATTAAGATATTGTGAAATTCGTTCCATGAGATGCTGTTCTAATTATGCACATCATACGTTGTGCTTTTCTTATGTGATGATTTATGGCCAAAGCGGCAGTCTGCCTGTGTTATTGTGTTATACTCAAGTTTGTGACATAAAGTCGTCGGATATCGTATCTACGTGTTGGAGTTTAGTGAATTCATCATTAGCTGTGAATAACGAGCCATGTTTGTCGCTCCATGTGTATGTAATACATATTTGTAAATGTGTACACACAGCAAGCACTTGACAATTTTGGGGGACTCGTAAGTGGAAGAGAGGACCCACCCCTAATTTTCTGCAGAATTTTTGACAATTTCGCCGTCTCATGAATTGTTGTTGCAAAATTACATCAAGCGGAACAGAGAACTAGGCCTATTTGTTTGAATCAGGTCACAAGAACTTAATGTGCAAAACTGAAATCTTCATTTCAGTGATAGTCAGCAAGGGTATAGCTGCAGAAGGACTGAATATTTAAGAACGAAGAATAGTTTAATCACTGGCGGAGAGGCGAAGGGACAGTTTTGACGAAATCGACAGTGTTATTTTGGAAAGTAGCACGAAGAATGAAAAGGCGGTAATCAGTCTTGTTTACCTCGGCGCACCGATATTGTGTTATTCCGCCCCGTGATGAGTGTGCTGATGTGTCGTCAATTTATCTGTGCTGTGTAGTTCGGCATGACTGTTGACACGAAAAATCGTCTGCTGGGTCTTGTAATAGAATAACAAGGCCATTGTTTTGATGGAGATCGGCTGAAATCATAACATCTTGCCTGGACATGGTGTAAGCAGTGAGAGACGCATTTTCCTTTTCTGCCCCTTGTATCAGTACTGAAGAAGATCCAGGTTCACCGTGTACTGAGGTGCACGTAGGAGCTGAGTTCGACATTTGACTGTGCTGTGTTGCAGCGTGAAGTGTGTTGTTTGTGGTGTCCATTGAGCTGTAACTTCGGGACTCCAAGCCTGCGCCTATCTCAAGTGGAGCAGCGGACACAGGATATGGTTAAGTTAAGTTTATTATTAATTTTGTAAATTTCAAGTCTTCTGTTTACTTGACTTATGCGTCTGTATATTTTCTTTTATATATATAGGCTATACTTCTTTTAATTAATTTGATTGGTTATTTATTTCTTCCTTGATAAGGTTATTGCCCGGAACTAATAGGGGATTTTTTATTAATTCCATTCTTTCTTCAATAGCATTTTGGCAGAATAATTAACGTTATATTGGAACCCTATGATGTTATATCTAAAGGTGTACTAAACTTAGTTTATTTTCTGATATTAGTTCCTTTTAGGACAACAAGTTTGCTGCGTCATATCTAGACTTCCTTCTGTCTATCACTTCTACAGTGTACTCGAAACTTATGTTATTTTTATATTAGCTCTTGTTATTAGTTAAGTATTCATATATTCATTCCTGTTTGCCCGTGCTGCAGGGTGCACGAGTAGAGCTCTTGTGGTACTTCATTGTCCAGTGTTTTGTTTTTGTTTCGTTCATATTATGTGGTAGTATTTAATTTTGATTTCTGTATAAGGGGGATTTTGAGTGGTGAGCACAATCCATCTTTCTTCATTGAAGAAATTTGCCTTGTGTTGTCTTTAATAGGTTTTGTGAGACTAAGTGCGCTGTAGGGAACCCAATCTGTCTAAGACTTGGGGAGTTGTGAAGCCTCGTGTAATTTGTGGAACAATTGTTGGCGTTAGTTGTTTGCGTTTAGTTTGTTTACTTATTGTCTTGTATAATAGTCTTTCTTTCGTGGTGTTTTTCTGGCGTGATTCTCAGTCCTTTGCTCTGCTATCCGTGTATATAAGTTATTTTACGATATCCTGTTTTTGTTCATTCGATAGGTTTGGGTGTAAATATAAGGTCTATTCTTACTTTCTTGGTCTATAACTTCCTCTCCACTGGCCTATCAGTTGTTGTAGTGTCGTGTGTTCTGTGATTATCATTTCAATCATCATCATACCATTTGTGTTAACATAAGCAGACACATTTTATTTTGGTCTATTACAGTTTGTAATGCCTACAGACTGATACAAGAGAGTAACCCAGTGTGTAGACCCAGGGTGAAGAGTTGTTCAAAATCTGTTGTGTATGACAGACGTTCTTCATAGGTGAAGGGGTATCCATTATAGTTTTCCACACCATTTGACATATTAGGTGGTATACATTTTTTTTCTCTCTCCTTAATTCTTTTTTGGTTGCATCATTTTTTCATAGTTATCATAGTTGATAAATATTACAGGATGACTAGCCTCTTGGATTTTATCACCAAGGGACAGGCACTTGGTAAATCAGGGGATGAACTTGAATTATGGGCTGAGACTAAATTTGTGGATGCTGAGGAACGGAGAGTATGCAATGAGGAAAGAGATCTTAGGAAGTTAGAAATTGAGGCTGAAAGGGAAGCAAAGAAAGAAGAAACAAGGAAAGCTGAAATTGAGGCTAAAATGGAAGCAAGGAAAGCTGAAATTGAGGCTGAAAGGGAAGCAAAGAAGGAAGAGACAAGGAAAGCTGAAATTCAAGCGGATAAAGAAATTACTTTGAAGAAACTGGAACTTGAGGCTGCTAGTTCTAGACCAGCTACTAAGGAGTATACTCGTCCTTTCAAGCTGCGACTCCCATCCTTTGTTGAGGGCGTCGATATGATGGACGTGTATCTAGAAAGATTTCAACAAGAAGCAGTATCTTGGAAGGTTAAGAAAGAAGATTGGCCAGCTCTGCTCAATAACTTGCTCACCGGAAGAAGTTTACAATGTGTCTTTGCTTTGCCAGTAGAGGATCGCATGAATTATGACACGGTGAAAGAGACACTGCTTCGAAGATTTAGACTGACTGCTCAAGGGTAACGTGAAAGATTTAAAGAGGCTATTCCTACAATAAGCAATGACTTTAGTGAGTTTATTGCGGAAATCAAGTAGCTGTTCAATAGGTGGATTGAACTATCAGGTATTGTGAAGGATTTTGACGGGCTAACCGACCTTATGCTACAGGACAAGGTTCTATCGTCTTGCAATCCAGAGTTAGTGGCATTTCTACAAGAACGAAAGCCAAAAGATATAAATATTATGTCAGAGCTAGGACAGCAGTATGTCAATGCGCACCCAGGGAAGCCGATTCACAAGCAGATAGTTGCTGAGACCTTTCCAGCTTGTGTGGCTCAGGATAAAACTGAAAAGAAGCCATACATACATCCTCGGGCCCGCAGCTTAGACAGGTATGTTGATAAAGAGGGTGGAAATAGAAGATGGAACGGGGACAGAAGATATTCTCCTAAGAGACAGTACCCATCGTTTGGGTCAGGCTACAGTAGAAGGGGTTGTTATAAGTGTGGCTCAAGGCGTCATCTATCTTATCAGTGTGGGAGGGACCCAGAGAGGTGTCCCTTCAACCCACAAAGAAGTCCATATGCTAGCCCAAAGAAAAATTATAATAGTCCAAAGAGAAGCCCTTACAAGCGCCAAGAGACGGATTCCAACTGCCCCAATTGTAATGAGAGAAGAAACAGTCGAAAGGAGAGCCCAAAGGAAAACACTGAGCATGCAAATTCAGCTACTGTACTTGATACATTTAATAGCGAGGAGTGTGAGGGGTGCAGACCATTGTTCGAGCCTGATGGCAAGCCTATTTTAATATGTGGACACACTTTGCCTTGCCTTTCATCAGTTGATGGGAATGGCACCTTAACTTTACATAAGGGTTTGGTGGAGAATAAACCTGTATCTGTTTTGAGGGACACGGGCTGTACAACCATTGGCATTAGGAAGACATTGGTTAAGGATACATATTATATTGGAAAGATGGCCAAATGCATTACATTTGGTGGTAATGTCGAGTACTATCCATTGGCGATTGTGCAGATCGACACCCCTTTCTTGTTGGGTAGAGTTCGAGTATGCGTCCTTGACTCTCCCATCGCTGATCTCATTATTGGAAATGTTAATGGGGTTCATGATTGCACCAGTAAGGATATTGAGAATTGGGAAAATGGGCATAATTTGTTTGCTAACGCAGTAATGACGAGGGCTCAGACTAAGGCTGATGATGCAAATATTATGATATCGCAACCCAGTAATATCCCTTCAGTGCCTACGGTTGCTGGAATTACAGCATCTGATTTTGTAGACATGCAGAGGAAAGACATTTCACTTCTGCCTTTGTTTCAGTTGGCTGAGTCCAAGAACATACGGCACACCAAGTCTGCTCGATACTGGTTTGAGGTTAGGAACTCCATTCTAATCAGATGCTTTGCAGAGCAACATTCAGTCATTACACAAGTGGTTATTCCAGGGGAACTGAAGAATACAGTGTTAAGGACAGCACATGATATCCCTTTTGCGGGTCACATGGGTATTGCAAGAACTCACTGTAGAGGTTGTCCCAGTTTTACTGGCGTGGATACAATAAGGATGTGAAAGTTTACTGTCGGTCGTGTAAAGTGTGTCAGAAGACAAGCCAGAAAGGAAGGGCTCCCAAGGCACCATTAGTAGCAACAGATTTGGCATTTCGCCCTTTTCAGAAGGTTGCAATAGACATTATTGGGCCCCTTCCAGTTATGTCTGATCGGGGGTATAGATTTATTCTAACATTAGTTGATCTATGTACGAGGTGGCTGGAAGCATTGCCAATGAAATCCATCACATCAAAGGATATAGCAGAGGCTCTAATGAGCTTATTTAGCAGATTAGGATTTCCTGAAGAGATTTTGTCTGACAGGGACCGGCAATTCATTTCAGAAGAGATGAAACACATATCTAAACTGTTAGACATAGCCCAAGTGTTCACCACCCCTTATCATCCTCAGAGCAATGGGGTCTGCGAGCGGTTCAATGGGACACTGAAAAGAATGCTAGGTAAGGTTACAGGAGATTTTCCACAGTTGTGGGATAGATACCTACCGGGAGTTTTGTTTGCATACAGGGAGATGCCACAAAAGAGCACAGGATTCTCACCGTTTGAGCTAGTATTTGGCGCAAATCCTCGGGGTCCAATGAAAATTTTGAGAGACTTACTGACCGGGAATTATGCTGATGATAGCGTTAGGTCAAGTTATGAGTATGTCATTGACTTGCGAGAACGCATAATTACATCATGTTCGATAGCACGTGAGGCATTACAGACATCGGGTGCAAGGTATAGAGCATACGCCAATAGGAATAGCAAACTTGTATCCCTCAGTCCTGGCAGCGAGGTATGGTTGTTGCTACCTACCAAAGAAAATCACCTGCTAGTGAGCTGGCAAGGTCCATTTCAAGTAAAGAAACAGATTACCGATGTGGATTATCTGATATTAGTCCGAGGGAAGGAGAAGATTTTCCATATTAATATGCTAAAACCATACGTAGTACGTCCAACTGAACTGGAACCAGTTGTGAACGCTGTTCTTGATAGTACAGTTACTGTAGCTAGTGCAGCAGTCATCGAGGAAGATGGAGAGAAAGGAGAGGAGGTCAATCTCCAGATCCCACTATTGCCATTGGTTGCCTCGGAGTCATGGAGAGATGTAGAGGTCTCTGCATCTCTCCCACAGCATCAGAGGAAACAGGTGAAGTCACTGCTGTGCGAATTTCAAGATGTGCTCACAGATATTCCTGGAAGAACTGATTTAGTTGAGCATGATATTAAACTGACCTATGGAGAGCCCATCCGGGTGAGACCATATCCTATTCCACTACATTATACTTCTGCTGTTGAAAAAGAAGTGAATGATATGTTACGCTTAGGTGTTATCTCCCCATCTGAATCATCATACTCATTTCCCATGGTCATCGTGCGGAAGAAGGATAAATCCCTACGGATATGTATAGACTTCCGCCGCTTGAATAGTGTCACAGTGATAGATGCGGAACCTATGCCCAACCAAGAGGTCCTCCTATCCCAAATAGCGGGGGCAAAGTATTTTACCAAACTAGACTTATCGAGGGGGTATTGGCAAATTCCCTTAGCAGAGGGCGCTAGGCCACTTACAGCATTTTGTACCCCTCAGGGTCTTTTCCAGTTTAATTATATGTGCTTTGGACTGGTGAATGCCCCTGCAACTTTTGTGAGAATGATGAGAATGCTTTTGAGGGGACAGAAGGATGTTATCACATATATTGATGACATCTGTTTGTTTCATGACACGTGGGATGAACATGTAGAGGGATTGAAGTCACTGTTATCATGCCTTCGGGTGCATCACCTTACAGCAAGACCCAGTAAGATTAAGGTGGGGTTTCAGGAGTTAACGTTTCTGGGGTATGTGGTAGGACAGGGTGTTTTAAAACCAGTTGATCAGACAGTTGGAAGAATTTTGAATTTGCAACCTCCAAAAACAAAGAAACAAGTACGTAGTTTACTCGGTCTGATAAATTTTTATCATAAATTTATCCCCAGGTTCTCTTCATTGTCGGCAGCTCTAACATCACTCACTAAAAAGGGCACGCCGAACAGAGTGGTCTGGACTGAAGAGTGTGATAGAGCACTGAGGAACATCAAGGCTGTATTCTCCAGCGAGCCCATTCTTCTACTGCCAGACTTGGCTAAGCCCTTTGTACTGAGGACTGATGCTTCTGCAGTGGGCATTGGTGCGTGTCTGATGCAAGAACATGATGGGTTTTTACATCCTGTCATGTATGCCAGCAGGAAGTTGCTTCCGGCTGAAACGCGATATGCCACTATAGAGAGAGAGTGTTTAGCCATTATTTGGGCTGTTTCCAAACTCTCTAGATATTTGTTAGGATCTCATTTTGTACTGGAAACGGACCATTGTCCTTTGACTTTTCTTAAGTCATCTAGATCACCAAATTCACGTTTGACAAGGTGGTCGTTGTTGTTACAACAGTACAACTTCACTGTTTTTCCTATTCAGGGTAAATTAAATGTTCTTGCAGATTCGTTATCTAGATTATGAACACTTGCTTGTAGTAAATGGGTGTGTTTTTTCTTCTTTTTAACCACCATTTCTATGTAGTATTTGATACTTGTACATGAGTAATGTTTTGTCAACTGTATTCTGCATGATTTTTGTATAAGCTAAGTTCTTATCATATGTTGTGTATCCAGTACAGGGTTATAGAACAGATATTCTCCGGTATAGGAGAATTTGGTGAAATTGATGTAATGTATCACCTTTAATTTTGTGTGTAATTAGAGATGCATCATTTTTGCCATATGGTTGCTGTTGTATTTTTCTAGCAACTTGGTTCTATTGTAATTTTTTTTATTTTATTTTTGTGTTCTTCAGAATGTTATTATTGATTATTTGTAGATGGCATATTTTTACACTGATGCTATAGATTTTGCCCACATATGTAATGAGAGGTTTTGGATGGTTGGTTTCCTGATATCTACCACCCATCCAGTGAAAAACTATGTTTTTCACTTGGAGAGGGAGGGGTGGATGTCACGAACGGTTTATATAATGAATGTCAGTACTCATGCTCCGGTGGGAACTAGATATGTTTATGTAAGTTGCGAGTTGAAGTGAGTGAATGTTAAGTTTGACTGCGGGCATGAATGCATTAGTAGCAGTAAGCGCTAATGTCGAGTTCACGGGCATGGCTGAGTTGTTGTGAACGAAGTGGGGGTGAAGACTGGTCAGGTGTGAAGAGGGTCATGGGTAAAAAGGTCATTCGAGACAGGGACTAGAGCGAGGAGAGATTACGTGGAGAGTGAAGGCGAAATGGTTGAAGAAAATTAGGAAATATATTAAGATATTGTGAAATTCGTTCCATGAGATGCTGTTCTAATTATGCACATCATACGTTGTGCTTTTCTTATGTGATGATTTATGGCCAAAGCGGCAGTCTGCCTGTGTTATTGTGTTATACTCAAGTTTGTGACATAAAGTCGTCGGATATCGTATTTACGTGTTGGAGTTTAGTGAATTAACAATTTGCTGTGAAAAACCAGCCATGTTTGTCGCTCCATGTGTATGTAATACATATTTGTCAATGTGTACACACAGCAAGCACTTGACAATAATAATAATAATTAAACTTTAAGATGTCGATTTATGACCTCAGGTCAATTTTGGCCAAATGTGGAGATGGAACGGCAAAGCAGTTCTAAGACGACAAGAAAGAGAGAAAAACCCATGCAGAAATGCAAAATATAAATGTGAGGTGTGCGAGATCAAATAGACGAACCGGAAAAAAAAATTATGTTAACGGCGGGCGGCTGGATTTACAAGACCCTTTAGCTCCCAAGGACATAGGTATTCAACAAACACACGCTAAGTCCCCATGTCGCTTGCCATCAGCATTCAACAAACACACGCTAAGTCCCCATGTCGCTTGCCATCAGTATTCACCAAACACACGCTAAGTTAAGTCCCCATGTCGCCTGCCATCAGTATTCAACAAACACACGCTAAGTTAAGTCCCCATGTCGCCTACCATCAGTATTCAACAAACACACGCTAAGTTAAGTCCCCATGTCGCCTGCCATCAGTATTCAACAAACACACGCTAAGTTAAGTCCCCATGTCGCCTACCATCAGTATTCAACAAATACACGCTAAGTTAAGTCCCCATGTCGCCTGCCATCAGCGCAAGTTCTTTCCCTGCCTTCTTCGTCATTGTCATTTCTGACTCCAGTTCTCTTCTCCATGTGTTTTTGGTCTACCCCTGCCTCTCTAGTGCAGTGGTGGCCAAGCTAAGGTTGGCCGAGGGCCAGATTATGGTAAAGGGTAACACCCGAGGGCCAGACCTATAAAATCCTTAAAAAATAACGTTCTGATATTTAGTTATATATATATATATATATATATATATATATATATATATATATATATATATATAGATATATATATATATATATATATAATGAACCACGTACAAAAAGCAACGGCAAACTACTGTACTGCACACCTGCCAAGACATGTATACCAGTCTTCGAACTGAAATTACTGTTTAAAAAATATAATGAATCTGATGTTTTAATTTGTTTTGTAATTTGTAATTTGACATGTAATTATTTATTTCAAACATACATTTGTGTGTTATTTCATTGTGAAGAGTGTGGCTTCAATCAACAATAAGAGGCCGACCAAAACAGGTTGGCGGGCCGGTCAAAACAGGTTGGCGGGCCGGATCTGGCCCGCGGGCCGTAGTTTGGCCACCGCTGCTCTAGTGTAAAGAAATAGAAAAAGGAAGACAAAATGTTAGATGGGCCTGTGCACCCAATTCTCAACCCTATGAAAGTGTGACGAGATCATTTCTCACTCACTCACTCCCTCCCTCCCTCCCTCCCTCCCTCCCTCACTCACTCACTCCCTCCCTCGCTCGCACGCACGCACGCACGCACGCACACACACACACACACACACACACTCAAACGCCAAGACCATCCAATTGTATGGCTCTGAAATTTGGGAACAACCAAACAAAAAACGAAGAAGTGCCACACTTTCACATGCACAAAACAGGTACACTGAAACAGTACGACATTATATTCACCGTGCGACTGGTAATCCACGGTGAAAGCAATACTACTTACTATTTGTCTACCGCATTGTAAATGGGTACGTGACTCTGCTTTTGTGTTAAGGAAGGCAAAGGCAGTGAGGAACGGTAAAAAGAGCCAATATCTGTGTAAAACGATGTCAGAAAAGACGCTAAAACTGAAGATGATATACATCAAAGAAACCAGTTAACAGCACCTCAAGGGAGCTACAGCTCTGGTATCCCAAAGCTAAAAGAAATAACGGGTGACCCAAAACTCTTTAGACAAGACAAAATAACATTAAAGAAGTCATAGACAAAACGTGATCGAATGAAGCAAGAAAGAGCGCTTGGCATGCTCTAAAAATATAGCCATGTGCTCCTCAGGGAAGGCAAATAGAGAGACACAGAGAGTACAGGATGTCATGGTCTCTTGATTTTAAACGCTAAAATAAACGAACTAGATGAAATGGCCTACACTGGCGATTACGCGCGAGCGTGTCCACAATCGATACCACTATCTTTTGTGCTATTTTCGGGTGCACCGAAATTTATCGATTCCACTAGTATCGATTTACGCAAATCACCGTGCTAGGTTCGTTTCTTTACGGAATAATTAGCTTGACCACTCAGAAATCAGACGCGATGTTGTTCAAATCTGACATACCTCTCATGCTGTCCCGCTGTCACGGCCAGGTCCTGGTGTTTATCAAGTGAGACTGAGGCTCTGATGTTATAGAACTGAGCCTTGCTGGCAGCCAGCAGCTCTACAGCACTTTGTCTGTGTTGGCCTGAAAGTGACAAATTCATACAGCAATGATGATTAGTATATCAAAACGATCTGTTTAAAACAAATTGAAAAAAATAATATCAAAAACCACGGTGAAAGCAATACTACTTACTATTTGTCTACCGCACTGTAAATGGGTACGTGGCTCAGCTTTTGTGTTAGGGAAGGCAAAGGCATCGAGGAAGGGATCTTGTCATCTCGCCTAATAAAACTGAGACCGAGTAAAGTGAAGTCTAACATTTTATTCCCCTACGGCATTATGTGCTATGTGACTACCTTAACCGTGACCGGAAGTAAACTAACAAGCAAAGTAAATAAATGTAAGCATTCAAAATAAACGTCAAGAAAGACACCTATTACTGATTACACACATTTTTTTAAGATGAGCAGAGAGACAAGGATGGAAACCAACACAGAAAAAGTGGAGAGAGAAAAATGGAGACAGAGAGAGAGAATGACAGACCGACAGTTGGACGTACGGACAGACAGACAGTTGGACGTACGGACAGACAGACAGTTGGACGTACGGACATACAGATAGCCACACAGATAGATAGACAGACAGACAGTTGGACGTACGGACAGACAGATAGACAGACAGATAGCCACACAGACAGACAGACAGATAGATAAGATAGATAGATAGATAGACAGACAGACAGACAGACAGACAGACAGACAGACAGACAGACAGACAGACAGACAGACAGATAGATAGATAGATAGATAGATAGATAGATAGATAGATAGATAGATAGATAGATAGATAGATAGATAGATAGATAGATAGATAGATAGATAGAGCCACGTCCCACCCAAAAGCCAGCTCAAACTTATACTTGGCTGATCTTTTGAGTCACAGTTCAGGTAGACAACTGACTGATGCCTCTGGGTACAAAACAACCAGAAACAGTTTTTTTTTTTTAAAAAGACACTTCTCGGGGAATGACATAATATTACACGAGAAAATGAAGTTTACGCCGCTAGGGACGGCATAAACAGATAAGGCGAACATAAGTTTTAAACGGGAGTCTGTAAGGTAAAGGTAAAGGATCCCGTTACACGCCCATTGAGGCATATTGGGAATATGGTGTTAGGCCTACATTTCCTTGACCATCGGCACACTAGGGATGATGTGGTCAGCATCACGCCGGCCGCCTTAACCTTACCAGAGTAAATCTGGTACCCAATGAGATGAGACGCTTGTCGACAGCAGAGACATTGCAGACAAAGAGTCCCAGATCCAACTGGTGAGAAATGAGACTGTTACAGACTAGCTTGACATCTGACAGCAGGACATGGACAAGACAAACGGGAGTCTGTGAGATAAGTCAATGTTCTGGTGAGAAATGAGACTGTTACAGACTAGTTTGACATCTGACAGCAGGACATGGACAAGACAAACGGGAGTCTGTGAGATAAGTCAATGTTCTGGTGAGAAATGAGACTGTTACAGACTAGCTTGACATCTGACAGCAGGACATGGACAAGACAAACGGGAGTCTGTGAGATAAGTCAATGTTCTGGTGAGAAATGAGACTGTTACAGACTAGCTTGACATCTGACAGCAGGACATGGACAAGACAAACGGGAGTCTGTGAGATAAGTCAATGTTCTGGTGAGAAATGAGACTGTTACAGACTAGTTTGACATCTGACAGCAGGACATGGACAAGACAAACGGGAGTCTGTGAGATAAGTCAATGTTCTGGTGAGAAATGAGACTGTTACAGACTAGCTTGACATCTGACAGCAGGACATGGACAAGACAAACGGGAGTCTGTGAGATAAGTCAATGTTCTGGTGAGAAATGAGACTGTTACAGACTAGCTTGACATCTGACAGCAGGACATGGACAAGACAAACGGGAGTCTGTGAGATAAGTCAATGTTCTGGTGAGAAATGAGACGGTTACAGACTAGCTTGACGTCTGACAGCAGGACATGGACAAGACAAACATGAGTTATAAACGGGAGTCTGTGAGATAAGTCAATGTTCTGGTGAGAAATGAGACTGTTACAGACTAGCTTGACGTCTGACAGCAGGACATGGACAAGACAAACGGGAGTCTGTGAGATAAGTCAATGTTCTGGTGAGAAATGAGACTGTTACAGACTAGCTTGACATCTGACAGCAGGACATGGACAAGACAAACGGGAGTCTGTGAGATAAGTCAATGTTCTGGTGAGAAATGAGACTGTTACAGACTAGCTTGACATCTGACAGCAGGACATGGACAAGACAAACATGAGTTATAAACGGGAGTCTGTAAGATAAGTCAATGTTCTGGTGAGAAATGAGACTGTTACAGACTAGCTTGACGTCTGACAGCAGGACATGGACAAGACAAACATGAGTTATAAACGGGAGTCTGTGAGATAAGTCAATGTTCTGGTGAGAAATGAGACTGTTACAGACTAGCTTGACATCTGACAGCAGGACAAGGACAAGACAAACATGAGTTATAAACGGGAGTCTGTGAGATAAGTCAATGTTCTGGTGAGAAATGAGACTGTTACAGACTAGCTTGACGTCTGACAGCAGGACATGGACAAGACAAACATGAGTTATAAACGGGAGTCTGTGAGATAAGTCAATGTTCTGGTGAGAAATGAGACTGTTACAGACTAGCTTGACATCTGACAGCAGGACATGGACAAGACAAACGGGAGTCTGTGAGATAAGTCAATGTTCTGGTGAGAAATGAGACGGTTACAGACTAGCTTGACGTCTGACAGCAGGACATGGACAAGACAAACGGGAGTCTGTGAGATAAGTCAATGTTCTGGTGAGAAATGAGACGGTTACAGACTAGCTTGACGTCTGACAGCAGGACATGGACAAGACAAACATGAGTTATAAACGGGAGTCTGTGAGATAAGTCAATGTTCTGGTGAGAAATGAGACTGTTACAGACTAGCTTGGCATCTGACAGCAGGACATGGACAAGACAAACGGGAGTCTGTGAGATAAGTCAATGTTCTGGTGAGAAATGAGACTGTTACAGACTAGCTTGACGTCTGACAGCAGGACATGGACAAGACAAACATGAGTTATAAACGGGAGTCTGTGAGATAAGTCAATGTTCTGGTGAGAAATGAGACTGTTACAGACTAGCTTGACATCTGACAGCAGGACAAGGACAAGACAAACATGAGTTATAAACGGGAGTCTGTGAGATAAGTCAATGTTCTGGTGAGAAATGAGACTGTTACAGACTAGCTTGACGTCTGACAGTAGGACATGGACAAGACAAACATGAGTTATAAACGGGAGTCTGTGAGATAAGTCAATGTTCTGGTGAGAAATGAGACTGTTACAGACTAGCTTGACGTCTGACAGCAGGACATGGACAAGACAAACATGAGTTATAAACGGGAGTCTGTGAGATAAGTCAATGTTCTGGTGAGAAATGAGACTGTTACAGACTAGCTTGACGTCTGACAGCAGGACATGGACAAGACAAACATGAGTTATAAACGGGAGTCTGTAAGATAACTCAATGTTCTGGTGAGAAATGAGACTGTTACAGACTAGCTTGACATCTGATAGCAGGACATGGACAAGACAAACGGGAGTCTGTGAGATAAGTCAATGTTCTGGTGAGAAATGAGACTGTTACAGACTAGCTTGACGTCTGACAGCAGGACATGGACAAGACAAACATGAGTTATAAACGGGAGTCTGTGAGATAAGTCAATGTTCTGGTGAGAAATGAGACTGTTACAGACTAGCTTGACATCTGACAGCAGGACAAGGACAAGACAAACATGAGTTATAAACGGGAGTCTGTGAGATAAGTCAATGTTCTGGTGAGAAATGAGACTGTTACAGACTAGCTTGACGTCTGACAGTAGGACATGGACAAGACAAACATGAGTTATAAACGGGAGTCTGTGAGATAAGTCAATGTTCTGGTGAGAAATGAGACTGTTACAGACTAGCTTGACGTCTGACAGCAGGACATGGACAAGACAAACATGAGTTATAAACGGGAGTCTGTGAGATAAGTCAATGTTCTGGTGAGAAATGAGACTGTTACAGACTAGCTTGACGTCTGACAGCAGAACATGGACAAGACAAACATGAGTTATAAACGGGAGTCTGTAAGATAACTCAATGTTCTGGTGAGAAATGAGACTGTTACAGACTAGCTTGACATCTGATAGCAGGACATGGACAAGAAAAACATGAGTTATAAACGGGAATATGTAAGATAAGTGAATGGTCTGGTGAGAAATGAGACTTAGAGACAAGAGAAACATAGCTTGACATCTGACTGCAGGACACAGACAAGACAAACATGGATAATACACGGGAATATGTAAGATAAGTCAATGTTCTGGAGAGAAATGAGACACTAGATACTAGAGAAACTTAAGCTGTTTTAAATTAAAATGTTGCCTCTTTTCGACGAGTCGCGCCCTGTTCAACCCAGACACCGGGTCTGTCTGTTATATTAGGGGGCGTGTCCAAATATAAAAGACTTTGTGGTCTGGTATGTTAATTAATCTCTTACAGCAGGACATTGACAAGGCTAACATGGGTTATACACGGAAATCTGTATGATAGATCAATATTCTGGTGAGATATCTTCTTCCTCTTTCGTCCTGAAAAGGACGTTGGTTGCGCTGTGTCCGTTTACAGCGAAGCTGCGATAATTGCGCCTTTCGGCCGACACATCCAACTTCAGCACGGCATTTTTTGGGACCGGGTTAGCCTTCCCACTTCGATCCCTAACTCTCTCAGCCAGACTGCAGTGATGCAGCCTGTTTCCAGGACCACCACTTGGAGGTGGAGTAGGGTCTTGGTCAGCTCTGGTTCGCTGACCCTGACGCAAGCAGTCAAGCTATGGTGAGATATGAGACTGTTAGAGACAACAGAAGCATAACTTGACATCTCAAGAGCGCATCAAAGACAACAAAGATGAGTAATAAAAGGGAACCTGTAAGGTGAGGTCAGTGTTCTGGTGAGGAGTGAAACTCTTTAGAGCTGGTAATCTTAACCTTTGTTGTGTCATGGATGTCTTTGATTGTCCGGCGAAGGCTACGGATCCCTTTGATTGTCCGGTGAAGGCTACGGATCCCTTTGTCCAGTGAAGCTACGGATCCCTTTGATTGTCCGGTGAAAGCTACGGATCCCTTTGATTGTCCGGCGAAGGCTACGGATCCATTTGATCGTCCGGTGAAGGCTACGGATCCCTTTGATTGTCCGGTGAAGGCTACGGATCCCTTTGATTGTCCGGTGAAGGCTACGGACCCCTTTGATTGTCCGGTGAAGGCTACGGACCCCTTTGATTTTCCTGTGAAGGCTACGGATCCATTTGATTGTCCAGTGAAGGCTACGGACCCCTTTGATTGTCTGGTGAAGGCTACGGATCCATTTGATTGTCCGGCGAAGGCTACGGATCCATTTGATTGTCCGGCGAAGGCTACGGACCCCTTTGATTGTCCGGCGAAGGCTACGGATCCCTTTGATTGTCCGGTGAAAGCTACGGACCCCTTTGATTATCCAGTGAAGGCTACGGACCCCTTTGATTTGTACGGACTCGTTCTTAGAACAAAATACACATACGCGTAATTAAAAAGTTTATATACAAATAATAAAAAATACAATTCAATATAAAATACGAAGAAGCAAACAAGTCACATTAATCTAAACCATAAAAGGCAACGCCCAATGGGCTGATCACCCGTTGGCTTGTCACACCGATTACGGAAACAACGGCAGATGGATATATTTGTTGTTACCCTAAAGACGCCGCTAGGCGTGATGGGAAACTACAACAGAGAAAATCAATCTGCTGTTGCCCTTAAGACGCCACAAGGCGTAATGGCCTCTGACTGCTTGGTCGGTCTTTGGCTAAGGACGGAAGAAGAAGAAGAATAAAAGGCAAACTTTCCTAGGTGGACACTGTCGTAAATTTTGAGAAGATAGGACTAAGATATTTATGGTCCCGTACTAGCAGAGGTGATAGTGATAGCTATGTGAGAGGAAGGTGTAAGAAATAGTTCCTGTTTCACGAGGAGAAATGGTGTAAGAGAAAGAACAGTCTTGGATTGAGTAATTGCTCTAATCCAGCCCATCTTTTATGACTCTATTTAAAGTAGACGCACTTTCTCACTTGGTACAGATTCAAATTACACTACCCTCACGTACACACAATTTTGTGACAGAGATACGTACAGACGTGAAAACAGATAAACTATGGATCACATATATGGACAGGGGTTTTGACCAACACTATAGCTTAAGGTTTATTTAGTTTATTTTTCACTAGAAATATCACAACATCAAGAAAAGCATTACATCAATAAATTTTGGTTTACATAAGAGAAATGAAAATATAAATCTAATAGGCCCTCTTGTATAGGGAAACTAGGAAAAAAAATCCCAACTGAGGTAATTTACCCAAAAGATCAAAATAATTAACAATGGGAGTAGTCAGGACGGGTAAAGAATAACTCCTTAATTTAATCTATCCCGTGAACACTCAGATTAGTGAGAGATAAAATAAAAGAAGAGGGTATATTAGTAATAACTTAAGAAATAAGTTTCTTTCGTTCCTTTCACTCACTACATACATACAGTGGCCCACTTTCAGATTTGCTTACCCCACTGTCGACGCTGTATACATTCCATGGAATTTAAATCAAAACAGTTATTACGACTATTTAGAGTCATATTATTTGTCAAGTTCAGCCCCAGACTCTCCGGTTATGCTGAATGCTATTTTTCCGGGAGTCGCTGAATTGATGCGTTGATTATTTTTCCTGGATATTCCTCTTCTTATTGCAGGTATTGGTTTGGAATAAGATTTTTCTATGTGGTGGCACTGTCCTGGAAATTTATAAGTTAATATATTGTTCCGGTGTGGTCTAGCCTCCTATGGCTGTGACTCTCTGTCGTAATGAAATGTGTAAAAACAGAATGTTACTCCTAGTCGGTTCTCGGAGGGAAATGGCCGAGTATGACCCGTGAATTCTCTCGAGTATAATTCCGTGGTAAGAGAACTTTACTGTCAAATGGTTTAGAAAAAATAGTGCTGTAAGTACTGCCACATCAGGCCAGTAATAGTTATATGTATCTAGATGGAAAAATCTTCTGGTATAGTCCCGTTCCAGTTATCATTTAAATTTTAAATTGTAGTGTTCTGGTTATTTAACCACACTCATGGATGGAGAAGGTGGACCGCACGGGGGTCACAAAATTCAGATTTCACAAATGATGTCTGGATGTTTAGGAACATAAGACCGTAATGCCATAAGACCATAAACCCGCTGGATCGCAAGGGTATGACCAGTCTATATGTAAAAAATAGATTGTGACGTACATATTATATGCAGTTATTTATGTTCTTATATCTAGCTATTAAATAGCTTCGTCCACAAGGTTTTATTACGATCTGTCGCATTGCGGCGGATACGACGTCACGAATTAGTGTGCAAGAGAGGTCAAAAGGAGGCGAGATGATAGCCTAGGGTTCACGGGGATTGGGCTGTGTGTCTTGGAAGAGTGAGGAGGCATGTGTAAATCGCTCCGAGATATTTCAGATGTCAGTGTGTTTGATATATATGTTCTGAAGTTAGTCTTGTCATCCTGGAATGACAGAGTGCCTGATTCATTCACAGGATAGGTAGATGAGTGGATAGAAATGATATAGTGATGTTTGCAGACTGAAGACGGGCGATGTTCCTGTTTTTATATATTCGTATGTTCATAGATACAGCTGATTACAGGACTGGATCTCGACATTTACGGACAGACTGTTATATGCCAGTATCTGCATTTACCCTATGCCAGGGGTGTTAGAGATGTGTAGTGACAGAGGTCTTACAAGTAATACTTCATTGGAGCATACGTTTTATTTGTAATAAACATGTTCGTGATGTGAATAAGCTGGACGTTTCTTCAATTCTTGTGTGGCTGTGTATGTAGCAAGTTTAAGGACTCTCGTATGACCACTAGGCTACTGCTAATATGTTTACTCTTCCATGAATTAAATTATTAAACCTAAGCGCAAGTTGGAGAACGCCACAGCTTTTTGGGGGCCAAGTACCGTGGATTTTGAACTTGTAAAGTACATTTTTTTAAAAACCAATTCTACAAGCAAATGTTTACCGTAAGTTCGTCCCACTTACGGACAAGGTGAAGGTCACATCTGCTCAGAGCGGTGTTGGAATGGAGGAGAGGAAATTTTTGAAGTAACTTTCGAAATATATTATGAATTAACTGTTCATTATTATCAAGGTGTCGGCAGTGGAAAAATTAAGAAGGCCAGCATTATCGAAGAATTTTATTCATTAGAGGAAAATATCAATTTACCAGCAGTCACTACTTCAAGTGAGCGACTTCTGCGAGTCTACAATCAAATTCAAAATGGAGGCCTGTCAGACCGGACTGTAGGGAAGGACTAGAGACGAATCATTTTACATTGTTGTGGAGTGCTTCCGAGCTGCACATCCATTTCTTAGCACCCTATCTCAGGCCAGGAAGGAGACTGTTTTATTTTCATACATGATAAGTGCGATTTTTTACATCTTTCGGTCTGTGTTCATGAATATTTTGGTTGGATCTCCATCAGCTCTGATGTTTGTTTTCCTTTTTTAATGTATTAATATATGTAATTCTTGTATAAGCGGGCAAGGTTGGCTCGGCTGTCTTGTTGTGTGATACATCTCGCCGTAAAGCGGGCACACACAAATTGTTCTATAGGTACTGTGTGGTGATCATAACTTGTTAGATCATTACAATTATTATTATTAATTTTTTTTTTCTTTATTAGTTTCGGACTTGTTTTAATGTTGGTCTTTGTCATATTCTGTTGATTATTTTAATTTTTCGTCATTATTGGTCGTGCTCTGTTTATCGAATCTGACTATCAATACAGTTGATTCATATATTAAATGGTGGATCTTCTACTGATTACGTTTTTTTTTCATTACCTGTTAAAACTTTTATACCTTATCTTTCTTTATTCCTTAGTATTGTCCTTGTTAGGCTTGATTTATTGTCTATATATATATATATATATATATATATATATATATATATATATATATATATATATATATATATATATATATATATATATATATATATATCTTAAATTGTATTGTCTTGGTTGCTCCTTTGGGAAATATATTACTGTATCCTTTGAAAATAGTGCAGAATTGTTCAGTTCTGATATTAAGTATAAGGCAATTTGTTGGAAAGTGATATAATTTTATTTAAGATTTGTTATTGTTGTAACTGATTGATTACATCAGGGTACCTCAACATGTCTCGCCTAGAACATTTTGTCAACGTAGGGGAAAGACTTGGGTTTCAAGCGAAGGCTTTGAGAGAGTTTGCTTTAAAGCAGGTGGCTAAGGAAGAGAAAAAATTAGAACAAGAATTAGCGGAGAAGAAGAGGCAAGATGAAAAAGAAGAAAAGCTTAAGCTAGCACAGTTTGAGCATGAGCAAAAAATGGCTGAAATTCAGCTTCAAAAACGTAAACTTGAGAATGAGAACAAACCGGCAGAGAGCACTAATCAGGGCACAACAAAAAGGGATCATGGGTGTCCTTTTAAGGTTCATTTACCCAAATTTCATCCATCCGATGACATCTCGTGTTACTTGAACAGGTTTCAGACAATTTGTCAGGAACATAAACTGGACAAATCTGAATGGCCTAGTAAATTAATGTCATTATTTTCAGGTGAAGCCCTTACAGCTATCTGCACGTTGGATGATGCCTCTAGAAGTGACTATGATTCTATAAAGGCATTATTATTGAAAAAATTCCAGCTGGATACTCACGGTTATAGATTAAAATTCAAAACTCTATTGCCTGACTCGTCCAAGGACTTCGCAGAATACATTGCATCTATCAAGCTTACTTTTCAGAGATGGATTGAACTGTCACAAATCGACCATACTTTTGAGTCGCTTATGGATCTCATACTAAGAGATAAGGTTCTCTCTTCAGTCAGTCCAGAATTTTTGTCCTATCTCCAAGAGAGGGATCCCCAAACCATTGCTGAAATGGAGATTTTGGGGCGACGTTTCAGGACCGCACATCCTGGGAGGAATATAAGCAACTCGAACATCAAGGAGGCATTACCAGTTGCTTCAGCAAAGGCTTTATATACAAGAAATCAAAAACAGGGACCACCTGATAATTCTTCAGGCTGGGGACGAAATTTTAGCCAGAATGCCGGAACCTTCAGGGGTCGGTATAACTTTGCATACAGACCATTTCGACCATATAGCCAGGAAAATATGCCTCAACAACAATTTAATGGACCAAACAGAGGCTGGACCAGAACTCAGAATTCCTATTCTAACAGAGGAAGATCAAATTATAATAATGATTGTAATTACCAGAACAACAGGAATAATCATCACTACAGAGGCTCTCGACTCCCACATAGGTCTAATGCTGCTGTTGAACAAAACAACCATTCAGTTGCTGGGAATCAAGGGTTTGAGACGTCTCATGCCAATGCATGCAGTGTTGATCTTTCTAATGAAGCAAATTGCTCTGCTTGCAACACTCTTTTTCAGACAGATAAAGTACCCAGATTAATTTGTGGTCACCCTCTACCAGTACTTGCTTCTCATGATGGAAAAGGTTCACTTAAATTTTGCAGGGGGTTTGTTAATCATAGACTTGTTTCCGTCCTGAGGGATACGGGTTGCACTACCGTAGGGGTGCGGCAATCTCTTGTTGATAACTCATGTTACACAGGTAAACAGGTGAAATGTGTTACCTTCGGGGGCACAGTTGAATATTATCAAACTGCCTTTGTTTACATAAACACACCCTACTTCCCAGGGAACGTTCTTGCTTGTATGTTGGAAAATCCAGTCAGCGAGTTGAATCTGGGTAACCTCCCTGGGCTGAAGGAGTGCTCAGATGATGATATTAAAAGGTGGGAAAACCAGCATTTATTGACTGCTAATGCAGTTACTACACGGGCACAGGCTCAGGCAGAGGCCAATGATAGTACAACATCAGGGGGTGAGGAGGATGACAATTTACAAGTTACACTTGCCAGTAAAGAGTCGTTCATTACTATGCAACATAATGATGACTCATTGAAAAAAATTTTCAAGGTGGCTAGAAAAGATGATGTTGTGTACAATGAGAGGGCCATTCACTGGTACACCATCAAAAATGGTATTCTAATTAGAAATGTTAATGATGCTAATTCTGAGAAAAAACAGATCATGGTGCCTACTAATTTTAGACTTTTATTTTACAACATGCCCATGATGTCAACTGTGCAGGCCATTTGGGGATAGCTCGTACTAAACAAAGAGTGCTGTCGAATTTTTTCTGGCCTGGAGTCACCAAAGATGTAAAAACTTTTTGTAGAACTTGCAAGACATGCCAAAGCGTGGCTGCAAAAGGTGCATATCACAAAGCACCTATACAGGCCTTTGATATCTCTAACAGACCATTCGCTAAGATGGCAATTGACATCATAGGACCATTACCAGTAGTATCAGCAAGAGGCCACAGATTCATTCTTACGTGCATTGACATGTGCACACGGTGGCCTGAAGCAATACCACTTAAGAACATCACAACTAGAGATGTTGCTGATGCACTCATGATCATTTTCAGTAGATTGGGGTTTCCAGAGGAAATACTATCAGACAGAGGTAGACAATTTACATCAGAAGTTATGGCACAGGTTATGAAGGATTTTCAAATTGAGAGGTCTCTAAGTAGTGCCTATCACCCAGAAGGGAACGGCACAGTAGAACGATTCAATAAGACACTCAAACAGATGTTGGGTAAGGTTACCTCACAATGTCCACAGGACTGGGACAGAATTTTACCAGCTGTTTTGTTCGCCTATTGGGAAATCCCAAACGAACAAACCGGGTTTTCGCCATTCGAATTAATTTTCGGGGCAAAGCCTAGAGGTCCCATGTCGATCTTAAAACAGCTTCTCGTGGGCTCCGAGTTGTCAGAGGAGGTTCAATCCTCTTATGAGTATGTTGTAAATCTACGAAAAAAGATTATTGATGCATGCCAGATAGCAGTGGATGCTTCAGAGAGAGCAAAAGGAAAAACCAGACTATTCATTAATGAGAAGAGAAAATTACGCTTATTGTGGCCTGGTGATGAAGCATATGTGCTTCTCCCCACAAAAGAGAATAAACTATTAATTGCATGGAGAGGACCGTATAAAGTGGTTTCACAGTTAACTGATGTTGATTATATTGTGGATATAAAGGGTCAACATAGAACATTTCACATCAATATGCTCCAAAAATTCCATTCTCGACCTGGTAATCTTCAACCAATTTTCGAGGCCATTGATACGTCTGACTCAAACTATTCCTCACTTGCTGTAATTCATGATGAGGAGTCTTCATTCGAAGATGTCTCTCTGCCATTATCTTTTGTTCCGCTTCAAGCGTCAGAATCTTGGAGGGACGTTTCTATATCTCCAGATCTATCAGTCGATCAACACACTCAAATTTCTAATCTGTTACAATCCTATCAGGATGTGTTGACTGATATCCCAGGTAGTACTGATGTCATCTCTCACGACATTCTACTTCAAGATCAAACATCTATCCGGATAAAGCCATATCCCATACCAATTCATTTTCAGGCTCAAGTGGATAAGGAAATTGATAACATGCTTAAAATGGGTATTATAGAACCATCTCAATCACCGTACTCATTTCCTCTAGTGATTGTTAGGAAAAAAGATAAGTCCATTAGAATCTGTATAGACTTCCGTCATCTTAACGGTATAACTTCTGCTGATGCAGAGCCTATGCCTGTTCTTGATTCCTTACTGGAAAAGATGTCTGATGCCACATATTTCAGTAAACTTGATCTTTCAAAAGGCTACTGGCAGATTCCCTTAACAGATAGATCTAAGCCTTACACTGCCTTTGCCACTCCTAATGGATTATATCAGTGGACTCATATGTGTTTTGGGCTAGTGAACGCACCGGCAACGTTTGTCCGGATGATGAGATTACTATTTGCTGGTCGGCCTGATATCATAACATATATCGACGATATCTGTCTCTTCCACAATTCTTGGCAGGACCATATCTTAGGTCTTCAATCCTTATTGGACATTCTACGCAGTCACTACCTCACAGCTAGACCTTCAAAAGTCCAGATCGGCTATAAAGAAATTTCTTTACTGGGACATATAATTTCTCAAGGATTCTTGAAAACAGATGATGACACTGTCTCAAAAATTCGTAATCTTGAGGTTCCTAAAACAAAAAAACAAGTCATGAGTTTGTTAGGTCTAATCAACTTTTACAGGAAATTCATTCCTCGTTTCTCAGAAATAACTTCCATTTTGTCATCTTTGCTGAAAAAGGGATGTCCTAACAAAATAGTCTGGACACAGCCATGTCAAGATGTATTAAACCGTATTAAATTTTCATTTTCAAAGGCACCAATATTGAAACTGCCTAATCCATTTATCTCCTTTACTCTCAGGTGTGATGCATCTCAATATGCGATAGGAGCGTCTTTGATGCAACTCCACAACAATGTTTTGCATCCAGTATTGTATGTGAGCCGCAAGTTATTTTCAACAGAATCAAAATACCCCATTCTGGAAAGAGAGCTCCTAGCAATATCATGGAGTGTTTCCAAACTACAAAAATACTTGATTGGGGCACCATTTGTCATCGAAACCGACCAGAGGGCGCTAGCTTATCTACAAAAAGCTAATTTTTCAAACCAACGAACAGCTAGATATGCCCTAAGTCTACAGCCATACTCTTACACCATCCGGGCGATCAAGGGTTCTGAGAACAATCTCGCGGACGTCTTGTCTCGCTGTACAACCATCTAGGACTGGTTTGATACATCACGGAATTACCCCAGATGGAGAAAATCTGAGAATCTGTCATATTCAAGTTAGTTGTCTTCGACAACCTATAGGTACACTTATATCTGCCACATTTGACTATCTTTATGTTCATTCCATGAGACTGTTATTCACATAGTTCAAGGACTTTGTTTACAGCAACTAGTATGCATGGATACTTGCATTATGTGTTGGTATGAAACTTTATCGGTGATGGAAAGTCAAGGGACACTACAGAGCGTATAACTTTTCCTCCAAGGGACATTAATCATACTCAGGATTCAGGTACTTCGCAGTACACATTGTGAACCAAAGAAACTCTCCAGGGATAATTTATTACCTTGTATTTGATAATCCATGGACAGGAACCGTGAACTTGAATTATCTTCATGGATTTATGAACTCACAATTTTTGTGCTCAACAAACTTAATAGTGATATTTACCCAATATATATATATTTTTTGGACACATTAATTTTTATTACTATCTTGGTGCTTAGACTTTGATTAATAGACACACCGTGTGTAAGAAGGAGTATCTCTACGCATGGTCCTTGTACTCTGCTACACTAATTTTCTTGCATCTACTGAAGTCTTATACCAACTGAGCATGTCTTGTTTGCATTGACATTAACTACTTTTACCAAACTACACAGGGTCGTGGGGACTTATTATGCTTGTCTTAATCATCATGGTATATCATCCATTGAGATTGTGAATAAAGACTCATGTGAGAGAAGAAAACAAAACATAATATGAATGGGGAAAAAAAGTAGAAAAACAGAAAACATTATTCTCTTATCATGAAGGTATTACATCATGTACTTCATTGCATGTGGCTTACAACTTTCATATATATTATAATTACTTAATGGTCATCTATAGCATAATTACTTTGCAATTGGATTAAGTGACAATATTCACTAAGTCTATAACCTGACAGGACATAGACTGAAATTATGGGACATTAGAGTGAAAATGATTGACAGGTATGGATGGGTTCATATAACATGTAGCCTTAGTTACTGGAAGGCAGGTCATCTACTTCTTATGTGTCAAATTGTCTCGACTTGAGTAAGACTTAGGCTTTGATATTTTGATATCAATGTCCTCACTTTGTGTTAAATTTGGCTTTCTCATGACAGACACAGGTGTTGGAGTACTTCCTGGTCTCCGCTCGTATTATATTTGAACTGTCTACTTGGCACTGGAACCTCATTTTATATTTTGTTTACCTACCTCTGAAGAAGAAAAATTTCATTTTTCTCCTCAGACAGGGGAGGGGGGAAGATGTGACGTACATATTATATGCAGTTATTTATGTTCTTATATCTAGCTATTAAATAGCTTCGTCCACAAGGTTTTATTACGATATGTCGCATTGCGGCAGATACGACGTCACGAATTAGTGTGCAAGAGAGGTCAAAAGGAGGCGAGATGATAGCCTAGGGTTCACGGGGATTGGGCTGTGTGTCTTGGAAGAGTGAGGAGGCATGTGTAAATCGCTCCGAGATATTTCAGATGTCAGTGTGTTTGATATATATGTTCTGAAGTTAGTCTTGTCATCCTGGAATGACAGAGTGCCTGATTCATTCACAGGATAGGTAGATGAGTGGATAGAAATGATATAGTGATGTTTGCAGACTGAAGACGGGCGATGTTCCTGTTTTTATATATTCGTATGTTCATAGATACAGCTGATTACCGGACTGGATCTCGACATTTACGGACAGACTGTTATATGCCAGTATCTGCATTTACCCTATGCCAGGGGTGTTAGAGATGTGTAGTGACAGAGGTCTTACAAGTAATACTTCATTGGAGCATACGTTTTATTTGTAATAAACATGTTCGTGATGTGAATAAGCTGGACGTTTCTTCAATTCTTGTGTGGCTGTGTATGTAACAAGTTTAAGGACTCTCGTATGACCACTTGGCTACTGCTAATATGTTTACTCTTCCATGAATTAAATCATTAAACCTAAGCGCAAGTTGGAGAACGCCACATAGATAAACATGTAATCATACTATAATCATATCCTAACACACGCGTTATTAAATTAAATTTAACTCCACAAGTGTCTAGCTAATCTCAATGCTTTTAACACTAGATATGAACACTAATCACTTAAAATTTACACATGATGAAAATAAAAATAAATGGTATCTCGACAATTATCAATCGCCTAGCGTCTTATAATTATTTATTTCTCTCTTACTGGGGAATAACAAGAAATTAAATTACGTTCACGGCTGGAGAAAATTTAGCTATAAGTTTATTTAATACGTTATTCAACTTAACACAGAATCCCAGTGAAATATAATGAAAAACTTTAACGATTAAATCACTCAAAGTTCTTGAGTATATATTATTACCGCAACACAGGAAAATGAACTCTCCACGAATCTAAGTAATTCTCTATTTAAAAAACTCCAAGGTGTCGAGCTAGAATATCAACAATTCCTGAGGCTGACTGATAACTGAATTTTTGAGAGATGGGTATATATATTAAATGGGTAAAAATCGTTAGCTACATGCGAGATTTATCGCCTCTGCCCGTTTATTGGGGAATGCTGCGGTCGATTTCTGAATGAAAGGATTTTTACACACCTTTTGCCGACCGCAGACGCTTCGCTAGCGAACGGACTTGCTTTTGATCTGGCGTCTCTCACTGTAGCTAATTAAGTTCCGAACAAACGGATGTTGGGGGGGGGGGGGGTAACTGTGATTATCTCCTCTTTCCTCAGATTAATTCCCCCTGACCAATGTATTTACTGAAAGTCCGTCTTTTGACGTAACGCCCTTGATTTTACCATTAGACGACTCATTCTCTTATCTGTCACTATTTCAGCGATTGCCCAATCGTTCGCGTTAACGGCTCTGGACTAGCTAATAGGTCTGTTTGTAAACATTCCTAGTGTCTGTAAGACATAGAGAAAAAGAAAATTGGCGTGGCTAAAATAGAAATGAGCCCGATTAGCGAAAGGCCTGGCTTATGCGTAATTTAACTTGCATGCTTAATTAGGAAGCCTGTGGGGAAACTACGTTTGAGCGATTTGGTTGAAAAAGAATGAGGGGTGCCGATGAGAATAAAGTGGATCGATCAAGGTGCTCAATTTTCTTGTCACAGACACCAAAACCATTGGGCGTTAATCATCATCATCGCCGTCACCGTCATCATCAACCTTCAGTTCCGTACATAGCACAGATCTTAAACACATCCAAGCCAAGTTTTTCAGTGCTGCCTGTGCCACTCGTTCAAGGTCCTTCCTTATATGTCTTCTTTATCCCTTTCATATCTGTCTCCAGTTCTCTTCTTGTTTCGCTTTTTTTCAGCCTCCCTCTACCTCGTCGGCGTCTGTGGCCTAATGAATAGGAACGCAGTTTCATAATCCAGATATACCAGGTTCGAAACCTGCTGCAGGCGGTTTGGTAGCAGATCGCTTTGTGTGGATTTTTAACAATGGTATAAGCGCCGTACCGTTCAAAAAGCAATGGCAAACTACTGAATGAAAAAATTGCCTAGAAAAATAAAAAACAGCCAATAAAAGCTGGGGTTGATTGTCACGTCCTGTAAAGGATAAGCAACTAACTCTACCTCGTTTACCCTTGAGGTTCCATAACAAGAAACTCCTTGAAATGATATCACCATGTTTCCTCGATGTTTCTGCTATCCAAAGCCACCATCTTCTCACCTCTTGTTCTACTACCACTTGTATGATTCGTGTCATCAGTTTCAGACTGGTAATCTTGTGAGACCATTCTCAATCCTTCTATTCTATGCAAGCACCCATTTATAAAAGGGCATTAACGCTCCCGTTTAAAACGACCGAAAAAAGGGAAGAAACAGGCAGTCCACATCATCCCACCGGATCTCAGATCAGAACCCATTTCCATATGAAAGTGTCCATCTTTTCACCCAATACAACGGGACGCTGCGTCGGAATGGGCAGACGACGAATAAGAAGTAAATTACGTGCTGACAGCTACGAAATCTGTAAGGATGTCTATTCCATTTTTTATTTTTACATTTTTATACCCCATATGTAACAGACAGTTGTGTGACGCAGCTTTAACACTAAAAAAGGAAAGCTAATTCCAGCATAAAAACGAACAGGCGAAACCAAAGTCGATAAAACTTTAAGGTAGGGTTTCTTAACTTGTGACCCATGGACCCCTTGTCCATGAATGGATTCTAGAGGGTCCGTTTACATAACATTGAAATTATGAATTTTATTTTCACAAACATCTGTGCTCGGAATATTATAGATTTTTGCATTTAAAGGTATATTTCTTTTTGCAAACTGTTTTTGTACTTCAGTATTATTGTATGCAAGCTCAGCAATTAAAATAAATAAAATAAATTAATATGCAAAACATTTAATTATGCGTCTAGACACTTTTTTTCTCTAACAAGCCAAGGCGTCCGTAGCCTTCACTGCACATATCAAAGAGGTCCGTAGCCTTCACTGGACAATCAGATGGGTCCACGGCACGAGAAAGGTTAAGAACCTCTGCCTAAGGGAGAATACCCAGTATCAGCAGTCGTGACATGGCCGAATGATGGATACTGCTGAAGGCTGTGAACTAAAAATAGCACACCGTACAATTTTCAGTAATTCTCTGATGGAGTCAATACCATGGCGATATTTTGAGAAAGACACACAGCAAAATAGAAACGAATGACACGACAGAAAGATTATCTACATGTTTTATAAATGATTTTAAAGAAAGCAGTTCAATGGAAATTTTCTATGAACAACACATTTTTGTCCCGTAAGCAAAAGTTGGTAGGCACTTATTTCTCTGTAAATAATAATATTATTATTACTATTATTATTCTTATCTTACTCCTATTGTGAAGCTATTTGATATTGGCGATTGTTCCATTTTTATCTCATCTCTGGCTGTTATTTTCATATTATTTGATTGCTGTGTTGTTATTTCATTTTTTCTTTTGCATTTTTGTTGTTTGTTATATTCTACGGGTTTAGTGTTCTTTCGTTTTTAATTCTGTATTTTTTGCTTGATTATTTATTGTTACTTTTCGCTAGTTACTTGTGTTGTTTTTTTCTGTTCATCTTTCTGAATCGCTCATTTTTTTCGCTGAATCGCTCATTAAATTAATTAATTAATTAATTGTTATTCAACTATTTTTCCACATCTGTGCAGTGTCTTCTGTCCTTTTATCTTTCCATATTTTTCTTGTATCAAATTATCTGTCGAGTTATTACTTCAGCAGACATCGTATTTCGGGTCTCAACTTCTCCATAAAGATGTATCTTCCTTAGGCATACTATTTCTAGTCTAACCCGATCAATCAGTGTCTCCTTCTTAACGTCATATTGAAGTGGTATGAGAGATCACTACCGCGGAACTGATGACACCAACCAGACACGTGCCCGTGGAACAAGGGATGAGAATAAGATGCTGGTGGTGGATAAGATTAACACTGCTGATAGTATTACAATGAAGTCATTGTTCTGGAATCCCCAGGGTAAGAGAGGTAGACTGAATGTTACGGGTTGCCCTCCCCTTGATTTAACGTTACTAATCTTGGAAGACGCTTCATGCGGGCGAAATAATTATCATGTAGACCATTGTACGGCGAGCTCACAGATCAAACGTTGTTTACAATACCCAAGCATTCAGCATCTTCGTAACCGCTGACCGAGTAGTACGCCTTGTGTGATTTCTCAATGTAGGCCTGCCCCCAGTCACCTACCTTTTTGCGTGGCTAGTGATTGGCCGATAACAAGGAAAGGGGAGATGATGTTGGGACTGGGTCAGCCAGCGCTGACCGGCGGGAATTCCCAAGCTAATTGGTAGGGGGAACGTACATTGTTGTTTACTGTAAACAGTGCCTGATGTACTATAAACTTTTGTAACTACATATAGAACCCTTATGTAAAGACAGATGCTTATAGCGGTTGTACGTATTTGTATTTTCAGTGAAGTTCCCATACACTACCAAAGGAAAACTGGGAGACAATAAGTGCCAGCGTGAATTACCTTCCCTGTTTGGAATTTACCGGTCCTATATTGGTACCTTACTTACTTACTTAGTCGTTCCCCTTCTACCGTGAGGTGTAGAGGTACTTATATTGGTACCTGATTAGGTCAAAAGATGTGACCTCAACCATTAATTTCTGGAGTAGTTTGCGGTACCCAGTTAATGGTGCCCAATGCTTCAGCTGCTGCCATCCCCAGAGAATGCCGAGATTCAAGCTCCACTACCTCCGGGCAAAGTGCGCCAGTCCTGACCTTTTGTACATCAGCATTGGCCCTTCCCAACTTATACGCGCAGTTGCATTTTCGACTGGCCAGCGCCTATCGGTTATAGTAGTGCGGGTCGCCTACACAAACCTGAGTTTGGACTCGTATAACCCGTCGGATATCAGGGTTCCTATATATCTGTGTCACTGGTGGATAGTCTTCCAACCGAAGCCTGCATCTCGAGGATTTATTTTTTAAGTTTTCACAACCCATCAGTGAAGTGAAAGGAAAGAAGATAATCTTCAAGTGAATAGATACTACATCCCAGGCAATTAGTAAATAGACTCAGGGACGCATAGACGAGGGTTGACTATGGAAATAGTTGTAGGGTTAATTCTTATTGGTGCCTAGAGGAGAGTTGTGTATATCTCGGCATCAGTTATTTTGTTTGGGTTTCTGTGTAGCCACGTCACGGACGTCTCGCCTTAAAGAGACTGGGGTTTGTCGACAGGAACAGCGACGGTTCATAGTTTCTTTTCTTTTTGGATATGTAACCGCGTATACCGTGAGTCTTCAGATACAGACTATATTAACATATAAAATAAATTTTTATAGAAACAGAAGATTAAAAAATCTTGACGCAGATGTTTAATTAGGCCAGTTTAGCTTCGAAACGCCACGCATTAATTAGGCTAAGCTTCGCTTGTAGAGTTGCGTTAGTCACGTGATTTCCAACCAATGGTTAGGCTCAGTCCTTCCTTTCCCCGGAATGAACGAGAGACGAAGCCATTTTTTAGCAGTATTGAATTGAGAGCGTTATAGTGAAGACATGTTTTGTCTGCTCAGTGTAAATTCCAGTTGAGGACATCAACTTCAGACACAGTTGTGTATATTCAATTAATTGTTGGAACTGTTTGTGAATTCCAAAATTTAGTAAGTACTAACAAATGAAATGCTTAAACAGTTAGAGCTGACGGTCATAACCTAAGCAGGGCTACGTTCGAAGATGTGCAACAATGAAAAAAAACTAGGTATATAATTTACTGATATGCTCACAGAGGAAGGTCCTGAAGTTGAGAGAATATTTAGGAATACCTACGAAGGCTGAGTGGTTCCATATATGACAAATTTGAAGATAATGAATAAGGTCGATAAGCCTAGAAAATTAATAAAACGAAGGAACACTTGAAAGATAGAGGAACCACGCCATGTTGTTGCAAGTTAACAAGTTGAAAAGACTTAAGGACATAAAAAGGAATGTTGCATCCTGGAAATAATACATTGACCTCTTATACTTGTTAATTAATGTCAACATGCTATTATGCAAATTTGGTTTTGTTACCATTTGACTTAACCCAGTTCTTGTTGAGATTGAAAAAACATTTGTTTCATTGAACACAAATGCTGTTGACGAATCATATGCTTGCAGTTGGCCATCATACAAATTATTAAGGTATCATACCAAAGCTAATCACTACAGGTGCAACACTAATAAAAAAATAACCAACTGCTCTAAAAATAAAACATCATAGAGGATTATCCCCGAACCTGGTTAAATCCTGTAAGACTGTAGAGAGCAATCACCACCTCTAGCAGGCTAGCTAGTCATCAAAATCTAATACTCTCGATTTGAACAGCAACCCCCACTACCCTACCCGGCCACAGATAGTATTACAGGTACTTCAGAGGATTGTCAGTTTTCCAAACTTGGTTGTCATTCTGGATTGTTAACCAGAATCGACATGGGTTTTTTTTCTTTAATCCATTTTTTTTTTTTTTTTTTTTTTTGTTCAGTGATATTGTAGTTTTTTTTTTTTTAATTGAGTTTCCTGACATCGCTCAGGCATGGTCTGAGTTTTTATAGCATTTAATAAAATTAGATAAGTGTTAGCGGATCAGAATTCTTGTACTATCTCTGTCTGTTATTGTCGAATGTGAAGATACTTGTTGTGTGTGTGTGGTCCCTTACTCAATATATATATTCATTTATAGATATATGTAAGGCAGAGAGGGTGAGTGGGGTTAACTCTGGAAAGTTGTTAAGAGTGGCGGGAGGAAAAAGTGTTTATCGTCTCTGTACTCCCGACTGTTACACTTCCACTCTATATTCACATTCTATAATTCCGTCACTTCTATTATCTGGCTCTTCACTCTAACAGTGTCTTGTCACAGATAGAGTCTTTTCACCACTCGTGACACGCAGTGTACCTTTAAAACGGAAATACAGTAGTAATATACTGAGTTCTTACTGCTTGGACACAAAAATATTATACTGTAAAATTCCTACAACATCATACAGCTATGTAGCAAAGTTAGATTTTGTTGGGGAGGTTATGATGGTATCCTAAAAGAATGAAATCCGTGTATGTATTAACCGTGTGAGGTCAAGCACATGTAGGCCCCTGACTCTATAAATGATGATGATGAATTATGTGCAGGGAACCTAACGCTACCTCCCTAGATCTCACACGGTCACTATTTTGGCTCTAGTGTCTGGTGTATGATGTACCTAGTGTCTAGGGGAGAAATGAAATGATGGTACACAACACAAAAACACTTTAAGTTTCTATGAGGAAGTGAATAAAACCTGTGGTTAAGTTTTTCTTTAAATTTGATAATTTTTTGTACAATTTATTTTGCCTGTCCAGTCATATCGTTTGGACAGGTCTTTGAAAATGAGGACAAGATAATTACATAAAAGATTAACTAAAATTGAGTGGACAATCTGCCCAAATAACTACAAAGTTACTATATGTCTTTCCTGTTGGAATGTTCACAGCTTACACTTTATTCTTCTAAGAGGGAGAGTCACTGTGTATGAGGGGCTGTATTATCATCATACCCCATCAACTTCCTGAGTATGATTTGAAATACCAAGGTTTATTTAAAACGAAACTGTCAGATATACCCAGGTCCTTAACATATCACCTGGGGTTTCTTGTTGAATGATAAGATAGTGTGTAGTTGCAGAAATATCGATATCACGTCACACGCCCAAGCTCATGCTGTTATCTCTTGACAGCATACATGAAGTGTCGGAGACTGCTTGTCGTTATCGTCACTCCTCAGGTTTCCTGTCACCAGCTGGCAACAGGAAACAAAACCTCTGCAACAAAAGGACACCCTGGCCTTTTACATCTGATCACTTATTCTTTTATTTAATTTCATACGTGGGTATGGGGTCAGCCTCGCGTGCATTTCAGGTGCACTCGCCCCCTAATTTTTCATGACTCCCACCTTGCTGTGACCACCCCTCAGGTCCCTATGGCAGATACGCCACTGTACGTTTACATAGTTTTCCTCAATAATATAATGTGGGGTAACCACATTTCCTTTTATATATTTTTCTCATCTTTTTCTTTTTAAATATAAATGCTTCAGGCATGTTGAACAGTGTTTCTTGAACACGGAGGCTTACTAATATACTCTAATACAATAATATTCAAACATAATCATGACAACATACATTAGTTAGATACATTTCAACGTGAGGACTCAACAATGTCTGCTCCCGGCACGTCCTTCACTTTTTCCCAATAGCAGTATCCAACTTTGGTAATGGGATTAAACATATTAAATTCATAAAGCATTCTTACCACAAATCAAGAAATATAAACAAATGACGCTGACTTTGCAAAGAAATGGCCTCAGTTTCTTCTGCTCCGTCCAGACTGTGAAATACTTATTTAGTTATTTAATTTACTTTTAAATTTATCACAGCTGTTCTCAGCGTATCTGAATAAAAAATACTGTTCAACTGGCAATGAATAGTGAAAGCTTTTTGCTAATATTTAGTAGCACTGGCCAATCTAAAGCTTGCGACTACCAGAATTCAAATGCAGTTTTTGAAAAACAAAAATAATTCCAAACATACTCTGCGTCTGGTAGTCGATTGGCCAGTCTGCTTTAGTTATGCCAATACAAAACGATGTTAGTTTTTGGTAACAATTTTCCTACCGCTCCCCTCTCCTCCTATACTCTTGTTACCCAAGCGAATTTGAATTTACCTCAATGCCTCCCTTCTAAGCCGGTGTCCCCACTAACGTTATGAAAAAAAAACAAGCAGGAACAACAGTCTGTCTGGTCGTGCGTCCGTAGACATTTAGTATTTTCTCAATAACTTGGCTAATACTGGGACTATTATATTATTTAAAACGCATTCTTGCTCAGTGGACTCTAAGCTATACTACCATATGATTTTTATGATCAGTTTCATTATGGTTTTAGATTTTCAATTTTGTCACCGGTCATCGTCAAATAAAAATTTTACACAAGACGGCCATCTTCCCCTCTCGCTAGCATGTATTTTTCAAATAACTAACTTGTTTTTGTGACGTCAGAAACATTACCGCGAGGAGGCAATAAAATTGTCTGCGTGTTTAATTCTGTTGGCTTTGCTCCAGCGTGTATATATGCATGGCGGACTGTCAAGCGAAGCGGGGTGTTGGCGTGGCGGGTTAAGAATTGGCGTTAATAATTTGTATTGTATCGTGTAACACTACCAAAAAATGTAAGGATTACTACTAAATTTTGCGTTAAAGTTGATAGAATACGTTAATTCAGATAGTTATTTTGCGGCACACTTCCGCAAAATCGTTAATTATAAGTCTTGGCTGCAGAATGTATGCAGCAGATCTGGCAAAATGTTAAATATTGGTAGTACGTTTTCGAAACCGAAACTAAAACGCGTGTTCGATTTTTACCGTGGGATCGTTCTATAGGCTTTAGTACTGCACAAAAGGCAGCGTTGCTGGCGTGTGAGAGCATCACCGTCAGACACAATAGGGCGAGTTTATTTATTATAATTTTATGACTAAAATCTTACTGAAATGAGCGATTATTCTCGTAGATTTTACTACAAGCTAACAATACGCATTCATTCATTATTCTTTAGCATGCGCTTTCAATTAGGGCATGCCTTATTTTCCTGCTTTGTGTTACTCGCTCAAGTTATTTCTATGACCTCTTTCTTCTTTGGCCGTTGACTATCAAAGCTATCAGTGACCGTTACGCCTAGTGGCGCTTTGCAGGGTAGCAACAACCTGTCTCCACTATGCTTGGTTGGCAGCCATCCTTCGTGTGGTGCCCAAGCTCTGGTTCATGCTTAGCATCTCTACCTCCACAGATCTCCACTGTGTAGTTGTGGCCGGCCTCGCTTTCGCTTTTCTTCCGGAATCCATAGGATGAAAGTTTGCTGGATTTATGCCCAGTGCCCTCATGTCTGTCTTGTACACATCTTTGAATCTCAGCTGCGGTCGCCCAACTGTTCTTTAGTCATATGCCAGTTGTCCGTAAAAGATATCTTTCGGGATGCGACCATCTTCCAAGAGGCGGACATGGCCAAGCCAGCGTAGTCTGCTCTGTCTAAGCAGTGTATACATGCTCTGAAGGCCAGCACGTTACAACACCTCGACAATTCTCAATTAGTCTTTCCACGAAATAACGAGGATGTGGCGTAGACACCATGGATGGAAGGCATTGAGCCTTCTTTCTTGCTTAGCACACGTTGTCCGTGTCTCGCTGCCATATAGCAGTGAGCTGGTGACGCAGGCGTTATATACTGTAGCTTTGGTCTTCGTTGTGAGTTTGGAGTTTCCCCAAACACGTTTTGTGAGGCGGGCAAAGGTAGCTGCAGGTTTGCCTATGCGGCTGTCAATTTCTGTGTCCAGAGAGAGAGTTTGTTGTTGATGGTAGACCCCAGGTATGTGAAGTGGTGCACCACTGCCAATTCGTAGTTATCGATAGTGTAAAAGTTAGTTGCTTATCTTTTACAGGACGTGGCAATCAACCCCAGCTTTTATTGGCTGTTTGTGATTTTTCTAGGCAATTTTTTCATTCAGTAGTTTGCCATTGCTTTCTGAACGGTACGGCGCTTACACCATTGTTAAAAATCCACACAAAGCTATCTGCTACCAAACCGCCTGCAGCAGGTTTCGAACCTGGTATATCTGGATTATGACACTGCGTTCATATCCATTAGGCCACAGACGCCGACATCGATAGTGTAACTGGTGCAATATTCACATCCTGACTCAGCACATTTGTTTTCTTTAGACTTATTGTGAGGCAAAAGTCATTGCATGATTGGGTGAAGTGATTGATCACGCTCTGAAGCTCCTGTTTACTATGAGTAACGACCGCAGCGTCATCAGCAGCGAATACAAAGTTTCTTATAGTGACCTTTCTCTGAGAGAGAGAGAGAGAGAGAGACACACACACACAAAATTAGGCAAACAACCTTTACAGAAAGTAAGTACAGCTGTACAAATCTGAAGAAGAAAAAAAAAACCTGTGCAGATTATGGGTAACCTGTACTATTAGCATGTATGCATTTATAAACGTTTATAACTTCTTGTCTGTTGTTTTTGTTGTTCTTAATGGTTTCAGAGCTATACAATACGACTGTCTGAACATCTGACTTGAAGATTCTTACTTCTGTGTGTGACCTGATTTCTCTTGGCTACCGTGTCTTTCCCAGTGCAATTAAAAACCCCTCTTGCCTTCTGTATTCTTATTTAGATGACACTGTCTGTTCTTCCAATTATATTAATGTGAGTTAACATCTTGTACGGTTGTTTTTCCAAGTGCAGCCTGGTTATCATGTGCCACATCTCATGATCTGCGTACTGCCATTTCTAGGTGTATTATTTTCAAACCTAACTGCTGTGACCTATCACCAAGTATTCATATTTTGCCAAACATCGCATTCTGGGATACGAGGGCAAGGTCATTGACAAAACATTAAATCGGCAACAGCTGTTTTGTTAGCGTCCACTATATTCCGTTTCTGGTGGTTGCCGGTTTTAATTTTATATTCCGATCTCCAGAAAAGAAAATGTGACAATCGGGATTCCCTGATGCACTCTAGTTCTTGTCTCAAAGAATCATGTGAGTTCTTCTTCAAGAACACTTTATTTCAGGCCTTCTTATATTTCTTTATTAGGCTAATAAACTTATTGGGGGAACTCTGTACTACCACGTTAAGTTTCCAAAATGATTCTCCGACCTAAGTTGCTTAATGTCTTTCCATAGTCTACTAATCCAATGTAAAGTGAAGAATCCGGTTCAAAGTCCTATACTACTATTATACGCAGTGTGGCTACTTGATTTATGCTGTCTGCACAGTTAATAATATTACACAGTTCATAACCCCCGGTATTTGCAAATATGCAAACTTTTGTATGAGGTATAACAATATCAGAACGCGTTGCCTCTTAACATTAGCAAATTAGAAGGGGACACTACCACAATTATAATAACTAACACAAACAAATGGGTTCTTTCCCTTTAACTTTATGATAAAACAGAATTTTGCGCCCAAGAAAGGCAGCGCGTGTAATCAACTTAATGTAACTCTATCTATCTTCCCTTTTAGTCATTATTAACCATAGGAGCGTACCTCCCGAAACACGTTTCGGTGGCACGAGGCTGGGCTCTTGAAGGAAGAGGTCACGCTGTTGCCTATGCAGCATGCCTCCGGCTGGTGTCAGAGGAACGGACTGGCCGTTACAGTCTGACTGACATAAAAATTGAACAAACATAACTAATAATTACTTTGCACAAATCCGTGTAGTTCCCAGGGGTTTCTGAAAAGACACACAAAGAATAGGACTACTGCAACTTCTTGCATGTCGCGCACGATGACTAATATGAGGTTGTGCGTCGGTCTGGCAATCTCATCATGTAACATAAATTGCTACATAAACTATTGCTGCGAGAGGTGAATGCTGTGTGCATGCTTTCTGGAAAAGGGGCCCGCTGTAGTGGTTGCTTCATTCACTATAAGGAGCTCGCAGGAACATGATGATGATTCAGCTAACTAAAATTTGACAGACAAAATTCATTGTGTCTCAAACGTTAAAACTTAGCTCGACATGCATTAACCAAATACAGTAACAAACTAGTAGATTTCGTCTGGCAGATTTCCTATGATAACTGCGCCATAGGTTTACCAAAATATTCTGAAGCGTGAGAGCAAACTGACGAACTTTATTTATTTTAAAAGGCTTGAGAATTGGGCACGCTGACCCTTCTAATATATGTCCTTCCTTTTTCTCATATTTTACACTGAATTCATTTATTCTCACGTACCAGGGGCGTACTTAAATTATTTGGCGTCCGGGTAGGATCCTTTCTTTGGCATCCCATCTTAACCTCCCCCCCCCCAATAGATTTTAAAATAGTACAGTTCTGTCATGAGAGTGTCCGCCGGCACCCCCTCCTGGTTATCACCCTGATTATCATCTTCCTAACTGCCACACGATACTACGAAAGGGGGGGGGGGGCTGTTACAGCCACCAGACTTAACCAGTGACGAGAAGAACCAGTCTACAACCTGCAAAGAACCAACATCGACTGGAATACGGAATAGAATCAGGATCCTGCTTTAAAGGACCGGACAAGGAATTTGAGCATCTTGTGGACTTACACCACAAGAAAACTAGTTTTATTAATAAGGAAAGCCCGGAATCCTAGGAACCTTAACACTAAGTCATAGTGGGATTCTATTATAAAGTAATACCCCAAACCACGTGTAAGAGGCATCTTAACCAATTTGCAGAAACTATTTCTCTGAGCCAGAAGTCTGTTATTTGCCCAAAGTTATTTAGGGTAAGATGTACATTTTATAATTCTATACTTTGCAATATTAACGTGTGAAAATTGCTGGTGGATATCCAAGCTCATACGAGGCTGACAAACACAGAATATACGAATGATGGTTTCATGAACCACCACTGCAAGAGCTGGTGACTGCTTCATGCGGGTTTCTCATGGAGAACCAAAAGCAGAGGTAGCCCCAAGTACCATATGGAGCAGAGAATGGATGATGACAGAAGTAATGTGCATAATTATTATATTAACCCTTTTAACCAGTGTATACATGTAAACATGTTTTATATAAATGCAATAGGTGTTTTCCGCTCACAGGGATTACCATTAATGCTCAGAGGGGGTAAGTTCTGAAGCAGATGGGATGGTGGAATGAAAAGGAGGGACACCTGATTTTTGTGTCAGAGACCCACTACTCAGGAGGTATTTTTTTTCTCTCTCATTTCATGATACTAGTCGGTGGTACCAATTGGTGGTACTAGTCTGTGGAACAAGTGTGTGGTCAAAGCTGGATACCTACTTCGGTGGTTGAAGACACTGCACCATCTTCGTAATTACCCCACGATACTACGAGGGACGCGTTACAGCCACCAGACTTGACCAGTGACAATAAGAACCAGTCTACAACCTGTAAAGAACCAACATCGGCTGGAGCAGGAGCCAACTGACATCGTACTGGCAGCTAAGTGCCCACTTAAAGCTGCCAAGTGAACTCCTTAAGCCAATTCCCTAAACTAACCAGATCATCACCTGTGATGAACCCTTAAGGCTAAAATTTCCCTTATTTATGTTACATTGTTAACTATATTTGATTATTAAATTTATTATCTGTAAATGTACAAATTTATAGGTGATTTAATCATTTTTGAGTGAGCTGCACACGTATGTCTCAGTCATTTTAAATACCCATAAACAGAGCTATTGAAATAATATTGTACTGAATTAAATCAGTTGGGGCTTATCAACCGAACAAAATTCTTTCTCCTCATAGAAGGTCTTGGAAAGGTAAAAAAAAGTTTATTGCAGCCTAAATAATATCAGCTGTAGTAATTGATTTCTTAAATTCCTATGAGGCTCACTAGAACTGAAGCATTATTCTTCAATTCAAATCTCTGCCAAGAGTAATCTTGAGCGAAAGGTATATACCTTTGAAGACCCTCAGTAGATACTCTGAATTTTGGCCTTAGTTGGACCATCACTAAGCCACCGTCAGGAACGTAATGTCACCAAACCACTTGACTCATAATGAGAAGGGACAATCAAGACTTCACTGAAAAACCATCATCCAGAAACAACTCACTTCAGACATCTGCAAAGCTAAGTCAAAATGTACGGCCTCGGTGAAGGAACTACATTTATAAAATCACCACTTTCCATTTATAACATACAGTGATGACAAATTCTCTAAAGACCAGAGACTAAGTTATTTAACTGTCTAGTGATTAAACTATTTTCATTCTTTAAACTATTTCAACAATATTTCTTAAATAAATCTCTTATTTATGTAAATACAAATCTAGAGTTGAGTCTATCAATTACTGAGTGGAGGTCGAAGTGGCTTAAGAGGTATGGTGCCCGCCTCAAATTATAAAAATATCAGGTTCGGTTCCCAGTACAAGGAATATATTTGACGGAAATTGTTTTCAGAATTGTTTCTCGGATACAGTGAAAAATAGAAAGTAAACATTCATTCCTTTACTCAAGTCTCATTAATGGATCATTACTGCAGAACAGGAGAGACAACCCGCCACAACATTATATAATTATTTGGAAACATAATCATATTAGGGAGACATGTGATCTGTACTCATAAAGTATTTCAAAAAGTCTACGATTGTATGAATAGGGTCTGAGCGGTTTTTTTTTTTAAGATCATATGCAAGACTGTTCCAAAGGTTTGGGGAAAGTATAACTTTCCTCGTCATCATTCTCCATCCAGCTTTTCTGTATAGCTAATATTATTATAGTTTGTAAACCCCAATCCAAAAATACACATTTGGGGGGGGGGAGGAGAATGTTTCAGGTTCATGTTTAGTATTGTGGCAAAAGACAGTATATCACACTAGTTGTATAATGTGTAGGGAAGTGTTTTCTAACCCTTTTTTGTGTCATGGAACTATTTGACAGTCCAATGAAGGATATAGATCTCTTAGATTGTCCAGTCAAGGTTATGGGCCAGTTCTTGGAAAAAATGTACATCAAAGCAGAATTTAAAAAGTTTACATTAAAAATTTTAGGTTATGTACACGGACCCCCTAGAATCCATTCATCGACCCCAAAGGGATCTGTGGACCACAGGTTAAGAAACCCCGGTCTAGGGAAACGTTATTGCAGCGATAATATTTCCAACCAATAAATGGAAACAAACTCCAATAATAACATAGAGCAGTTGGTCTTCGTTTTGCAATCCATGATTGTAAATATGACATTTGACAATATAATGTGACATTGGTAGACAATTTCAAAATAACATCCATCAAATGAAAGTTCTATTCTAACGAGATATATTTCAGACGTGCTGTACAATGAGAAATCAAATCTCATTTCGTTCATAACAAAAATCCAATTGCTTCGTTGTACGATTTGACACAACCATACTCAAGAAAGCAGGGCTATACAATATTCTTTTTTTTTAACTTCACATCAAGAACATACGAATCTTCATTGGTCATGATCATCTTGCATTCCTTTTTCCACATCTGGAGAGCTACGTCTGCATGCTAACACTGTCAAAAACAGACTCTATGGTAACTAGTGTTAACAAAATCACGTCATCTATATTTTCTTTAAAACAGCATGTTTAATCAAATAAGCCAACAAGATTCAGTTAGTTGCATATTTTTTTTTTTTTTTAAACCCGGCACACACCTAAATATCGAAACCAGAGACAATCTAAAAGGACGTATTCAAGAAAATAAACCAAGGCTAACCTTTCACTCCAGCACGTGCTTCAAGATGCTGTGTCAGCAATTTCTAAATCAGGACAAACAGGAGAGTGAGGGAAATACCTCGAGCAAAGATAGACTTCAGCGAGATAGATCTATACATAGAATCCTGGCTCTAGCACCAGTCGCGATCATCAGCCTCAGCGAATGTTCCACTGGCCGTAAGAATAGCAGATGAGATAAGCACGTGCGTGTAGAGGAAACTTCCTTTATGATGTATATTTCTCGTCATAAACTACTTTTATTCTTCGTAAATTTTCTATCGCATCTGAAACACCTCTCTTGCTCTCTCTCTCAGAGAGACAGAAAGAGAGAGAGAGGAGGGAGGGAGAGAGAGAGAAGGGGAGAGAGAATGTATAATCAGCACGTGAAGTATTGGAAAAAGTCTGCGGTTGTATCAGTAGGGACTGAGTGTGTTTCTCATGTTATGTGAAAGACAGGGAAATGAAGCAAGGGTGCACACACACAAACATCAACAGTACAAACATATAAAGCTGTACTGACAGAAAACAACTCACCAAAAATGCTTGCATTGGTGCGGGTCCGCAGATACTGTGGCCCCTTGTTCAGAAGTCTGTCGGGCTGCTTGCCCATAGTGCAGGAAGTCACCAATAAAGACATGGCCAAAGTCACAAAACCATCGATATGGTCTACTCAGTATTATATGAACTTGCTAAGACAGCGTATGCAGTTCTTTATATACAAATGTCTGCTTTCCTCAAAATATGTCCAGTACGCTTAATTATATAAATGTCCATACTAACTGTTCCTAGGGATCAGTAACTTCACAGATAGTTCCCGCAATGGATGAACTCTTATGCGACGAAAACGTGCTATGACGTGCCTTGAAAGCACCTGGATTAAAAAAAATCTCACATGTTGGTTCCATCAAGTATTTGTTACTGGGGTATTTCCGTTATGCATGTACATGCAGCACAATGAAGTCACGCAACAAACAATTCTTCCCTACATTCAAGTTTCTGTCAGAGTGCGATACTCGACGCGACTGGTAAAACCTCGTTTTGGTGAGTAAGCAATATCTGGGTCTTTATATCTGATGAAGACAAATATGAAATGGTGTATAGGTAAGGGGAAGTAAAACAGGATAAGAATCTAGCAAAAATGAAAGACGGAAAGAAAAAAACTAGTGATGAGTTGAAGAAAAGAAAGAGTGAAGACATTCAGAATAAAAATAATAAACAGAAAGAAGGTAGTTGCCGTTAACGAAAGGTTTAAAGAAAACTAAAACTTAAAAAAAAAAAAAAAAAAAATTCCAGCCCCGCTATATATGAGTGGTCAATGTAAAACGACAAAACACTGTTAGCCCCAAGTGTCGTAGTTCCTTGTGGGCCCTTGGGGAAACATTGAAATAAATAGGACTTTTGGTCCCTGAGGCATGTCGCAAAAGGCGACTAGTGTTTGCATGGGACTGGCAACCTATGCTGGAAACAACTGCTTCAGGAGCATGTGTTAAACAGGCTTCCTCCCAAACCTAACAATACATTTAACAAATAGTGGGGGAGGGGGTAGGGAGCCGCAGCCGCAGGAAAATAACCGTGACAAAGGAACGAACGAATGTTACCATCATGTAGATAATGACTGCTGCTGGCACCTCTATTTCCCGCCTTCTGCGTGGCTCACGTGCTTGTTAACTCTAAATGGCCACAGAGAGTTGTATGGTCTACTCGGAGTAGATCACACTTTCAACAATTCTATTTCCTTCTCCCCCCTCCCCCTTCAACAGATGTAACAGCGGCTAGTAAGCGTTAAGTTCTTCACTCTCTTCCATTTTTTCTAAACGAACGTTGTTCCTTTTTTTTTTTTAAATTTAATACCCACGTAATAAAGAACACAGCAATTCAAGACACTTCACGTATACAAAGAAAAATAAAAGAATATTACCATTGATCTCTCTGGCATATCACAACAGACAATTACTATGAGGTTGAGCATGAGACTGGCAACCTCAACATGTAACACAAAGTGCAACATAAACCACAGCTGACAGAGTACATGAATGTACAAGAGAGAAAATGGAAGTGATGAAGAATTCAAGATTAAATGAGACAACTCGTACAATTATTTTAATAAACCGATCAAACCTTGTTTTCCCATTGTAAAATGAAATATCAAAATGTTTTTGCTGGAAGCTTCGTTGTCAACTAAATACACGTTGAAGAGTGTTTGTGGGAGTGACCAAAACATCGACAACATTGAAACTGAAATCTGATGTCCGGTATGTTTTTTTTTTTTAAATAATGGTAACGTCTTAATAGGACAAACAAAACTGCCCACGTTGTGGCCACAAGGTCTTCGTCAGAGGCCAACCGACAAAATCAGAAGGGAAAGAAAGCGAGTGCTAGGTGAGAAACATGAAACACGAATAAGAATAATACAACCCGTAAAATCCTCGTGACATCGTGGAATGGAATCCAAATTCTTAGGGCTCGGATACTTTCTTCCAATTTTTAGAGGACTGTTAAAAGTACACTATAAATGACCAATTCTAGTCTCTACTCGACCTCTGTATTTCAAGTTTGATATCCTTTATTAATCTCGTAAAACAAGCTTTTTATATTTTTGTTTCACATCTGCATTGATGATATTACAAGGTATTTAAGGATACTACTTTTTAAGAACGCGTACGATTGGCTAAGCGGTTAGAGCGCTTTCCTCTCGCGGCACACTTACCGGGGTTCTTGATCGAAGCCTGGTAGCGTCACGATTCAGTTTACCCAGCTGTAAATGGGTACTAGACTCTGCTCAAGTTAGGGAGAGCAAAGGCAGCGAGGCAGGTAACTGCTACCCCACCTCATGCAGCTGGATCTAGAATGGTGACGTCTCTAACACGTCATTATCCTACTACAGTTTCTGCTATGAGATTATCTTTACCTTTTTTTTTATTGTCTAAGTTTGACCTTACTTCTGAATGGTAAATTATTGTAATTTTTTTCCCCCTCAAATGTAAACTCCAGAATCATTCATGGTTTCTGTAGATTATTTACTCCATCAATGTCTCAACTACTGTGCACTTTTCGCCTGTTTGCAAATTTTATACCGCTAATTGTTCTTCTTTCCTCATGTCTATATCTGGTATTCTTATGATCTGTTTGAAAATCGTGTCTAGAGATGTTAATCAAGCCAATAGTAACACGCCTGCCTTGACTGATTTCTTTGTCTATATAAATGTATGGTAGGCATTCTTTGCTGAATTTTATTGTCGATGTTTGTTCTCAATACAAATTAATTAGCCTGCTGTATTTCATAATTCAGTTAACTTATCTCACGCATTAATTAGACAAATGTATTTAACATTTCAGTCCAGATTGTATTTCACACTTCAAACTACTTCTAGGAGACAATAATTAGCCTGTTGTTTTTCATATTTTAAACTACTTCTATGAGACAATAATTAACCTGTTGTTTTTCATATTTTAAACTACTTCTATGAGATAATAATTAACCTGTTGTTTTTCATATTTTAAACTACTTCTATTAGATAATAATTAACCTGCTGTTTTTCATATTTTAAACTACTTCTATTAGCTAATAATTAACCACCTGTTTTCACACTTCAATCTACTTCTATGAGACAATAATTAACCTGCTGTTTTTCATACTTTAAACTACTTCTATTAGCTAATAATTAACTACCTGTTTTCACACTTCAATCTACTTCTATGAGACAATAATTAACTACCTGTTTTCACACTTCAATCTACTTCTATTAGCTAATAATTAACTACCTGTTTTCACACTTCAATCTACTTCTATTAGCTAATAATTAACTACCTGTTTTCACACTTCAATCTACTTCTATTAGCTAATAATTAACTACCTGTTTTCACACTTCAATCTACTTCTATGAGACAATAATTAACATTTTGTAATGAGTTCATTCATCAAACTATTCAACTCCTTAAGGAGCAGACGCCTTAATAAATGTATGCCAAATCTTCCTGTCTTGTTCCATTAGTTCAAGGTCTTTACATGTCTTCTTTATATTTAAATGATCTGTTTTGATTGAACTGTCAGGTGTTGATTAAGTTCTCTTGTAGATTAAAGCTCTGACAGGACAGCGTGACTGCTATCAGTGTTAAGTTCTCTTGTAGATTAAAGCTCTTACAGGACAGCGTGACTGCTATCAGTATTGATTAAGTTCTCTTGTAGATTAAAGCTCTGACAGGACAGCGTGACTGCTATCAGTATTGATTAAGTTCTCTTGTAGATTAAAGCTCTTACAGGACAGCGTGACTGCTATCAGTATTGATTAAGTTCTCTTGTAGATTAAAGCTCTGACAGGATAGCGTGACTGCTATCAGTATTAAGTTCTCTTGTAGATTAAAGCTCTGACAGGGCAGCGTGACTGCTATCAGTATTGATTAAGTTCTCTTGTAGATTAAAGCTCTGACAGGACAGCGTGACTGCTATCAGTATTGATTAAGTTCTCTTGTAGATTAAAGCTCTGACAGGACAGCGTGACTGCTATCAGTATTGATTAAGTTCTCTTGTAGATTAAAGCTCTGACAGGACAGCGTGACTGCTATCAGTATTGATTAAGTTCTCTTGTAGGTTAAAGCTCTGACAGGACAGCGTGACTGCTATCAGTATTGATTAAGTTCTCTTGTAGATTAAAGCTCTGACAGGACAGCGTGACTGCTATCAGTGTTGATTAAGTTCTCTTGTAGATTAAAGCTCTGACAGGACAGCGTGACTGCTATCAGTATTGATTAAGTTCTCTTGTAGATTAAAGCTCTGACAGGACAGCGTGACTGCTATCAGTATTGATTAAGTTCTCTTGTAGGTTAAAGCTCTGACAGGACAGCGTGACTGCTATCAGTATTGATTAAGTTCTCTTGTAGATTAAAGCTCTGACAGGACAGCGTGACTGCTATCAGTGTTGATTAAGTTCTCTTGTAGATTAAAGCTCTGACAGGACAGCGTGACTGCTATCAGTATTGATTAAGTTCTCTTGTAGATTAAAGCTCTGACAGGACAGCGTGACTGCTATCAGTATTGATTAAGTTCTCTTGTAGATTAAAGCTCTGACAGGACAGCGTGACTGCTATCAGTATTGGTTAAGTTCTCTTGTAGATTAAAGCTCTGACAGGACAGCGTGACTGCTATCAGTGTTGATTAAGTTCTCTTGTAGATTAAAGCTCTGACAGGACAGCATGACTGCTAAGCGTGCGCGGTATGGTACAGTGCTCCTATTCCTTGCTCCTCTTTCAGGTCCGGTAACACCACGGGCTAGTTAAGGTAAAGGATCCCGTTACACGCCCACTGAGACATATTGGGAATATGGTGTTAGGCCCATATTTTCTTGACCATCGGCACACTAGGGGTGACGTGGTCAACATCACGCCGGCCGCCTTAACCTTCCCAGAGTTGCTCTGGTACCCAGTTGGGGCTGGGTCGACCCATAAGCCGTTTGCGGCCTAAAACAATCCCACATCATCTGGGGATCGAACCATAGACCACTGAGCTAGGAAGCCAGTGCACTAACCACTATGCTACCGCGGCTCCCTACGGGCTAGTTATACTATACAAAATACTGATTGAAGAGTCACTTCCTATTTCAAAATGTTTATATCATACCGGATACACATGAAACAAGTCTCATAACAATGACCAGTAACTGGCACGTGACAAATACCCGGTAAGTTTAATTAATTGGTTTTTTTTAAATTCCTAGAAACAAAATGAAACCTAAAAATGACCAATAAACTGACCTTACAAGAGACAACAAAAAATTGTTTCTCTCTATGAAATCATGTGTTGAACAAACTGGGTGTCACATGGGGTTGTAATGCTAATGTGGCATAACATTGTATGGCAGTCGATTTTCTTTATTTTGATGTTTGTTTCATATACATTACTTGGCTAGGAGTACAGAAATAACACTTTAAACATAGGAAGAGACTTTTATTCCTCCTGTAGTTTTCCATGGAAAAAAACACCGAAAAAAAAACCCACACAAAAACACACACACAGATGTTTGGATATTCACAAAAATGAGCTGTCATCCTTACAGGATTTACGACAGTTAAAAAGCAGCCTTACTGTCGTAAAATTAGACATCTAAGATTATTTACTGAAAAATAAGTAAATACTACGTAACCACAATAGCATAACACGTACCGCATTGAAGTAGTTAATCCGTAAATGACCACATAGTAATTTAACAATAGTTTAAAAAAAAAACAACTGCGCAAGTAGTAAAAATAGAATACTTCAACTATAATTGAGCAAGCAGTGTCATATACACTTGCTCACTAATCTATACATTTGTCCTAGATTGAAACCAGAATCTATCACTAATCTATACAATTAGCTCTAGATTTAAGAGTCTATTACTAATCTATGTACATGCCCTAGATTCAAACATGAGTTTTTCACTAATCTATACATTTGCACTATATTCAAGCCATGCCGTTCCAGCCAGTGTCTATAATTAATATGTAGGCCTACATTTGCCATGAGCTCAAGCCAGTGTCAATCACAAATCTATACAACGCCTTAGACTCAAGCTACAGTCGATCACTAATCTATAAATTTTTCCTAGATTCAAGCCAGTGCCTATCGCTAATGTATACATTTGCTATAGGCCTATATTCAAGCTAGAGTTTACCACTAATCTATACGTTTGCCGTGGATTTAAACAAGAGTTTGAAACAGTTTAAAAAAAAAACAACCAAAATGAACTTTTCACCATTACATGTCACACTAAAACGTTCTGAATATGATAGTGAAATAACATACAACCCAAGTAAGCACATCATCGCATCAGTCCTTCGCTGAAGCTGCGGCAGTTATACCATCTGTTCCAGCATAAAAACCACAGGCAGGTTTACCCTTTAAAAAAAAAAAAACCCCGTGTGCCTTTTAAACAGTTTACGCTTTTTTCCCCCCACCCCTTGTATTACATGACGTCAGGGATTTTCACAGGCCACTTCCCATCTTTCAGACACGCTAAGCCATGTGTACTACAACCACAATATCCGAATGCCCATTCAAGCTTAACCACAGCACTGCAACACAAACCTTTTACATAATCTATTGCTTGAACACGGCAATGAAAAGAAAACCAAGAGACGATTCAGACTCTTAACTAAGAAAAGGCCCGGGTCACGTGCACAGTATGTGTACACACTGTGCTGTAAGTGTTTGCTGTTTTCATTTACATTAGTTTTGCTAGTAGTACACACTACAACTGGCTGAGGAGGAAGGTAGATCCATAGTAGATACTTACCGTAAGGGAGTGACGTGTTTGAGACTTCAATGTACTTGGTCCATCTTGATAAGGTTTTCTCACTGCCTTAGCCTTCCCTAGCTCAAGAGCAGAGTCGTGTACCCATTTAGAGCTGGGTAGATTGGAGGGTGGGGGTGACGCTACCTGATTTCGAATCCGGTAAATTTGCATCGAGAAGCACGCGCTCTAACCATACACCCACCCAACGCTTGAGAGGGGAGGTATGATTTTCGCTTCCCTCCACCTCTCTCTCTCTCTTCCGTAGAGTAAGGGATGCGCATGTAAGACTAGACTAGTTTTTTAGGAAATAATGTTAATCACCATCAGAGTGCCATGTTAAAGGCCTGCACAAAAATTTTAATCACCATCAGAGTGCCATGTTAAAGGCCTGCCCAAAAATTTTAATCACCATCAGAGTGCCATGTTAAAGGCCTGCCCAAAAATTTTAATCACCATCAGAGTGCCATGTTAAAGGCCTGCACAAAAATTTTAATCACCATCAGAGTGCCATGTTAAAGGCCTGCACAAAAATTTTAATCACCATCAGAGTGCCATGTTAAAGGCCTGCACAAAAATTTTAATCACCATCAGAGTGCCATGTTAAAGGCCTGCACAAAAATTTTAATCACCATCAGAGTGCCATGTTAAAGGCCTGCACAACAATTTTAATCACCATCAGAGTGCCATGTTAAAGGCCTGCACAGAAATTTTAATCACCATCAGAGTGCCATGTTAAAGGCCTGCACAAAAATTTTAATCACCATCAGAGTGCCATGTTAAAGGCCTGCACAGAAATTTTAATCACCATCAGGGTGCCATGTTAAAGGCCTGCACAAAAATTTTAATCACCATCAGAGTGCCATGTTAAAGGCCTGCACAAAAATTTTAATCACCACCAGAATGCCATGTTACAGGCCTGCACAAAAATGTTAATCACCATCAGAGTGCCATGTTAAAGGCCTGCACCAAAATTTTAATCACCATCAGAGTGCAATGTTAAAGGCCTGCACAGAAATGTTAATCACCATCAGAATGCCATGTTACAGGCCTGCACAGAAATGTTAATCACCATCAGAGTGCCATGTTAAAGGCCTGCACACACATTTTTAGGGAAACAAAAAACCCATACCGCCCACAATGAAACCATCACATCAACATTGCTGATGTGATCACTATCACATTCCATCACGTGCACACATAACTGTCGTGATACTACGATCACATCACATAAACTGTAGCAAAAGCACAACCATATTACATAAAGTGTAATGAAATCACCATTACATTACTAAAATACAACATAACGTTACTATCTGTCACGGATTGCCTCCCCTTAGCTCTGCAGTAGTGGTCCACCAGTGGCCAAAACGCAAGAGTCTCTAAAATGGGTCGTCAAAGGTGTCTACCTTCGCACAAGATTACTCTTGGCAGAGTTGTAGATAGAAGGGTAATGACGCTTCTATCTCAAGGGGGTTGTTCACAAGACATTTTCAGAAGTCAAGAACAATGCTGCATAGGGCAGAGCAATTATTAACTCATATCTGATCCGTCGCCTTTTGTGAAGAATTAAGCAATGGTTTTAGCCCGTTCAAACCCCCAGCTGGTGTAAATCCAGCGAAATTCCTTTCTAAGAATTAGCTCTATACATGTAAATATATGTCTAAATGTATATATATTAAAGAGTCTTGCTCATACGTTTGCTTTCATACTGATAATAGCTGAATAAACAATGATTGTTTAGCTTTAAAATAACATGTACCACATTTAATAATCAATTAGTTTTAGCAGGTTAAAATAGAGATGAAATGATGATGAATTTTAGAGGTAAATCAATTGTTGTCTTCACTGAGACTTAGGTGAGGATTTTAAAGAAAAAAATATTGTCCTTTTGCTGTTTCTTGGTAATCAGAACTTAACTGATCTAGGTGAGTCCTGCAGCCGTGGTTTCATCAGTTCTTCTGTGATGATGACACTTCACAGTCTGATAGTTTTGTTCTACAAACAGTCTGACAGCTTTGTTCCACAAACTTTAGACACAAAATAAAAAGAACAAATGCCACTGCTAAGCATACTGGGTTGGAAGATTAACAGATGCATTGTCTCGCTGTCCACCCACCAATGTTAGCCTCTCTGAATAATTATTCTTTTTGAGTATACACAGCGTAACTCAGGGAAGAATGATTAGAAATAACCAATATTCTTCTGGGTATTAAACTGGGAAAATATGTGCTTGGACAACGCGGGGCAATGTCGTGTCTGAATTACAATTAACAAGGTATATGTATCTCACAAGATGATATTATACACTTGAGGCACATGTGATGTAATCATCACTCATCACTGCTCCAGTCGGAGTCTGGGATTGTTGTTGCTTTCGCTTTTCTGAGCGAATTAGCATAAAACAAACACCAGCGCTTGATGTAGTGGTTTATGAACATACTATTTTCATATGTTGAGGTTGTCAGCCTCATATATATATAACCATTTAGCAAGGAAAGCATGTCAAATTCACATTTGTAAAATAAATGTTTACACTTCCTCCAAAGTAACTTTTGGGAACACAATCTCGTGGCACAGTTTAGAATGGACGTAGCACTTTGATGCTTTCGAACCACTTTGGTCTGGGAAAATTTTGTATTCCTCTTATGACGGGTGATCTGATTCCTTAGTGTGGCGAAGGTTTTTCTGTTTTACTCTGTGGTATTTTGCAATTCACCGTATTATGCTCGTTTTCGTCTAGGTTCAGTATTATACCATTGTGGTTGGTATCTATTGGCCACGGGGTTGTGAGCTTGTATAACTTCAACTAGAATAAAGGTGTTTAACTAGCCAACGATAAGTGTAGCGACTTCGAGTCTCCATGAACATCAAAACATTTATTTTCCAAGTACACCATGGCATGACATTATGTAGGATACACTATTCAAATCCACTATTGTATTATCATACTTCTGGTACACATATGAAGTTCAATCATAGAGTATTTATACTCTCATATGAGTTCCAACTGAGAACACTTTCCACACACAGCCTTCCCTGAGAAGGGGAATGTCAACAAAGCTCTAGTTTTTCAAACAATGCGACGCCATAGGAGATGTACGCATAGCGACAATCTATAACACTGCCATACTTACTGGCACCACAATCATCATCAATCTTTCTCACATGTGGCGTGGAAAAGCCAAAGCCATTCTCTAGTCTTTTAAAATGCGGGTTTACTTTTAAGTTTTAAAGTTGCCCAAATACTGCGATCTTGGTCCTTTAAGTTTCCAGTCTATGTATTTAAAAATGCGGGTTTACTTTTAAGTTTTAAAGTTGCCCAAATACTTCGATCTGTCCCATATAATTCTGGAATTCTTTGTCCGATCCTTCTCTTTCTGGCTCTGATGAATTGCTAGCTTGACGTGACAGTGCAGTCTGATTTGTGACTCCGATTTCGCTAGATTATATTTCCAATTCTCAGTTCAAAATCCCAGATTGTACTTTCGACAAATTTTCCAATGAAAGTCAATGTCTATTCCATCTCTCGAATCAAACCAACCAAAAGCTCTTTAGCACTATCTGGGTTGGGGTGTTTAAATCATAATCCCCCCCCCCCCCCCCCGTATTTTAAAATATTACATTTTAAAATTCCAATGCATTACCTCTTTCTTATTTCCTGTCTAGATGCTTTCTCACCATATTGGCTCCCCAGTCAGATTATCGGTACTATTGATACCAAGATGGGTCAGCTGAAGCGATTATCTAATTATCACCAGTGTTGGTGTAGATCCCACAGACGGATCTCTCAGACAGATAATATGGCCGCCCTACATCGACCGTGCGCGACCATATTGTACAAACACAGATCGCCTCTATCAAAGGTGGCTAGGCGACTTACGTGATAAAAGTATTATCCGCTGACCGGTCTAATTAACCTGGTATTATTACGGTTCACCTGGCGAAACGTAAACAAGTCTGGGAGTGGCCACAGCAAAAAATTGAATGAATGTGCATGAAATATGCCAAATAAAAAGCGGATGAAAGAGTGAGAGAGGGGCTCAAAAGTACACGTACAAACGTTTTGTTACAATATCTATGAAGCAGACGTCAGATCAAGATACGAAACTTCCACTCCCCAAGTGCAAATAATTAATTAAAATAATTCAATGCTGAAAGGTAAAGGTATTCCATTATCGGATACTGATGCAGTGGTGTGAAGTGTTAGAGATTTCACTATACTGGGTCCAGCTTTATGAAGTCGGCTAACCAGTTCCCCTTTTTCGCTGCACTTGCCTTTCCCAATTCAAGTGCAGAGCCAGGCACTCATTTTAAAGCTATATAGACTGGAGCGTGAGGTGCCCTGATTTCTGACCTGGTCCGTTTGCCCCGAGAAGCAAATGCTCTAACCACTCGGGTACTAGAATTAAGGGTATAAATTCACGTGTTATAACCGTCATTACACAACACGCAAATGCAACATGACAGCAATGTATTGAGCAACCAGGCTGTAGACACAAGCAAAGTCGAGCTGTACATATGATTTTTGTCACATATAGGTTTGTCACGGATTGCCTCCCCTGCTTTGCAGTAGTAATCCAACAGTGGCCAAAACTCAAGAGTATCTAAATGGGTCGTCAAAGGTGTCTACCTTCGCACAAGATTACTCTTGGCAGAAATGTAGTTAAAAGAGTAATGACGCTTCTACCTTAAGGCAGATTTGAGAAGGTCATTCAGAAGTCAAGAACAATGCTGCTTAGCACTGAACATTTGTTAACTTATCTCTGTCCGTCGCCTTTTGTGAAGGATTTAAGCAATGGTTTTTAGCCCGTTCAAGCCCCTAGCTGAGTTAATTCAGCGAATTTGCTCTTATAATGGTTTAGCTCTGTTTAGAAGTAAATATATGTCTAGATGTATATTAAATATTCTGGCTCATACGTTTGCTTTCATACATGTAATAACTGAATAAACAACTATTGCTTAGTTTTAAAATAACATGTAACAAATTTAATAGTGAATTAGTCTTTAATAGGTTAAAATAAATATGGGAAGATTGGTGACATTTTAGATGAAAGCTGTCATCATCGAGCCTGGGTAGAGGAATGTTTTTAAGACTATTGTCCGTTTTGCTGGCGCCTGTTAGTCAGAACTTAACTTTTAGGTGAGTCCTGCAGCTGTGGTTTTCGTCACTTCTTGGTGATGAGCGCATGTCTTCACACAACTTGTCTGATTTAGGTGGTTGGTGTGGATTCCCTGCTTTTCACTCACAACTAGATTTGTTCCACAAACTTTTAAGACAAAATAGAAAAACAAATGCCTCTGCTAAGTATATTTGTGGGCTGCCAATTAACAGGCGCATTCTCGCTGTCCAATGTTAATCTCTCAGAAGAATTAAATTCCCGAGTACACAGTGTAGCTCAGGAAAGATGATTAAAAATCACCAATATTGTTCCGGGTAGTAAACTGGGAAAATGTGTCTGGACGGCATGAATAATGAGTTGCCTGAGTTACAATTAACAAAGTGCATATATCTCACAAAATATTATACACTTTATGCACATGTGATGTAATCATCAGTCATCACTGCTCCATTCTGGGGTCACCTCTGCTGTCGGTTTTCCACACGACCAGCCAAAGAGATCACCAGTGCTTGCTGTAGTGGTTTATGAATATACTATTTTCGTATGTTGAGGTTGCCAGCCTCATATATAACCACTCAGCAAGAAAAACATGTCAAATTCAAATTTGTAATATAAATGTTACACTTACCCCAATTGGGTTATACACAATTTCCTCGAACAGTTTAGAATGGACACAAGCAATTTAGGTTATATGCTCTCGAATCACGTGGTCTGGAAATTTTGAATCCCTTCTATGACGGGTGAATCTGTGAAACACTTGGTCTGGGAAAGTTTCTCTTACGACTGGTGATCAAATTCCTTAGGTATCCAGTCCTAATATTTAAAGTCCTGGTCCCTTAAGTTTTCAGAGTTTGTATTTCAACATGTGGATTTACTCTTAAGTTTTCAGAGTTGCCCAAATACTCGATCTGTCACTTATAAGTATGGAATTCTACGTCCGATCCTTCTTGCTCTGGCTTTTGGAAGTTGCTCTTTTGAAGATGCGAAGCTGTCTGTGTTCTGTGTCTCTGATTTCGCTAGATTATATCTCTCATTCTCAGTTCAAAACACAGAAGGTACTCCCGCCGAAATTTTCAATGAAATTCAACGTTTATTCCGGCTCTCACTTCAACCCAATTGTAAGCTATTTTGCAATATGTGGGTAGGGGTGTTTAAATTCATAATCTCTCCCGCGTGTTTAAAATATTACATTTAATATTCCAATGCGTGACCTCTTTCAAATCATGTGGTAATATTTCCGCCAACTCACAACAAATCTGGGAACCTATTTGATGTCCAGATGCTACCTTCAAATAATGACTCGCCAGACAGATTACCTGCGACAATCACACACATGGATGGTTCAGTGAAACGATTATCTCATTATCGTCTGTGATCGTGCGTTCTCCAGACAGTCAAATAAAAGGATCGCCGGCCGCTCAGACAAACAATATGGTTTCCTCAGACATACAGACTGCAACCCAAGTGTTAATTGCCTGATTATCGCTGGCCTCGGAAATGAGTTACGTCAAAGTTGCTATATCTCCTCACGTTTGCCGTCTGTATCAAAAGGTGGCGAGCCGGCTTTTCATGATAATAATATCGCTCGCTGACCGGTTCAATAAACGTGGTTTTATCACGAGTCACCTGGCATAACGTAAACAGTCTGGGAGTGGTCACAGAAAGAATGTAAGGGCAATAAATATGCCAAATAATAGGATGATGAATAAAATAAATAAAGAAATACTGCCGGAGTGAATGAGTTATAAAAATTGCACGACTGATTTCGTCACAAGGTTCACCGTCTTACACATAATGACTAAAATAATGTATGTGTCAGCACCATCAATCTTTATCTCCCTGTGAAGAATAGGCTTTCGAGAAATTCACACCAATCCTTCCAGAACATGCCATCCGTTCAAGGTCCTTCCATGTCTACATCATTCCTTTCATGTCTGCCTCCAGTTCCCCTTTCCGTGAGTTTTTAGATTTCCCTGTACATTCCAGAAAAAGGATTACCTTGTAATGATATCTGATCATTTCCCTCAAATGTGTGTTCTATCCAAAGCCAGTAGATTTCCTCACCTTCTGTTCCACAGTTATTTACCTGGTTCTTTCCATTTGTTCCCTATTGGTGATCTTGCCATACAATTCCCATCGTTATATTCTAAGCCAGCATCAATTTATAACAATGTGTAACTTCTTGATTGTTTGTAATTGTAACTTCTTGGTTGTTTGTATTGTGAACTGTGTTTCAGAGCCATACAACAAGACTGACGTGAAATCTGAGATAAGATTTTAATGCCTGAGTTGGACTTCTCTTGGTTTTCATATATTTCCCCAATACAATGAAAGCTCACATTGCCTTTTGTATTATTATTCGGATATCACTGTCTGTGTTCCTCCAGCCGTGTCTAAACTGCAGCCAAAATATATGCAAGAGTCCAAATCTTGAAGGGATTTTTCATCACGTGTAATATGGCTTTCATTTCCCACTGCATTCTCAATTTTCTTTTCTTTTCCCTGTGTATTTTCCAACACACCTGCTGTAACTTCGCATCAGATAATCTCATTTCATCTTGTATCTGGTTACGGGGTATACGACAGGAAAGTCAGGTCATCGGCAAAACCTAGATCGTTGAACCGTTTTGTTAGAGCCCACTGAATTCCATCTCTTTTGACTCATGTCGCTCCTTTTATAATCCAGTCTATAGCCAGTACGACGAAAAATGTAACATAGGATTAGTTCATGCATGCTGCATAATAAATAGCCGTAAAATATAGTTGATTGCCCAACCTCGTAAAACGTCTACATACGTGTATTCAAAACCCTGCCAAAAGATCTCGTTGACTTTACGTCTAATCACAGAACAATGTGTGTCTTATTATAACACTGTGCATACGTCCTGCGTCTAACAACCAAACCATAATTAACTTACTTTTACTTCCAAACACCGTGTATCCAAATTTAAACGCAGACACTAATTACTATTTGTGAATAGTATGTATCTTAATTTTATGTTCAAGTATAAAAATATAAGACTATATCCCTCAGCTCCACAGGAAGCATAAGCGTTCAAAACACATTCCAAGTCCTTCTGTCACGTGCCATTAGCTCACGGTATTTTCATGTCTTTCTCATAATTGTCATTTCTGTCTCCAGTTCTTTTCTCCGAGCATTCGTTAGTCTACCTCTGCCTCTCTTACCCTGGGGATTCCAGAACAAGGACTGCCTGCTAATACTATCAACAGGCTTCCTCAATGTTTGTCCAATCCATCGCCAGCATTTTCTTCTCAAGTATAAAACTATTAGTTGCCTCTTCAGTCATAACTGACTATGGGAATGCGCCACTGAGGAAATAGTCCTCAGCTGTTATTTGTTTGTTTTGTTGCCTGGTGTTCCTTTTAGCGCGTACTTTTCTCTTCTGCTTGTTGTGAGAGCATCTTATCGCCCAATCCGAGGTGGTGCCCTTAATATTACGCAAAAAGGCCGAACAATATAAATATATAACCCTACCCACTACATCAAAACGGAAAGAAAAAACTGTAATCTTAACATTGACACCAAACTTTGTACATTTAATTCAAAACTCCAAGACAGAACCCCGACCACAGCGGAAATGAAAATATTACTTTACTCACGTTTCTCCTTCCAATTATTTTTACAGTTGTCGCTTCCTGTTTATGCAGTTTTAAATCGGTAATTCTATAATGTATCACATATGCACGGAAGTGCTTCTGCTCTGTCCAGAATTTACAAATTAGCTACGTCAATACTGGTTAGCGGCAACTGTGGATGGCTTTCTCAAAGTTGTCAAAAACGCGTTGTTACTGTTTGTGTCCACACCAAATACAAACACAGGAACGTTTCTTTCCTTCACAGCGAACTACCAACACACTAACGGTTGTTTCGAAACCAAGTACTAAAACATGAACAGCTCTTTACTTCACTGCAAAATACCAGCACGCCAGAAAGGCCTCAACCGGGCAACAACTCGACCTAAGACGACACGTGCTGACAGATATTTATGCATGGAATTCACATTAACGGTGAACTTTGTGCAAAAGTATGTCCAGTTAATTATGTTGTGTCATAAACAACGGAGTTTACATTCAGCTTTTTTTTTTCACAGCTCATATCAAAGAGTAAAACAATGACATTCCTTGATAATCACTTTTATTTAAGATCACCGGAGCTTTGTATATTTGTCGCGTTTCAAATCTATGACGCTCAGAATCTCTATGTTCCCCTGATCACAGAAAGCTGTAACTGTGTATGTAGCTCCCTTTTGTGACACATTTTAATGTATCAAGATTGTTCTCATCGGTAGTAATACAAACTCTTGATTTTTTTTTTTTTATTTCGTCCAGAAGTTAGACAGTCACTGCTAGTCGCATATGGAAGTCAGACAGTGACTACTAGAGAATAATCGAGACTTTCACATGGTTGATTGTACTTTTCCATTAGTTTTCCAACTAAGCTCACATCGCCCGTTCTGTCTCTCTCGTTCTTTACATGTCTCACTGTATTTAATCTGCTCTCAGCATTGAATAAGAGATTTCACAAGTCCTGGGTTGTCATTCTGTCTACTGTCTATGTAAGCCTACCCTACATTGTTCTATCACGGCGTCTGTTAAGCTGTCTAATGTTATTCCCTAATTGATTTTAATCATGCAATGAAAATGTGCCTTTCCTAAACCCATTCCGCATTTTTATTCGCTAATTGATTTTAATCATGTAGTGAAAAAAATTCCTTCCCCAAACCCATCTCGTATTCTTTTAGCTAATCCTAGCAGCTTTCAGACAATTTATTTAGTAGCTGTCAATTAGATGCAGTTAAAACAGCAGACTACGTGACATGTGTCTGTCGGGTCCGCCTAGCTTTTATCTATTTAATCTGCCTATTGAAAGATGTTTTCATTAATTACCCAATTATTTCCCCGTGAAAACAGTGCATTTATTTGGTGACACCGATTACTGTTTGAGTTAGTCCTTTGCAAAAAAGTAATCGTTCATAGGGCGATTGTGCAAATGATATTCGATTTTTATGGCTCCGTTTCTCAAAATTGTTTGTGTCATAATTTGCATGTTGACGCCAGAACAATTAAATTCAGTTTGAAATAAAGATTAGTGAGATTTAAAACTTATTTTAAAAACATAGAAATAATCCCGAACATCGTGACCTTGAAAGGAAAAAACCCCCATAAATCTAGCCCAGTAAACACATATAAGGAAAAGACGATGGTCATATATCGGTCATGTCCTACGAATGCAAAACAACAGAATACCACTACAGGCGCTCACTTGGGTTCCTGAGGGTAAGAGGAAAAAAGGAAGACCAAAAGAAACACTCAGAAGAACAATAATAAGAGAAGGAAGAACGTTGGGCCTAAATAATGTGCAAGAGCTAAGAGGAGTGGCGTCACAACGAACAACCTGGAGAGCACTGGTTTCTGCCTTATGCGCCGTGTTTGGTGCTTAAAGAATTTATTATTATTATTATTAAACACACTGTCATATCTGATCGTTTTTTTTTAAATAAAATTTTGCCTCGTTTTGTCGAGGCACGTCCCTTTCAACCTAGTCAGTTATATTACATGTCCAGACATAAAAGACCTTTAGATCTGATTTGTCTTTCAATACTGACTATTTCTATATGGTCGGCATCCACGAACCTACCTAATTTCTATATGACCGGCAACCACGAACCTACCTAATTTCTATATGACCGGCAACCACGAACCTACCTAATTTCTATATGACCGGCAACCACGAACCTACCTAAAACACAACCACAGATTCCAAATGAGGGCACTAAACCATTAGGGGGCCCCGTGTAGTTCCCAGGGGTCTCTGAAGAGATAAAGAAAACATAGGACTACTGCAGCCTCAGGCATGTCGTACAAGGCGACTAGAATGAGGTTGTGCAAGGGACTAGCAACCTCATCATGCAAAACAAACTGCAACTAAAACCACAGCTGCAACAGCATGTTGCTTGGTGCAGGCTTCCTGCAAGAAGACCAGTTGCTGTGGTGGCCCCTTGTTCTGTAACGAGTGCAAAGACAAATGGTGAAACCATACGGGTAGACAGGGATGGACACAAAAGGGGGCGTCCTAATTGTGAAACACAACTCGCTGCCAAAGAAAGAAAGATTGCCGCATAAATTTGCTCTCGGTGCAGGATATACGATGTAGGACATCTTTATTTAATGTTGCTCATCATCAACATATTACCTGTTAAGAAAGAGGCCAGGGAATTGTTTAGGGCCTGAATCTATTTCTGGTAGCAGGCCAATGTAAATATTATTGTACTATTCAAGTTTAACAGGAAGCCGTTTTGCTGAAAATAGAAGACTTGATAGAGAAACTGAAACATAAATGTAAAAAAAAACCAGTGTATGACTTACCGTCATCATCACTCAAACATCAGAATATCAGTATGGAAACTAAACAACAGTTGATAAATAGTATATTCTTACCAAATCTTTGCTATCAGTGTCAAACATGGTCCTTGACCAAAACACAGAAGGGGGAAATCACACCTTGTTTCAGAAAGGATATTAGTTTTACCAGGAGAGACAGAATGAGAAATGATGACATCAGAAATATTGTAGGATCTACATCATACATCAAGTACACAGAGACACGGAAAATCAAGTGGTTTGGTCATCTCATGAGAATGGGGCAGGATAAATTACCATTACGTGCCTACACCACTAGAAGATCTGGGTTCAGAGCACGGGGAAGACCAAGAGGTAGATGACAGATAACATCACAGACATCCTACAACAACACAGACATCCTACAACATCACAGACATCCTACAACATCACAGACATCCTACAACATCACAGACATCCTACAACATCACAGACATCCTACAACATCACAGACATCCTACAACATCACAGACATCCTACAACATCACAGACATCCTACAACAACACAGACATCAACAATAACATCACAGACATCCTACAACATCACAGACATCCTACAACAACACAGACATCCTACAACAACACAGACATCCTACAACATCACAGACATCCTACAACATCACAGACATCCTACAACAACACAGACATCAACAATAACATCACAGACATCCTACAACATCACAGACATCCTACAACATCACAGACATCCTACAACATCACAGACATCCTACAACAACACAGACATCAACAATAACATCACAGACATCCTACAACAACACAGACATCAACAATAACATCACAGACATCCTACAACAACACAGACATCCTACAACATCACAGACATCCTACAACAACACAGACATCAACAATAACATCACAGACATCCTACAACATCACAGACATCCTACAACATCACAGACATCCTACAACATCACAGACATCCTACAACAACACAGACATCAACAATAACATCACAGACATCCTACAACAACACAGACATCAACAATAACATCACAGACATCCTACAACAACACAGACATCCTACAACAACACAGACATCCTACAACAACACAGACATCAACAATAACATCACAGACATCCTACAACAACACAGACATCCTACAACATCACAGACATCCTACAACATCACAGACATCCTACAACAACACAGACATCAACAATAACATCACAGACATCCTACAACATCACAGACATCCTACAACATCACAGACATCCTACAACATCACAGACATCCTACAACAACACAGACATCAACAATAACATCACAGACATCCTACAACAACACAGACATCAACAATAACATCACAGACATCCTACAACAACACAGACATCCTACAACAACACAGACATCCTACAACAACACAGACATCAACAATAACATCACAGACATCCTACAACAACACAGACATCCTACAACATCACAGACATCCTACAACAACACAGACATCCTACAACATCACAGACATCCTACAACAACACAGACATCAACAATAACATCACAGACATCCTACAACAACACAGACATCAACAATAACATCACAGACATCCTACAACATCACAGACATCCTACAACAACACAGACATCCTACAACAACACAGACATCAACAATAACATCACAGACATCCTACAACAACACAGACATCCTACAACAACACAGCAGCCAAGGCGACATATTTGGCTCAAGAACACAAACTTCAGCTCCACACTACACGGCAACAGAGGAAGGAAAAAGTAAAAGTAAGTAATTCAAGTTTAGGGGCCTGACAATACAGGTAACCTTGGGGCCCATTCTGCTTGTTGTTAAGCTTGCTCAACATTGTATAAATCCGCATAAAATATTGTCTGGGAGCAAAATAACCTGGAAATGATAGTGAGGACAGCTCTTTAGCAGTCAATGCCAAGCTGAAGAATGTGCATGTCTTCTGCAACTGTTGTGTGATGCTGTATATAGTGTTTGTAATTGTTGGGGAGCCCAGCAATAGTTTTCGTCTTTCTGTTGAGAGTCCTGGGTACAGTTGCGGCAATTAGGCTTATGTGTGGGGTTTAATTTGTTTAAGTGCTTGTTGAGTCTGGTGTGTTCTGTTCTTAGTTGGAAGATTGTGCTCTGCTCCCATGTCATAGGTTATTAATGTAGCAAGATTTGGTACCACTTGCTTTGTTTGTGAAAAATATGTGTAACGCGACACACACACACAGAGATAAGGGTGAAGGGACAACGCGGTGGGACTTGCTTTGAAGTTGACGATGGCTGAAAATTTGCGTTTTGCTTAAGCCGAACAGCATTGGGGAAAGTGAAGAAGGGAGCGAATATATGAAATATGGCCAACCTTAAAAATTTGCATTGGCAGGAAAGAAAATCTAAAGCTACAAGAGCAAGATTGGAGGAGGGACAATTGAACTATATTAATTCACAAGAGGAGATAGAAAATGAGTGATATCCAAAAGGATATTATTCAACTGTAAGTAGTTTTAACAATAATTAATATTTTTCATCGTCATCACATCTGCTAAAAGTTAGCTCATAATCTTTAAAAATGTATTATAAATACACATCTCAATGGATTTCGATAAAACCTGGATAGAATGAAAGCTTCATATGGGGAAAATGAAAGGATACCTAGGAAGGAAGGAAAGATATAAGTGTGTAGTGAAAAGAAGAGAAAACAAGTACAGATCGCCTCAAATCAAGAGATTAAACGAAAATCTAAGCAGACTTCAGACGGTGCTTGGTGCTTTCTCGTACGGGAGAGTCGCCCAAATATAAGGACAGAGCGGCCCGTTTAAAAATCACACACACAAAATCCAGACGTCAGAGTGAGAGACTGGAAGACATTATATGCAAGAAAAGTTTTTTTTCACGCTGCATGCAGGGCAGATATACTTCAGCAAATACAGCCTCACCGTTCGCTTATTAATCCTAGAGGGTTTTATGATCGTTCCTGATCGAGTTCGTGATCAAGTATACACTAAAGACTTGAGGACCTTTGATCCTGCTAACTGGAGCCTAGTGGTCAAACAATCTTCAACACCTTAGTCCCCCGTAGTTATAGGGCAGGCTGAAGGAAAGTCTAATTGAATACCAGTGTGTCTCAGGAACCTCGAACAGACGTGGCGTAATGCAAGATGAGTTTATGTGTATCCAATCCTACAAACACTGTGAGCGGTTTCAATAGCGCCTGTCAAATGATGAAAAAGGCTAGAGACTAGATAGAAAGAAGTATCAAACTACTGTGACAGACTTTATAATTTCATTGGAAGATACATCCAAGACTTTTTACTAATATTTATTTTAATTTGTAAATATAAATAATCATACATTTTACCATCTTCCAACACCCATTTCTCATTACAAGGCTAGATAGATGTACATAATAAATTATGAAATTGTACTCATTTGACTTGGTACATTTTTAACTGTTAAATTTTGAGTTACTTTTTCTAATTTAATTATATTATCACATAGGGTTACTATAGCGAAAGTGGCGCAGTATACTTCTGAAGCCTAAATCTATTGTCCAGCTCAGAGTATTCACAGCCGTAACTCAATTGTGATACCAGTGTACTTCTCTGGCACTGGGACTTCATACTTTCTGGAGATAAATTCTACTTCTTCTCTACCATCATCATCACACTAGAAAAACCTTTCGCTACAATAAATATTGTACAGCACTTTATAAAAGTTAGAGCTCTAATATGTGTGTTATCTTTATCAAAGTAAGACTATACTGCATAGTATTTAACTCTGCCATATCACTCAGAGATTATGATCAGTGTTAATCTTCTGCACATATGAGGTCACAGGCCTTTCATAACAGATACCAACTTACTTTAAAGTAACTGAAGAATATTAAAGTGCAGATAGTTGAATTATTGTTTAGAAAAAAAGAAATAAACTCTGGCCGACCAGAATTCATGCCTGAAATAAAACAAAATTTAGACACTTTACATTTTGCACTACCAAAATTTTGGCATGACAGGAAACTCTTTACGTAACATTACAAAAGGAGGTAATCTGATCATCAGAAGTGCCCCACTGTCAGACAAGTGTTTCTGACCTTTTATCTCCCTATTTAAAAAAAGAAATTGTAATGCACTTTATCCACTCTTACTTAATACCCCCTTATTTTTAACAAAGTTTATTTCCCAGTCACTCCCGTCTATTCTATACCAGCCTATTCTCAAATAAACAAACAGTAGAACACTGTATTTAATTAATACCAAAGTATATTTCTATTGTTCCTGCATTCCTACAGACACCATGGGAGACAAACACTTTTGCTCTTGATAACAGCGACACCTTTGCTATTACCATTAATATAGGCATAACAACTTCAAAAACAGCAATATTATCTAAGGACACTTTTCTACAAAATACACTTTGTGAATAAATTAAACAACCCAAAGTCCATGCAGATTCAATCTCTACACAATATAATGACACTCCATCAAAATAATACAGTAAGAGGTACTCATATAAGCTCATCAAACTGTTAGTATACAACCACTGATAATTTTATGAAAAACACTTCTGTTACTGCAACATTATTGACAGCGAAAATACTAACATGTCTTATGCCATGCACAGTCAAAAATACAATGCGCCTTACATCGGACAAACGCTGCAACAACTGTATGAATCCAAAATTATACCTTGATTCTAGCAGCTTCAACAACCACACAGCCAACAATCCTTCTCTCTGGCATTACTGAGCGAAAAACCATGGTCTAAATTCCTGTCTCATACACCACAAGAACCTGAGACACATCTGACTGATCTGAAATCCTTCATCTTCTTCTCTGATCCTCAGCTGCCGACTGTCAAAGCAGTCAGTAGCCATCACACCTGGTGGCATCTTGTAGGGCAGCAACAAACTGCTTCCACTTTGCTCGGTCGGCGGCCATCCTTCGTGCAGTGACCCAACTCTGGTTCTTTCTTCGCATCTCTGCCTCAACAGTTCTCCACCAAGTTGTTTTTGGTTTGCCTCTCTTTCGCTTTCCTTCAGGGGTCAATAGCATAGCTGTTCTTGTGATGGCATCAGGGTCTCTTCTGAGGATATGGCCAACCCAACTCCAGCGTCTGCCAGCTTTGATGGTGTGCATGTCCTCTTGGTTGCTCCGAGTAAGCAGTTCTTGATTGGTGATGGTATTCGGCCAAAAGATTCTGAGAATTTTCCTTAGGCAGATTGTGTGGAAAGCCAATTACAACCTCTCGTTTCATCACAGGACACTGAGACATGAGCTCAGTCACTTAAAAAAGACATCACGCAAGCTCACACAAGTTAAATTGCAAACATACCCTGACAGTATCTATTCATCTTTTCATTGACTTTTATTCTTATGATTCCATCCTGTACCATTTAACTCGCTACAACATTATTCATTAACTAGTTAGGTACTCTTATTGGACTGTTCATTTGCAGACTACTTGCAACTTTTGTTTTCTCATGTTCTGTCTGTACACAGTGATGCATTCCTACAAGCCCAGTGCCCATTCATAAATTAACAAATATTATTACATTTTTTATTTATGTAGTCCATTAAAAGAAGCTACTCTTCAGTCATAAATAAATGAGAGTGGGAGAGTGCTCATTTCATAAACACCTCTTTTTTTCCATCCACTGGGGACAAATGTCTTTGCTTGGTATTTTAGTGTAAATGTAACATCGATCTGATTCTGAGAATGTTTTTAAGAAGTCTTTTTAAGTTTATTTTGTGGAGAAAGATATCCCGTTCAACCCCTGATGGTTTATAATTATGAGATATACAGAGGGTCCTCAATATATGTCGCGTCAATATACGTCTTTGATTAATTAGGGACGGTAAACTCAATATGCATCATATATATTCGCACTTATGATGTTTGAACTGGAACTTCAGCTACAGTTGCAGCAACTTCAATTGCTGAGGAAGAGCAATTATAATACCATAATTTCCGCCGTAAGTACGTCAGTCACATCATGCACACCGTCATTTGCGCACTTTTCTATTTTCGAGAGAGTACATTAACTTTTAACCACAGCTAAGGGGTGCAACTGTGGTTGAAAGTTAGACAATAATTGTATTGTTTCCCTTATATGTACACTCCAGAAAATAGAAAAGTGCAGATGACGGTGTGCATGAACAGTTTGATTATGGAAAGAAGCCAACAACACAATTGATAAACAGTACATGAACTGGACACAGGAAGGTGCGGAGATGCAGATTAAATCAACAGACAATCAAGATACTCCTCTGTCCAGTTTCATTCGGGAAACGGATTTAACTCATCATTTTCTTAAAAATAATGTTAAAATGTAAGTTTTTGATTGTTTCTTCAAGACAAAATTTTAATTTAAAGTATTGCAGACTTATTATTATGGATCAAAATGATAAGATGGCTGCAATTAAAAACCTGTCAATTTTGACGGGTTATTGCTAGTAAGATGAATAATTTTAAAAATTTTATTTTTATGTTTTATTAATAATTTCATTGTGTATTTTCTAATTATTATTTAGCATTACAATAAATTATACTGTATTACAGTACAATAAAATAAGTATTTCCTATTCATATGCCTACACACTTCCATAACAATTCACATTTTTTAGTTGGTCTGGAACATATCGTCCACATAATACATTAGTTGAATGGGAAATCAATGTCACAACATACATTGTTTCGTTATAAGTCGTGCTTTTTAGGAACATAACTACAACGTATATCGATGACCTCTTTTTCAAATATAGTGTCAACAGGCTTAGTTAGTCCATTCAGTTGAAATGAAGAACAGTGGGACGTATGCTTGATTTTGCCCCCAATGTCTATCTGCCAAGAGGCCAATTAAGTGGCCTACACCAATATAGCCTTAAATAATCATTTGAGATGCAGTAATAAGGAGTAAGGTTAGGAATCCTAACCTTAAAGACAAAGGGGGGCGCTTAATTAGCCATCTGATAGATAGACATTTTGGCGAAATCTGACATATATTCCGCCGTTGATCATTTCAACCAGTATATTCAATAGCATTACTAGTTGAAATGAATAAAAGTGGGTCGTAAGTTCTATATGGCCTTAAAAAAAAAGAATTCAGAGATGCAGTAGTAAGAGGTTTGAGTAGGCCTAAGGAATTATAAACCTAATCCTACACTTAATCCTAATCACGAGGGTAACTTATCTAGACATCAAACACACGTCCCACTATGTTTATTTCAACCGCATTAATTCTATGCCTCAAATTGTAAGGCTATAGGCCTACAGGGTAGCCTAAATGAAAATGTATAACCGTGTGACTGTGTTTTAAAATAATTTTTGGTTTTTTTCACCAACTATTAGGTTTTGTACTTGTTGAATGCTGTTTCAACAGATTGAGATACCATCTAGGCCTATTCAACAAATTAAAGATAGGAGCTACTGATGAGTGTGACTGTGACACCGATAAAATGACTGTCGACAGTTGCTTCAAAGGTGCCCAACATATGAGGAACAGAGAAAACGCATATGGCCATCACCAGTACCATTCCTGGAGAGAATCTACGGAGATATCAACAGCCTCAGGCTGACCACTGCTTTCTTTGAACTTATTCAAGTTGACACCTGAGGGTGAACGAAGAAAAAGAATAGGCCTAGGCTACTGTTTGACTATTTTGTACGTTCCTTTTTCAGTATTTTTTCAGAAGTAGGCTAGTTGTGACTGATTGGTTGTGTCTATTTGTACTCATTTACAAACATCCTAGCAAAAATCGCATGAACTGATCAAGACATAATATGCAGCTGAATCAGTTCTATTTGTAACTTTAGAAAAAGTAAAAAAAAAAAACTCCAATCTGAATTCTTACCTTCTTTCTTTTCCTTCTCTTGGCTTCTGTTTTGACACATTTAAACTTGTGTGTTTGTCCCCGTGCCACTTCCGGATTCAAGAAGTAAACTCAATTCTACACTGTTTACAATTCAAATGTAGACGGCTGTGACTTCCTTTAGAAGCGAAACCGTCATTCGTATTCTAACATTTTTGTTTGTTTCTTTTTGCTGTGTTTAAATTTGTTTTCTTTAATAACAAACAGAGCACTCAATTTATTTTTCTTGTTCAGTTTTCCATTATTTTTCCAAAGTTTGTGAGGCGTAAGACTTACCTATTATGTACGCAGAATTTGTAACAAATTTGCATTTATTATACTATAAATGGCCAGGAGGGATAACAGGTAAGCAAACAGCGTTATTTTAAAAAAAAATTAATAATGAAAAATATCCCGTTCAACCTCTGATGGGTTATAATTAGGATATATATTTGTTTTCAATTCCAAATAATATGAAAACTGCCGATATGGGAAAGTGGCCTGTCAAATCATTATAAATAAGGCAAATCACAATGACCATTTATGCTTGTATGTTTTTAAAAAACCCAAACAAACAAAAACGAGATAAAACCAAACAGACACACCAAACACGAATAATATTCAGGGGGAGGGGTGTAAAGGCCTGGTGTTTCCAGTTAGATATTTAATTGACTTTCACTTGCCATAAGTCATATGTATTGTATGAACATCATCAGACCTTCACCTTCCCAATTACTAGGCCTATATACGAGTATTAAAACCGGGAGCCATGCTGGTGTAATGGCTTCGGCGTTGTACTGGCGACCAGGTGTTCATTGTTCAAACCCGGGCGTCAGCGTTTGAAGAAATGTTTACGGCCGGAAATTTGACTGAATAACCTGAACGGCTCCTGTGATAAACCCTCTGTGGATGGGAAGGAGCGAAGCTCCTGACCGGGTTGGAAGGAAAGTACTCAGGTTCCCCAGCCTCGCAATGACATGTCATTGGGCCGAAGGGCTGAAAGCCCAAGTGCCGCTGGTTAAGGAAAAAATATATATATATATATATTCAAACCAAATTATTGCAAGCATCAAGCAACCTTCAAAACGGGAATCCGGCCAGATCTCTTATCTACGCGATCATTTTAAAAAACAATTCAATTAAAATTATAATATTTTAAAATATTGTTTGAGTTTTTGTTTTGTATTTTTTAAATGAATAGTTAAAAATTTAATCTGCGAAAGCCATGTATTCACAAATATGCCATATTTATACATATTCGTGCATAATTGTATGTCATCTGACTAGTAAAAGAGCTAAAGTCGGGGGTCGGAGTTGGCCTTCTAAAATTTATGGAGTCGGGAAATCGTTTGACCGACTCCACAACCCAGATGTGCAGCCTCATATTAGTGACCTCTTACAATATACCTAAGGGAACAGTAGTCATTTTCTTAGTTAGTCTGCTCTGAGACCTATGGAAGATAGACGAGGACGCGTGGAGCCACAGATATAACATTTTACAGTTCAGTGCTTCAAGCTTTCAGTTATTCTCCCTTGACATTGTGTCCAGATCAGTAGGATTCAACATGTTTCTCTAATGTGTGTCCTATCCATCCCCAGCGTATTCTTCTCATCTCTTATTCCATTGGAGCGTTTCTGGTTGTAGGCACCAGTTCAACATTTGTGATCTTTCCGTACCATTTCATTCCTTCTGTTCTACACGAGCACTCATTTCTTCTTCTTCTTCTTCTTGCGATCGCATCTTTGATGATTACACCGTCAGACGAGTTCTCATGATGAATTCGACTGTTGTTTGAAGTTCCTCTTTAACTCCATATAGCTTTGAGTTTAGTGTTGAGTCATTGGGCCAGTATATCTTTCTTAACTGGTCATACAGAGGACAGTCCTGTAGAACATGCTCAGCAGTTTGTTCGTTTAATCCACATGTGCACAGTTGTCGCGAAATTGGTTTCAAGTCATTGCAAATGAGTTCAGTTAGATTTATAAACCCATCTACGATCGAGTGACCGCTTTCAAAATGGCGGCGTATCAGCGAAATGTGTATCGGACAGAGGAAATCGCCAACGATAAATAACAACAGAAGGGAATCCGTATGAAAAGGATTTTACATTTCAGTACAGGGAAGGATGGTGTATACTGCATATAAGATGGAACGGTAGGAAGTTCTCATTTACGGAGATATATGCGTATTTCGGCTGCTCACAGTTACACTAAAAGCATGTAAACCCACTTCTGTTCTAAATATTAAAATCAACAAATAACAGTTTGGGAAATTACATGGATAGGAAGATAGAGTTTTATCAGCTGTATAAAACTAGATAAGATGGAACTATATGGATATGATATATGCCGTGAATGAGAAACGCAAAATTTCAGTCGACGCACAGATCGGCCGAAATCACTGTTCGGGAAGGATTTTTCAGGTTAGGTTTAAGCTGTGACGTCGGTACTCTCCGATACGTCCGCGCTTTGCGTATAAGTAGCGGATCGGTAAACTGAGAGAGATACACATCGAAGGAGGTTTCAGACAGACTGGAGGCAGAGTTTCGCCACGACCCATGAATTGTGAGCGGATCGCCAGAAACATTTTTAAGTCCAGTATCTGAAGTCTGAGGGTAAGCGAAATTATGATAACTACCGTGTATAATATTTGTTATTTCAGGTTCATATAGAATTCACAAAATGTGCCTGTATAATAGTCATTGATAATATGTATTGTATTTTTAATATGATCTAACATGTACATTGTGGATGATTGTTGCTTGTACAAAAATTAATCACAAATAGCCCCACGGCCTAATGAAGTTATATTTATCATATTGCTTTATCGCTTACGAAGATAAAGGCAGTCCCATGGCAGAGATTGTCATAGGGAAATGAAGTGTTAGAAACTTCATCATGGAAGATCCCAGTTACGAGGCTAAGGTGACTAGTCCCCTTCCTCGCTGCCTTTGCCTTCCCTAGTTCGAGCGCACAACTTTGTACCCATTTACAGCTGGTAAACTGTAGTGTTCTATAGCCAGTTTCAGTAGAAAGCAACCTGATCACGTGGTCACTCACTTTCTTTATTTATGTATTACTTTTGTGTAGATGCTAAGGATAGCATCAGTATTTGAATTTGTACTTGATATGAATGATTTGGAAGGATCAAGTTATAGCATATGAAGGGATGTATAGGAGCGGAATAAACCAGATGATGTTTATTACTGATATGTTAATATTAATCCTATATCATTGAATTGATGTTACTTGCTATGACTGTAGAACTTTGACACCTGATGACTGACTTGTCTGACTTATGAGCTAGTCAGTTACACTTAATTGAAATGTTAATATTAATGCCATATCACTGAAATGATGTCCTTACTTACTATGATTGTATAACGGTGACATCTGATGACTGACTGGTCTGACATCTGTGCTAGTCAGCTACAAGTCTAGCCAGATACTAGCCAAGGCTGATATGTTGCAGGTTCCATGAAATAACTCAAACCAGACTGTCCAGTATCAGAAGCCGGTGTAGTTCATCCGAGGCAATCCCACAAAAGTGCAGGACCCCAAAGAGTGAACTTCAACTGGTCATTGGCATCCCTACTGTTGGGCCTACCAAGTCTGATATCAGCAAAGGACAGTTTCAGCAGCATCAAGTGATAAGATAAGTGGCAGTTAAGACACTGACCACCCATTTATGAAAACAGCCATAGTGAAACACAATAAATAGTCAAGTGATGACATTTATCAGAGGACTAAAAACCGTGATATATTTAAAATGAATGAAGTCTAAACAGACAATAATAGTAACTGTGTGAATATTTTTTATATATATGTGTATACTCTTTTCCAACTAGTAAATAGAATATTAGTGTAATTATTAAACTATTTTAACTGTACCTGAGGATTTATTCACTTTTTCCATTTTGTGGGTTCAGTGAATGTACCTTTTACTTATCCCCTAGAATATAAGTAATCATAAGATAGTCACAGGGAGGAGACACCTTAAATCCTGGTACTACTTCTTACCAACTGGGCCAGGGTTTTCACAGTCTGACTATTGTTATGATAACAATACACCAGTGCTTATTTCTAAGACTGGGGTATTACTTGTAAGGTCAGAACTCTTTACTGGCATACTCTTACATAATAAATAAATTTAAATAACCTCCCGCTACAACAGTGGTGAAGCAGACAATCGTAGCTTGTGCATGTGTTTATTCAGTTTGTTATGCCCTGTCCTGAGTCGAAAAATAGTTATCTGTCCCTGCCGGTCGAGAGTGTGATAGTCGTCTTTGGGTTGGTTCTGTTCTCTTCTGATAGTCTGGATAGCTCTCTTTTTCTCAAAGTATGTGACTTCATTATCTTCTTGTTCACATTCTCCTCCCTTTTTTGCAAGTTTATCTGCCTTTTCATTTCCGGGTACACCACAGTGAGATGGTACCCACTGAAGTATGGTTCTCTTTTTGGCAGCTACCTTGTTTAGTTCATTTCTCAGATGCGGGAGTTTACCACCCTTGAGAGCTTGCAGGACAGACAGTGCATCTGTGAGGATGACTACCTGGTGGCAGTCAGAGTTGGTGTTATAAATCATATTTGCAGCTTGCTCTAGAGCTTGAACCTCAGCTGTATAGTTGGAACAGAATTTACCAGTGGGAATGTGCCTAGTCTCATAGTGGTTGTCAGGATATGAGATAAAGATACCGGCACCTCCATTCCTAACAGCATTAGTTTTTTTTTTTTTTTTTTTTTTTTTTTTTTTTTTTGCGTTCGCCCGCTAATACTCGAGGCGAAATCTCAGGTTATCATTTATGTCTAACCTGACATTGATTTTACGTGAGTATCCCTTTATTTCTTGTACAGAGACAAATGTCCCTCGCCATTCAGGCAAATACTCTCCGATTTCAGAGGTACCCATTGCAGCTGGGTCGGCTCAAGAGCCGCCAGTCCCTGGTCGACGACACTCCTTCAAATGTTTTCGCCAGGTCTCGAGTTAATCCAGTCCAATTCCCGGTCGACGAAAAATCCTCAAATGCCGTCGCCCGGGTTTGATCCTGTATCACCCGGTCGCCAGAGCGGTGTTGTAACCACTACGCTAGCGCGGCTCGCACAGCATTAGTTGCTGATCCATCTGTATAGGCATGTATCCATGATTGATCGGGATAGCTTTCTTGGATCATACTCAATGTAGCAGTTCGTTTTTGCAGATCATTATACTCATATCCACTTGTGAGACCACTGACTGATGTATTAATTTGGAGGGCACTGCTGGCCTGCTCCCATGGTACAGGGTATAGGGTGGGCTTCAGTGGTGTTGTCTTCATGGATAGGTCTTCTTAATGCTGTCTTATAAGTCTTTTTCCCCGATGCACAAAGCTGCTACGCTTTAGACGTTCCAATGCCAGATCATCTAGTCTTGCCTTCATTGGGTGCATTGGCATACTGTTGTACTTTTCCATCTGGATCATGGTTTTTGTGTCTCTTCTATGGGACAATGTCTGTAATCCAGCAACCTTCTGCATCTCTGTTATTGGTGTAGTTTTCATGGCTCCTGTAATGAGCCTGAGAGCTTGATTTTGCACCTTGTCCAAAGGCTGCAGATGTGAGTTAGCAGCTGATGACCATGCTGCTGAGCTAAACTCTAAGTGTGGTCTTATTACTCCATTATAAATCTTCTTTAGATTTCGTTCATTTGCTCCCCAGTTGGTACCTGCTAATTTTCTGAGTATGCCTAGTCGTCTTCGGGCCTTTCCTTCTGCATTTTCAATATGCTTATTCCATGTAAGCCTTTGGTCAAATGTCACCCCAAGATAGGTGGGGTAGCTTTCTTCCTTGATCACGGTTGTCCCTAGGTGTATGTTAGCTGATTTGTCCTTGGGGGCGAGGGAGAACAGTGTTGTGGAGGTTTTGTCTGTGTTTATTGTGATAAGCCGTTTCTCTGCCCATGACACTAGCATGTCTGCTGCCCGCTGCATTCTATAATTTGCTGTGGTGACATTTTCATCAGCGCACCAGAGTACTAGGTCATCTGCATATAAGGCAGCTTTAACTCCTGCAGGGAGATCTTTCACCAGGTCATTGATGTAAACAAGGAAGAGTGTTGGGGAAATTACTCCTCCTTGAGGTACCCCCTGATGGAGCAACACTTTTCTGCTCTGCAGACCATCAAGAGTGACTCTAGTTCTCCTGTTATGCAAGTATGACTGGATCCATTTCATCATGTTGCCTTGGATTCCACTTCTCCTAAGTTTTGCAATGAGGCCATCTTTCCACACCTTGTCAAAGGCCTGCTTGAAGTCGACCCAGATCGTTAGGACCTTTTTCTTCTCCTGGAAGGCATCTTCTATTGCTTGAGACAAGTAAGTAACTTGGTCTTCTATACTGTGAACACTCATTTAAAACATTCAAATAGAATACAGTTAAATATGTATATACATATTGTTGCGTACTTTTTACATAGTGGGCAGTCTATGGTCCTGCCAGTGTACGCACCAGTCTTGATATAGTTATATTATTTGTGCGTTCGATTTATTCACGCACTGGCGTGCACAATGCAGAGTGTGAGTTGCTCTTGGCGCACGGGTTACCTAGTTGAGGGGGTATTACGTCAGGATCTTGTAAGGGCAAGTCGGACTTACTGTCCGTGTGTTGATATTTTATTCTGTACAATTCTGTGGAAGAATTGTTTAGGAAGGATGGTTGGTCTTCAGGTAGAAGCCAACATCCAGTTCGATACTAAGTTTTTTGAGCCCTCGTTTTATTAATATGTTGATGTTTAAGTGAAATGGCTACTCATCGCTGGAGTCTAGCGGGAATCCATATTTGCTGGGTTTCTAGAATGGAACAGTAGAGATCTTAGCCTCACTTAGATCTATCGTAGTGGAAAGTCCTACGAGCGAAGAATGTATTTGATCGTATTTTGAACATTATATTCCATAATGCCGACGTCAAGGTCTTGGCATATTGCAGAGAGGTTAGCCAAAGGAAGTCTCTAACCTATTTGTATTTTTTATGTATAATTGCATGGATCTTACCAACTGTGTAAAGTATTGTAATGAGGAAGTCTTGGATTAAGACAAGTTTTGTATGGAAACGTCATTCATCAGTATGAAGCTGTTTACTATGTCAGATGTCCTTGAAGAAGGTCAACGGACATTGCCTTAACGTCCCACAGATAGTAACATTTAGTGAACTCCAATCACTTGGGTAGAAAAGGACTGTGTTTGTAATGGATCTGCAGGGATCTATAATTATTATCAGAAACTGTACATTGTATTACTACCATGCATAATTGTTGAACGTCCACATCAAACAATGTATCGTCCTGTTGAACGTCGTCTGTACCACGTCAATAAATTATATGAACTTTTACCAACGAGTTGAGTACAGTCCAGTATTGGCCAATTTGCCTGCCACTCGTTGGAGTTTGTTGAACAGCTCTTTTTTGTCATTTTTTTTAATGAAACATTCGCGTAACGATGCTAGTACCCTGGTACACCTACCACTAGCTAACCAGTAACCTAAAAAGAGCTCAACAGTTTTTGGCGGCTGCGTGTGGTTTGAAATCACTTTGTTTCAAGGAAGAGACCGTTCCCAACGTTGTTTCAAGATAATCGATTGTACGGAGAACACCATATTCTACAACACGACCATGAAATCAAATAACGGTTACCAGAATGTCAAGGTCAACAGTGAACCTCAACATCAAGTTCTACAGTGAATGACTACGTTGGACCTCATCTTTTTAGTCCTCATTATCGTACGAGCATTATTCAAGTACTCAAGAAGAAGTATTTCGAATTCTCAAACGTACATCTACGGAGACGAGGCATATTTTTTTTTTGTTTTTGTTTTGTCAGCCGAGATAAGTATAAACGTGGTATCGTTTTACACTGTATTGCGTTTGGCTGTGCCTATTCTCTATATATGTCTACTTCGTTATTATTCATGTTATATGTTTTATATTCATTGTGGGAGGTTGGGAAAGGCGGCTTACTTCGGAAACATACCAGTTTCACCACAGGTCCGTTGTAAGTGTTCTTTAGGAATTTATTTGCAGACTTCCCTCAGTGGAATGTTCCTACACGTGAGTGTAGAAGGATTCTAGGTCCACTGTGTCTGGTGGTCTGTGACACCTGACTGTTTAGCTGTTCCGTCAAGTTTTTAATTGTTGTTTTCGTAGTTATTTTTATTCGTACTTTAGTTTTATGATGTATCTTGTTTGTGATTATTGTCCATTCTCACCTATCTATTGTTGAGTTTTTTACAAAACCTATGTTTATACACTGTCTTGTCAATTGTCTTGTTTAATTATCTTATCGCAGTTATCATCGTAATTCTTTACGACATCCTATTTTAGTTTCACATTTTTATTTTATTTGATTTCTGCGACTGTTTTCACTTGTCTTTGATTATTTCGTCTTGTCAGTATTGTTTCTATTGTCTATCACGTTGTTGCTTTCATAACATTTCATTGCATAAATTACTTTATTGATTATTAATATATTTGACAATTATATGAGAATAATTAACCGTTCTAGGACAGGAACGAAGGCCACTTAGTATAGTAACAAGGATAATTAATCTACATTAATTAATTATCATTTTAGAAAGCAAGAGTATTGTGACTACTTATAAAGCATAATGTATTCACTAGATTATTTCATTAAACAAGCGAAAGCTCTTCAGATACCTCCTGAAGAGGTAAGACAATTCGCTATGACGGAATATAAAGAATCTCAAAGGTTGGAAGCTCAAAGATTAGAAGCTGAAAAATTAAGATTAGAAAATTTACAATTTGAAGCTCAAGAAAATGAGAAAAAAATGAAATTAGCCGCTGAATTAGAAGAGAAACAATTTCAGCGTGAGGCAGAACAGAAAAGATTGGAGGCTGAAGAAAAAGAAAGGCTACTTAGAATTGAAATTGAAAATAAGCAAAGAGAAATGGAAGAGAGAAAATTTATAGCTCAGGAAAATGCAAAGAAATTTCAACTTGATGCTGGGGAAAATGAAAGGAAACGACAGCATGATCTGAAATTAGCAGAGGCAGAATATGATAGAATTAGATTAACTCAAGAAGCTAATTTTCAGAGAACTTTCGAAGGCCAATCTTCATCCAGACATGATAATTTTAAGGAAGTTCACCTTAAATTACCTAAATTTAATCCCCCGTCTGACGACGTAATATTCTTTTTAAATAGATTTGAGGCCACTTGTAGGTCTTATAATGTGGATAAAGCACTATATTGTACATATTTATCCAGATTACTCACAGGGGATGCTTTGGCAGTTTATCATACTACTAGTACTAATGAAAAGAATGATTATGACGCTCTTAGAGCTTCTCTTCTTAGAAAATTCCAAATGACGGAAAATGAATACAGATTGCGTTTTCGAACGTTGCTACCGCAATCAGGAAAGAACTTTAATGATTTTCTTTCCCAAATACGGCTAACCTTGGAAAGATGGATCGAATTGTCCAAGATAGAAAAGTCGTATGAAGGTCTTTTCGATTTACTGCTGCGCGATAAGGTGCTATCGTCAGTAAATCCAGCATTTCTTGCGTTTTTGCACGAACGGAAACCTTTATCTATGAAAGATCTAGAAGAACATTCTAAAAATTTCTGCACTGCTCATCCATCCATGGATCTAAGTAATGCACAGATTAAAAGTGAATTGCCGGTTGCTTTTGCCATACAACAAAATAATTTTCCACGCCATCGTTCATTGAGTAACGACAGATACTTCAATAAGGGAAATAATGACAATTTCAACAATGGTAATTTTTATAAGGGGAAGCAATTTCAACAATCTGCTCCATTTAATGTTTCTTGGAACCAATCTCATAGATCGCGAGATTTTGGTAACAATAATTTTAAATATAATCAAGGAAATTATAATAAACAAAACTGGCGATCAAAATCTCAGGTTCCACAAAATAGACAAGGTTCTTGGAATAAATCATTTAGCCAACATCACAACGTTAATTACAATAATTGGCGTACTCATCCAGATTTTAACTCAAGCAGAAATGATAATTGTGGCAATTTTAATGCCAATAATCATAATCGATCGTGACGAAGAGATAGATCTTCGAGCAATACACGTAGACATTCTAATGTCGCTTTAAGGGATACACAGGCTAACATTGAACAGGGTAAAGGTGCTGATACTCATAATGCCATGTCTTGTTCTCTTGATTGTAATCAGGTAAAAGCTTGTCCAGAATGCTCGACTCTTTTCCAGCCCAAGGCGATCACGACGCTGCGTTGCGGACATATTTTGCCTAGTCTACCTGCGGTCTGCACGGCCACTTCTGCGTCAGTACACCAGGGACAGGGTTCTCTTAAGTTTAACAGAGGATATGTAAATTCCATTCCATGCTCTCTTTTATTTGATTCAGGTTGTAGCACAGTCGGTGTTCGGACTTCGCTGATCAACCCATGTTGCGCTACAGGCAATGTTGTGAAATGTGTCACTTTTGGAGGCACGGTGGAAACGTTTCCCACAGCTGTTATTGATTTAAAAACGCCTTTCTTTTCAGGAAAGATCCACGCCTGTCTCCTTCCAAACCCAATTTGTGATGTCATCCTAGGTCGCATACATGGTATAACAGAGTGTACCCCTCAGCAAATTACTGCATGGGAAGAGCGACATATTCAGGCTGCAAATGCAGTAGTGACCAGAGCGCAAGCTACTGTTATGTCGCATGATACACCTGCTGAACCTACAGTTCATACCACTTGCGATGACGATGCTCCTATTTCACGAGAGTTGTTTGCAACGTTACAAAAGAATGATGATTCTTTAAAAAAAATTTTTCAGAATGTGAACAAAAAGAATACCAGCAACAAACTTGCAAAATCTAGACATGACTTTATTCTTAAAAATGGGATTTTAGTTAGATTGATACGGGAAAAGGATTCATCCTTATGTTCTCAGATTCTAGTCCCGTCTTCTATGAGATCTCGGATATTGCGACATGCTCACGACTCGCAATGCGCAGGCCATATGGGTTTTTCGCGTACTAAATCCAGAGTGCTTTCTGCATTCTACTGGCCGGGCGTTCATAGAGATGTTACTCTCTATTGTCGTTCATGTTTGATATGTCAGGAGGTTAAAGTACGGGGTCCATTTCATGCGGCTCCTATTCAAGCTGCGGACATCCCGATTAGACCATTTGACAAAATGGCTATTGACATTATTGGTCCGATGCTACCATCTGCCAGAGGACATACGCATATCCTTACTTGCATTGATATGTGTACTCGTTGGCCTGAGGCCATCCCTCTGAAGAACACTTCATCTGCCAGTGTAGCAGAGGCGTTGATGTTGATCTTCTCACGCATAGGTTTTCCGCGGAAGATCTTATCGGATCATGGTGTCCAGTTCATTTCTGAATCCATGTCGCAAGTTATGAAGACATTAGGTATAGACAGATCTCTTAGTTCAATTTACCATGCCATGTCCAATGGGTTAATTGAGCGTCAAAATAGGACACTCAAGCAGTTGTTGGGTAAGATGACTCAAGATCACCCTCAGGATTGGGACCGGGTCCTACCCGCTGCTCTCTTTGCGTATCGCGAAGTGCAAAATCAAGCCACAGGTTTTTCTCCATTCCAGCTTGTTTTTGGCATGCAACCACGTGGACCGATGTCGTTAATCCACGACTTATTGGTTGAAGAGAATATTGAAGAGGAAACTCAATCCTCTTATGAATATGTGATCTCTTTGAGAAAGAGAATCATAGATGCTTGTAGACTAGCTACTGCATCATCCGAACAAGCCAAAGAAAAAGCTCGTCTATTTGCAAACAAGTATAGACGTCTTCGCCAGCTTCTCCCTGGTGACGAAGCTTTTGTCTTACTACCTGCTCATAACAATCGTCTATTAATTACTTCGAGAGGTCCTTTCAGGATCATCTCAAGAATATCCGATGTCGACTACATCGTTGATATTAATGGTAAACATAAAACCTTCCACATTAATATGTTGAAGGAGTATTACTCACGTCTTGATTATCTACAGTCAGTGTTCCAAGCAACTGACGATCCTACACCTCCTATTCAACACTACTCTAGTTTGTCAGTCATCCAAGAAGAAGAATCTTCTTTCGATGATGTACAACTGCCAATACCAGTTGTACCACTTCATTCCACTGAGAATTGGAATGATGTTACTATCTCATCTACTCTTTCGGCTGATCAATGTCAGCAAGTCTCTAATATTCTACACTCGTATGAGGATGTCCTCACTGACATCCCAGGTCATACGTCAGTTATCCAACATGATATTATTCTGACTGACGATACGCCTATTCGAGTTCGCCCATATCCTATCCCTTTACACTTTCGTGATAAGGTTGATAAGGAATTGGATGATATGCTTCAATTAAATATAATTGAACCATCTTCATCACCATACTCTTCATCTATGGTGATCATTAGGAAGAAAGACAACAATATTCGTCTTTGCGTAGATTACAGGAAATTAAACAAAGTTACAAAATTCGATGCGGAACCTTTACCTCTCTTAGAAGACTTATTGGTAAAATTAGCTCATTCGACATTCTTTTCGAAATTTTACCTCTCTAAGGGCTACTGGCAAGTGCCACTCACACCAAAAGCAAAGCCATTCACCGCTTTCTCGACACCACGGGGCCTATTCCAATGGAATTTTATGCCATTTGGATTAGTAAATGCGCCAGCTACCTTTGTACGCATGATGCGCCGCGTACTGTCTCATCGTCCCGATGTCATTACTTACATAGATGACATCTGTCTTTTCAGTAACTCTTGGGATGAACATATTCAGGGATTAAAAGCTTTACTTTCTACTTTACGGGATTATAACTTAACAGCAAAACCTTCAAAGGCATTTGTCGGTTTTCATGACATCTCCTTTCTAGGTCATCGTATAGGTCATGGTTTGATGTATACAGAGGACAGTAATGTCTCTAAGATTTTAAACATCTCAGCACCTAAGACAAAAAAACAAGTTAGATCTCTTTTAGGACTAATACAGTTCTATTCTAAGTTCATTCCTCATTTGTCTACTATAACTGCTCCTTTTTCTTCCTTGCTGAGAAAAGGGACAGCTAACATGATACAGTGGTCTAACGAACATCAAATCGCGTTAGATTCTATAAAAAATTTTTTCAAATGCTCCTGTTTTGAGGTTGCCTAACAAAGATCTCACCTTTATTCTTCGTAGTGACGCATCTTCTTAAGCCATTGCTGCAGTGTTGATGCTAGAATATACAGGCACCTTGTTTCCAGTCATGTACGTTTCGAGAAAATTGACGACGAGCGAAATGAAATACTCCGTTCTTGATAAGGAGTTGCTTGCTTTAGTTTGGTCAATCACAAAACTGGAACGATATTTATTGGGCTCACACTTTGTAGTGGAAACTGACCAAAAAGCTCTCACAGCACTGAACACTAAGGACGTTAAATCTTCAAAGTCCACAAGATATGCGATAGCTCTCCAGCCATATAGCTTTGAAATTCGTTCAATTCCTGGAGTGAAAAATGTGTTTGCTGACTGTTTGTCAAGATGCCCAAGCGAACTTGTCGAACCTAAACCACTTCCAGATGTTGAAACGTCCTCACAGATAATCGGTCAGATATAATATGAGGAACTTTGTACGGTATCATTTATTGAACCTCTATACATACTTTGTATGGAACTGAATTATTCGTACCAGCATAAGTCCCAGGATATACTTAATTTTTTTGGATTATAACATATAACTTCTTATGTAGTAACATTTTATTAGTACGGAAACATTGTTAATAGTGATAAATAGATAGTCAATATTCTTATGGAACATATTATACTACATATTGTGTTAGAGAATATCTTTTCATCGTGTATGGAACATTAAGAACATATTCTCGTCGATTATTAACTAGTCTTAGTGGAACAGTAACACTAAGTAAAATTGCTATTACTTAAATAAATTAGTAATTAGTGATTTATTTGTAATTAAGAACTATATTAATTAGAAGGAATCAATTTAAGCTACTTAAATAATTGTAGAGTGCACATTAACTAACTTTAATAGTTGTAAGTGTCTCTTTGTACTTATATTTACTTCTCATGGTACATGATCTTTCAACTTTTAGATAACTAGTCCACCTTACTAATGTTAGAAACATTAAGGGTGTTGCTTCTTAGCGTGTTTAATTATGCTTTGTTGCACTTTGCATGTTTTATTTTCATTTTTCTGTTTTTTGATTCCCTTGTCATTGATTACCATCATCGTTGTTTTTTCATTTTTCATTTGAAATCATATGTTTCTGGTTTTTTGAAAATTTAGTTGAATGTTTTTATCATCCTTTTGGTTCTCATTTCCAACTTTCTTTTACTTCGAATTTCACCATATCGTTCCAAAGTAGGTCGATTGTGGGTGTGTGCTTTAATGCATACTTTCATTTAGTTATATTGATTTCCATTTAATATTCTTTTTCTTAATATTGTATAACATTATCTTCTTCTTCTTCTTCCATCCTTAGCCATCAACCGGCAAAGCAGTATGTGGCCAGTACGCCTAGTGGCGTCTTAGGGCAACAACAAATTGATCGATCTATCGCTGTTTCCACCACGCCTAGTGGCGTCTTTGTGGAACAAAAACAGACCAAACAATCTATCATTGTTTCCGTAATCAGATTGGTTGGCAAGCAGGTGATCAGCCCACTGTGCGAAGTTTTTACGGGATGGGGTAAACAGCCCCATGCCCATACCCTCCTTAGTCGTTATTTACGACATGCGTGGTAGGGTGCAGTGTTACTATTCTTTGCTCCCCTTTCGGGCCCCGGTAACACACGGGTGGTATAACATTATGACTTTGATTAATGTTCATAGATGTCGATGTAGATTTGACTCACCTCTCTAGGGTACTTAGTTCAAAAAAATTAATAGAATTAATTTTTTTAAAGGGCCGGTGATAAGGGAGCTGTTGCGTACTTTTTACATAGTGGGCAGTCTCTGGTCCTGCCAGTGTACGCACCAGTCTTGATATAGTTATATTATTTGTGCGTTCGATTTATTCACGCACTGGCGTGCACAATGCAGAGTATGAGTTGCTCTTGGCGCACGGGTTACCTAGTTGAGGGGGTATGACGTCAGGATCTTGTAAGGGCAAGTCGGACTTACTGTCCGTGTGTTGATATTTCTTCTTCTTCTTCTTCCTCGTTCGCCCTGAAAAGGACGGTGGTTGCGTTGTGTCTGTTTACAACATAGCTGTGATATCTGCACCTTTCGGTCGACACATCCGACTTCTGCACGGCATTTTTTAGGACCGGGTTTGCCTTCCCATTGCGATCCGTGCTCGCTCAGCCAGACTGCATTGCTGCAGGCTGTTTCCAGGACCACCACGTGGAGGTGGAGCACGGTCTTGACTAGCTCTGGTTCGCTGGTCCTGACGCAGGCAGTCAAGCTATGAGTCGCTGACTGCGGTCTCTATTGCTGCGTATTCTGGTCCCGTGTTGATATTTTATTCTGTACAATTCTGTGGAAGAATTGTTTAGGAAGGATGGTTGGTCTTCAGGTAGAAGCCAACATCCAGTTCGATACGTAAGTTTTTTGAGTCCTCGTTTTATTAATATGTTGATGTTTAAGTGAAATGGCTACTCATCGCTGGAGTCTAGCGGGAATCCATATTTGCTGGGTTTCTAGAATGGAACAGTAGAGATCTTAGCCTCACTTAGATCTATCGTAGTGGAAAGTCCTACGAGCGAAGAATGTATTTGATCGTATTTTGAACATTATATTCCGTAATGCCAACGTCAAGGTCTTGGCATATTGCAGAGAGGTTAGCCAAAGGAAGTCTCTAACCTATTTGTATTTTTTATGTATAATTGTATAATTGCATGGATCTTATCAACTGTGAAAAGTATTGTAATGAGGAAGTCTTGGATTAAGACAAGTTTTGTATGGAAACGTCATTCATCAGTATGAAGCTGTTTACTATGTCAGATGTCCTTGAAGAAGGTCAACGGACATTGCCTTAACGTCCCACAGATAGTAACATTTAGTGAACTCCAATCACTTGGGTAGAAAAGGACTGTGTTTGTAATGGATCTGCAGGGATCTATAATTATTATCAGAAACTGTACATTGTATTACTACCATGCATAATTGTTGAACGTCCACATCAAACAATGTATCGTCCTGTTGAACGTCGTCTGTACCACGTCAATAAATTATATGAACTTTTACCAACGAGTTGAGTACAGTCCAGTATTGGCCAATTTGCCTGCCACTCGTTGGAGTTTGTTGAACAGCTCTTTTTTGTCATTTTTTTAATGGAACATTCGCGTAACGATGCTAGTACCCTGGTACACCTACCACTAGCTAACCAGTAACCTAAAAAGAGCTCAACACATATATTTTAAGATGGTCCTCAAAATTCTGTCGGTCAGCTGCCCAGCTTTTCACACGGAAGATTGAGGTTAGTTTCTCGCCAATGACCGTATTGTCACCATGCCTTCCAAGTTATCGATGTATTATTTACTTTAAGTAAAATAATATTAAATTTCACAATTACACTGTGCTGGTTTGTGCTTTCTAGAGAAATCTAAAGCAGCCGTATATTCTAGATTTTTTTTTTTAAAAGATGTTGGTGATCGATTTTGGTTCCTTTTGTATGTGTGATAAGGCACGTGTTTTTAATCTGGATTTGCTTTAGCCATTCTGCGCAGTGTCATTAAAAAAAAAAAAAAAAGAAACAAATGTAATAAATACTATTTTAGTATTCTATTTCACAGCCGCACTTCTTGGTCATGTTGATTTATTTTTTACTTTGTTTTACATTTCCGTTTAATTGTGTATTAGGCCGCTTACAGACGAGCGTTTCTTGACGCGCGTGACGAATGAAAGAGTACGGATTTACAGACAGTCTCGCTCGGCTGAGCAGCCTGTAAATCCCTTACTCCTTCATTCGTCACGCGCGTCAAGAAACGCTCGTGTGTAAGCGGCCTTACTGTCATCATCATCAGCTGCCATCTCCACAACGAAGGTTGGCTGTAATGGATCTCCAACGTCTTCTGTCTCTTGTCTTGGTGGTGCACTCTGATAGACTCTTTCTTGTCCATCTCTTGATGTTATCTTCCCACTTATAGCGCTGTCTTCCCCTTGCACGTTTGCCTTCAACTCTCCCTTCTGTTATGGTCTTCTGCAAGGTGGTATGCCTTTTTATGTGGCCAACGTATTTTAGCTGCCGAACTTTGATCTCTGTATTACTGTACATAAAAGTAATTCCCTGCCTATTTCTGTATCTTCTCTTCTTTGCTGTAATCCTTGTGTGTTTACTTTCTGGTGTCCCTTTACTAAGATGCCTGCGAAGATGGTTCTCCACCTACACCAAGAGCTTGTGTTGAACTTCATTAAACAACTGTTTTGGGAACTACTAGAACTAATCAGACAAACAACAGTGGAACAGGAGGTGAGGATATGCTGCTGACATTGGATAGGACACACGTAGTCAAAGCCAGTTGATAACATTACAAGACAGTCCCTGGTCTGGAATCTACAGGGTAAGAGAAACAGAAGATCAATATGGAGAAAAGTGCATACAGAAATGAAAGGGATATAGAAGACATGAAAAGACTTCTTGGTTGTTGTTTTTGTTGTTGTTGTTGTTGTTCTCTTGTTTCACAACCAAACAACTGAACTGCCTAGACATCTGAGTGGAACATTTGTCTCTTTATGTTGGACTTGATTTCCAAATATTTACTAATGCAATGAAAGCCGCTTCCCTTCTGCATCTTTTTTAAAAATAGTATTCTGTTGTTTCCAACTCTAAAAATTTGCATGTTTGCTGCAATTTGTGCATAAGACCACCCCAGTGAAAGGACTGGAAATAATTCACCATCACTATGGGTTTGATCTCACTGCAGATAAAATACTTCTATGGCACGCGCCTCAAGCAGCCTCAGACAACCAAGTCCAGCTCCCGGCCTTCACGTAAGGCTATATTTGAGCCCGGCGGAACTGTTTCCTTTGACGGGAGAAGGGCAAAGGCGAGCGACTGGCGCCTTAAAACCAGCAGCTTCGGGCAGATAGGGCTCGTGATCCTTGGTCGGTAGCTTATATAAGAGAAGGAACTCTGAATTCAAACCACCGCTGCCTTCGGTAATATCCATTTATGGAATTGGCTTCGGGAGTAAACCCTGAGGATAAATCCGGAGTCGGAATCCCTAAGGCAGTCTAATGTTGATTCGACATTATTCTGGTAACTCCTGCGACGTGGCTGGTACCAAACTGTATTGGCTACTGCCGTTCCTTTGGATCTACCAGCTGCGTGGAGAGGGAGAACATGCTGCGTGGGCAACAGCTTGATCTCCATATAACTGTGCCCAAGCTCGCGCCCTGGAGAGGACATTCCAACTTCACCCTATAGGTGTCGACAAAACACGGGAAGTAGCAGTTACCGGTTATAAGCATTTAGCACAATTGGCGTAGGGCATGGCGCCAGGGGCTACTTCCGACAGTGGGAGAGGTTCTAGGATCTCACTGGACAGATACCGCTCGCTTCAAGCTGGGCAGTCCCCAGTCAATAAGGTGTTGTCCCGCCACCGTCTGCTTTCCCCATTGGGTGCATGGGGATTAGGGTCAAACCCGAACTGTGGACAGACAATTTTGCACCAAGCAATTATCGCAATAATAGAAACAAGCAAACTCCCAGATTGGGATGCTGGAACCTCCGGACTATGTTGACTGGACTATCCGAAAACCTACAGGACAAAAACGATGTCAGGAAAACAGCCATAATCAATGATGAGCTTAAACGACTTCAGGTGGATATAGCTGCACTTCAGGAAACGCGCCTGGCGGGCTCTGGAACGGTGAGCGAGAAGGACTACGCATTTCATTGGCAAGGGAAAGATCTTAATAAAACTAGAGAACACTAGTACAGGTCCCATCACCCTTGTCAGTGTGTATGCTTCTACTCTGTACTCTGCCTCAGAAGTTAAAGATGAGCTCTACGAGAATCTGGCAGCAGTCATCAAAAGCATACCTAGACAAGAACAGCTTGTTCTCCTTGGTGACTTTAACGCTAGAGTGGGTGCCGATAATGCTTCATGGCCTTCATGTATGGGCAGGTTTGGTATTGGCAAGATGAATGGAAATGGACAACGGCTCTTAGAGTTGTGTGTCCACCATGACCTCTGCGTGACCAACACCTACTTTCAGACAAAACCCCAGTATAAGGTGTCATGAAGACACCCACGATCCAAGCACTGGCACCAACTGGATCTGATTCTCGTCAGAAGGCCACTTCTCAGGTCTGTGCTCTCCACACGCTCGTACCATAGTGCAGACTGTGATACAGATCACTCCTTGGTTTGCTGCAAAATCAGAGCACAACCAAGAAAACTCTATCGTGTCAGACATGAAGGGAAACCACGCATTGATACCAGCAAGATGTCAGACCCTGTCATGGGACCTCAAGACGCAGCAATAGAGACCGCAGTCAGCGACTCATAGCTTGACTGCCTGCGTCAGGACCAGCGAACCAGAGCTGGTCAAGACCGCACTCCACCTCCACGTGGTGGTCCTGGAAACAGTCTGCAGCTGTGCAGGCTGGCTGAGCGAGTGTGGATCGAAATGGGAAGGCAAACCCGGTCCTAAAAAATGCCATGCAGAAGTCGGATGTGTCGACCGAAAGGTGCAGATATCACAGCTACGTTGTAAACAGACACAACGCAACCATCGTCCTTTTCAGGGCGAACGAAGAAGAAGAAGAAGACCCTGTCATGATCACTCAATTTACTGCAACCTTCAAGAAAGTGCCCAGTAGCCTTCAGCATGGTGATACTATTACAGAGAACTGGGAGCATCTACGAAACACCATTCAAAGTACTGCATTTTCCACCTTTGGTAAGAAAACGGCAAAGTCAAAGACTGGTTCGATGCTTCATCAGATGTGATGGCACCTATCATTGAAACTAAGCGCAGTGCTGCGAATGAATACAAACGTTCACCGAGTGCTAGAACCCTACAGATCCTGAAGGCAACGAGAAACAAGGTTCAACAAACTGCTCGGCTATGTGCAAATGGCTATTGGCTCCAGCTCAGTGAAAGCATCCAGGCCGCAGTGCAAACAGGCAACATTAGACAAATGTATGACGGTATAAAGAAAGCAATTGGCCCCCCAAAAAGTAAGACGGCACCGTTAAAAACCATCAGCGGAGAGAAGCTAACCGATAAGGGTAAGCAGATGGAGAGGTGGGTCGAGCACTACTCTGAGCTTTACGCTAGAGAAAATACCGTTACGCCTGCAGCTCTTGATGCTGTCAAATGTCTGCCAACTATGGAGGAGCTGGATGCCGAACCAACATTAGAGGAACACAGCAAGGCCATTGATAGCTTGGCCTCTGGCAAAGCACCAGGCAATGATGGGATTCCTCCTGATTTAATCAAATGCTGTAAGAGCACGCTATTACATCCCCTGCATAGGATGCTGTGCCAGTGCTGGGAAGAGACAACTATTCCTCAAGACATGCGAGATGCCAAGATTGTAACACTGTGTAAAAATAAAGGAGACAGAAGTGATTGCAATAACTACAGAGGCATCTCTCTTCTTAGTATTGTTGGTAAGGTTTTTGCCAAAGTCATCTTAATGCGACTACACAAGTTAGCTGAGCGCATATATCCAGAGTCACAGTGTGGATTCCGAGCTGGTAGATCAACGACAGACATGATCTTCTCTCTCCGCCAGCTTCAGAAAAAATCAAGACAGCAGAAAAGGCTGACCTGGTTATTAGGGATGGAATCTTCAAAATCCTCCTGAAAATAGGCTGCCCTTCTAAATTGCTGGACATGTTAGTCATTCCATGACGACATGAAGGGAACAGTCCAATATGCTGGAAGCACATCACACCCCTTTGACATACGAAGTGGCGTTAAACAAGGCTGTGTTCTGGCTCCGACCCTCTTCGGGATCTTCTTTGCCTTACTCTTGAAACAAGCATTCAGAGATGTAACTGAAGGAATATGACTTCACACTAGGTCAGATGGCCGTCTGTTCAATCTTTCAAGGCTCAAGGCAAAAACAAAAATCAGAAGCGTCACTATAAGAGACTTGTTGTTCGCTGATGATGCTGCAGTCGTCACTCAAAGCCAACAGGAGCTTCAGAGCTTGATGAATCGCTTCACCTAAGCATGCAAGGACTTTGGCCTCACAATAAGTCTAAAGAAAACGAATGTGCTGAGTTAGGATGTGGGTGCTGCACCAGTTATCACTATCGATAACTATGAATTGGCAGTGGTGCACCACTTCACATACCTAGGGTCTACCATCAATGACAAACTCTCACTGGACACAGAAATTGACAGCCGCATTGGCAAAGCTGCAGCTACCTTTGCCCGCCTCACATCATGTGTTTGGGGAAACTCCAAACTCAAAACGAAGACCAAAGCTGCGGTATATAACGCCTGCGTCACCAGCACACTCTTATATGGCAGCGAGACCCGGACAACCTATGCTAAGCAAGAAAGAAAGCGCAATACCTTCCATACGGTGTCTACGCCACATCTTCTGCATCTCGTGGAAAGATAAAGTGACAAATGTCGAGGTGTTGTCACGTGCTGGCCTTCAAAGCATGTATACACTGCTTAGACACCGCAGACTACGCTGGCTTGGCCATGTCCGCCGCATGGAAGATGGTCGCATCCCGAAGGATATCTTCTACGAACAATTAGCAGATGGCAAGAGAACAGTTGGGCGACCACAGCTGAGGTTCAAAGATGTGTGCAAGAGAGATATGAGGGCACCGGACATGGATCCAGCAACATGGGAGGATGAAGCTGCCGATCGCACTAAGTGGCGATGCTGTTTACGGCGCCACCTCAGATTGGGCGAAAAGAGGCTCACACAACAAGCAGAAGAAAGGAGAAAGCGTCGAAAAATAAGCAGCTGAGGGCTGTCACCTCAGGGGCGCATTCCCATAGTCAGTTATGACTGAAGGGGCTATTATTATTATGGGTTTGAAAAGGACAGTCAAGAACAAGGGCACATAAGAGACTCAGTGAAACTGCATAAAGGGCATTGTGCTGGCTGTGGAACAGCCGCAACAGGCTATTGAATTGGGGACAGTAATTTATTTTCAACATAGGGGTTACTTTCACAATTGCCTCCAGCTGGTGGAAAATAGGAGTGAAGTTGAAAGCTGCAACCAAGGTGGAGTGGGCTCAATCCTCTGCACAAAACCGGAGGTTGACACTTGACAGTCATGACCCAAGTAGGCCAGCCCTCCTTAGAGTGTAAAGGAGACTAAGGGCCCGAAACACTTGATCGACGAGGGAACCACTTCTGGTGATCAGATTGCCTCCTGTTGAATCTGTATTGTTTCCTATCATATCTTTGTAGCCATTAGGTTGGTTAAGAGGGAAAATTCTGTTAGTTATTGTCTGAGATTTGTTTTTATTAGCTCAATAGCTGACTTTTAATTTATAGTCTATGGGAAATAATCGATAGAATGAGAAAAGGGGGTCAAGAGTTGTGCTTACATCCCTTGGTTGATGATTGTTTATGTTTTGATTGTCTAATTTTGACAAGGTGAGCGAAGGGATTTATGCACGTGGAATTTATGTTCTTGTGAGTTGTTTGTCAGACAAAGTTGTTCTGGAGTGTTCGAAATTAGTCATCGTTGTAAATCAGATGGCTTCTAGATGTGGTAGCGAATGGAGGTTTTCATAAGGCCGATAAGCCAATGTATATTGGTTTCTTCTATGGTGGCAGAAAAGCTGTACTATCGCCCAGACATCCAACTCGATTATTTGCCACGTGAGATATATGACTGTGTTTAGTTATTCTGAGGACAAGATGTCAGTGTTTCATGTGAGATGGACTAATTATCAGGTACGTTGAGTTGTGCCAAACTATTAATGAATTGTTGGTAAAGTGAAATATAGTAGACAGTCAAGTATAAAAATTAACTACAGTAGACAGTTAAGTGAATTATAGTAGACAGCCTAGAGAAAAGGACAACAGAGTTTCGTATAAATGTACATCCCTGGCGGTTAGGCCAGTGTGTATATCTAGATACGCCATATGATAGCTGTTGTTTACCAGTACAGATAATGTGAAACATCATCTTTAGTATATAACAGTTGAGAACAAGATGTATCAACAAGGGTTCTCAAAATGGCTAGGTCTAGCAGCCACAGTAGGGCAGTCGGATAGCAAGAGAGACATAACTGAAGAAATATTGTTAACTGTTATCGTATCATCGAGTTGTACCAGCCAGCCTATATTGTTCATCGAGAAGACTGAAGAAAATTGTTCCTGTGAACAATTTGTGTCAATAAGCAAGTAGCATCTCATACGCCTCTTATGTAAATAAACATCATCATCATCTGTTACAAGTCATTCTGGTGTTGAGTGTACCACCGTCTGATAGGAAGAGACAGAGAGAGTATGATGTTTACGGTATTGATACAACAACCGTGGGTCTGCTGTAGGGTTGTGATCTGAACCTAAAATACGATCAACGAGATGTTCTATCATCAGTGGCCACATCTTATATTACAATCTACTGAATATTTACCCTTTAGCACCACGAGGAGCATAAGCCTTCAACAAATTCAAGTCAAGCCTTATTGTCCTGGACCACCAGTGCAACGTCTGTCCATATCTTTTTACCCTTTTCTTGTCTCCAGTTTCCTTCCCCTTGTGTTTTTTTATCTCCCGATCCTATCTTAAACTGGGGAATCCAGATAAAGGATTGCTCTGTCATGCTTTCAACAGGTTTCAGCAGTGTGTGTCCTATTCAATACCTCTCGTCCCACTGGCAATAGTCTAGTTCTTCCAGTTAGTTCCACATTGGTGATCCTTCTAATCTAAGCAAGCACCCATTCATAAAAGTCGGGTTAGTCTAATACTTTCAACATTTGAACTTAGTATTCTTGGCTATAAGCTATTATAATGTTTCTTAATTGCTCTCTTGTTCTAGTGGTCTGTTTCCTCTTCTGACTTACTTCGTCCCCCACCAAAGGCCCTGTGTAGTTTCTGGGGCTCTCCGAGGAGACAAAGAAAGAACAGGACTACTGTCCCTTGAGGCATGTTGTATAAGGTGAGGTTTGCTCGAGTCTGGTAACCTCGTCTAAGGCAACTAATGTGAGGTTTGCTTGAGTCTGGTAACCTCGTCTAAGGCAACTAATGTGAGGTTTGCTCGAGTCTGGTAACCTTGCTCCAGAAATGATCTCTGACAGAGGCACATGAATGCATTGACGCAGGCTTCCTGCATGCAGCAGTGGTGGTTCCATAGGGTGTGAAAATAGAAATGATGACGATCAAGCCCATAAGGGTGTTACACATTTTTTTGGTAATAGTAATCTTCCTGATCATAAACTCTAATTTGTGTTACGTTTGTAAAGTGTCAGTCTTTCTTCTTTATTCCACTTTTCTTTCTGATGAAAAGGCCACCACTTTGTTCTGTATTATACAAAAATGTTTATTTTTCTAAGAGGAAAGATCTTTGCTGCATTACAAAAACTAGTGAAACAAGTAAACAGCATAAGTAATGAATATGGATTGGACATTAACACTGAGAAAAAAAAAAACTATGCTAATTAGCACAGCAAATGAAAAGTCAACATTAAAAAAAAAAAAAAATTGGGAATATACTGGAATAAATAGTTTCTCATATCCTTATATCTAGGACTCATACTAATATCAACAGAAGACGGCAGACGTGAAACAGAAATCAGGAAGAGAATAAGAATGGCCAAAGAAATACTCAGCAACATGGGACACATTCTAAAATCCAAACAAGCTACTCACAAATTAAAAATGAGAGTCATTAATTGATATATAAACACTCTTCATTCACATCAACACATCCAAGAAAATACAGATAGACCGAATAAGTACAGCCAGCAGGTGGGTCTGAACATCAGTCTAAAGAAGTCAGAGGTAAACACACTCAATGTGGGCAATCCTGAGCCCATAACAATAAGGAAACAGATGCTGGAACTGACATATACATTTACGTACCTAGGATGTGTGCTGATTTACATTGATACACCGATCAAATAGTAATAATACTTACTTACTTAGTCGTTCCCCTTCTACCGTGAGGTGTAGAGGTTTGGAAGAGAGAGCGCCAGACTATCCTATCGGCTGTCTTCCTCCTGGCCTGGTTCCATTCTAGTCCTCGGTCCTTCAAAGATTGTCTAATGTTGTCCTCCCAGCGGACTCTGGGTCGTCCTGGGGGTCTGGATCCTTGGCTCTTTGTTTCCCATGCTTGTCGTGGTAGCCGATCTTCTCCCATTCTGCAGACATGGCCAAACCATCTTAGTTGGGACTGCTCTACTTGGGTCTGCAGGAGGTAGGATTTAAGGCCTTGACGTATCGTCTGGTTGCGTACCACGTCTCTTCTTGTTACTTCAACCACCTTCCTCAGATACCTCATTTCTGAGGTTTGGATCTGGCTTTTGTGGGTTGTAGTCATTGCCCATGACTCGCATCCATATGTCAAGACTGGGACATAGGTAGAGCGGTATACAGCCATCTTCGTTTTCTTACCAACCTCTCTCTTGCTGAGGAATCCTCGATTTATGGCCTGAAAAATGATACTTTTGGCACGTGTTGGTTTGAACCACAGAATTGTCAGCGAGCGAGCGATATCGCTAGCGGCAGATTTAAAAATACGAAAAGCCAATATTTGTTCGTTTCATAGTCACGCAGTTTAACATATATAACCACACACACAGTGCTGTGTCTGCCAAGTAGCATAATTTTCTGACGTAACCAACTTGTTGTTTCGGTTTGAACAACGGAAAGGAGGGGGAAAGATGGTGGATTTATATAAAAGTAGAAATTGCCAAATAATATGGAAAATATATGGAATTCATAATTACTAGGATTAGGACCATAAAACTTAGTTGGTTTGATAGAATATGATCTTCTGATTAATAATACCTCTACACCTCACGGTAGAAGGGGAACGACTAAGTAAGTAAGATTAATAATATGTTTTATTCTCCAAAAACGCCCAATCAATAGTAGAGATATTGACAAAATACTATATTGGTTCGTACAGACTGACAAGCAGACCCTCGTTTTTGCATTCACTATCGGTGACAATTTTTTTTGCACGCGGTGTTGAAAAGAAGCAGAAGAGGGAGGGTCAAAGTCCAAGGGGGGAACATTAGGAGGGAGAGGCAAATGTATTAGGCCAAAAAGCAAGTCTATTTTTAACTAACGCCAAGATCGGGACGGACCGACAGACAGAGGTACCCCGAAATTGGGCTGTAATTTTAAGCTTTATTTTCAAATTGAAGTCAGAATTGGGAATCGTCCGATCCCATTGGCCAGCTTAGCTAATATCGAGAAAAAAAAGTTGAAGGCTCGACGCCATTTGAATTATTACTGTCCATTGAAAGTCGATTGAAAGTCTGTGAAGTGTGACTTGCCTTATTAAATATATATTTTCATTGGGCCAAAAGAGCTGGAAAGCTCGAGTGCCGCTGGTTAGAGAGAAAAAAAAAAAAAAATTAAAGTAAAATAAAAAGGCGTCATAGTCCAGCCAGTGGCACGTCTGAAGTTGTGCCAATTCAAAGTACCTTTGTGTTTTCATTGAATTTATGGTAAGACAGAAATTATTAATATTTTATTTAAAAATGTGAGTGTGAGATACTGCCATATGACAAATATTACGACTGTAAGTACATAGACTAGGTCCCTAGCCGACTTCTGCAGGGCCTAGAGATTGATCCCTCATATAACAAGCTACAAGAGATGTGGAACTAAAATAATTTATAGGTTGTCACCATGGATCATCTCACCTATCATATTTAATAGAAAAAGATCATTGAGAATGGCAGAGGTGTTGCAGCCATTAGGGGAGAGGAATGTGAAACTGGTACTACTTGTTACATCATTTATGCGGATGAGCTGGGTTGGTCAGATAGAGTTGACCCATGTCTGTTATTTTAAATATATTATATATTAGTGTTTGTAAAATTGGTGGATTAGATATTATGTTAAGACAGAACATAATTTCATGTTACAGGGTTTTTGTCTGGCACTAGCCCAGTGTCAGATTTCTGAGTGAAGAATTTGAGAAGACTGTGTATTCCAGTAGTGATAGGTGTACATGCTGTCTACCCTATTACTTTTGGACAAGTATAACAGTGGCCGTTGGCCGGAAAGACAACTATCTTCTATCTTCAAGGGCCAGATAAGCACAAAAAACCTGGTCCGAGGAAATTTCATCAATTATTCCACCAGATAATAACTGAACTGTATTAGTAATAAAGACTTTTCCACCAATAAACATGTATAAAGAGAAAAGAAACTTTAGGAAGACAGACCGGGTATGATGTGAACACCCCGACCCGCCATCCAGTACAAATTAAGAATTAATATAAGTTTAGTAACATCATTATTCGATTTTAAAGTATGTGCTTGGACAATTTGTCTTTTTTGTTTGATTGAATTGAATATATATATATGTATATATATATATATATATATATATATATATATATATATATATATATATATATATATATATATATATATATATATATATTGATTTCATTTGATTTGACAGTCCTGACCAAAAGAATATTAGGTTCAGGACTAATAAAATCGTAAAAAAGATTTTCTAATACCAAACTTAAAACACAGTGTTAGTCGAGTTGATCATAAAACTTAATATTTGTGAGTGTCTTGAGTATTGGGTTACCATCACACCACAAATTCATTACCCTAGACATTAGACGTAGCTATCAGACATACTAGTCTAAAATAAGTCTTGAGTGAGATCTTAGGGTGGTAGCAGAAAGGTTCCCTGAGAACACACCTCATCAATTGTCATACTCAGGGGCCTTCACAGCTTGACCTCACTCAGTTACACTATAAATATAACACCAACATTCGAAACTTCTAAAACCACCACATATATTGGGTAGCTCGCTCCGGGATTTAAACTTACAAGGTATAGATATATAAAATTCAATATTGTATTACTTTTATCCCTAAAGAGTAAAGATATCCAAATATAAAAATAAAAGTAGATTAAGGTGGAAATTAACAGTTGATGAATTGTCACAGCCAGTAGTTAATTAATTAATTATAGTTGATACTTTGTTTATTAGAGTTTAAATTTGTCTTAGTATATTATTAGAGTTGATTAAGACAGAATGGCAGATTTGGCAAAATTCAGATCTGCTGCTGTGCTGGCTGCAAAAGAGATGGGTATGGATAGACCAGAGTTGGTTCAGTATGTAACCAAGAAGTTGATAAATTTATTGCTCGAGAGGATAAGAGGTTAGCTGAAGAAAGAAAATTAGAATCTGATAGGTTAGCTGAAGAGAAGAAGATGCAAGTAGAAGTAGAAAAAGAAATTAAAAGGTTACAGATTGAGGCTGACAAAGAGGCTACGGCATTGAAGGTGGATAGGGAGGCTGAAATTAAGAGGCTCCAATTTGAGGAAAAGAAAATGGAGGCAGAGGAAAGAAAACTGGCTGCTGAAAGAGAAGAAAAGAGATTGGCTGCAGAGCGAGAAGCAGAAAATGAGGAGAAGAGATTACAGAGGGAGCACGAGTTACGACTAAGGGAGTTGGAATTTCAAGGCCATGCTCCCGAAAATGGTGCCAGCCCCTCTACCTCCGATGCCACTGCTAGTCAGGGAGCCTCAACCTCCGCCATGGGGTTCCATTGAGACCATTTTGTGGAGAGGGATGATGACATTGAATCATTCTTAAGTAGGTTCAAGGTATTAGCCACTACTTATGGGTTGGAAAAAGAAAGGTGGAGTTTAAAGTTATCCCAGGGTCTTAGGGGAACATCTTATGAAGTGTTTGCAAAGATGAGTAAAGACGACCAAGACAATTATGACATGCTAAAGCAGGCTTTGTTGTTAAAATATGAAAAGAACGGAGAATTTTATCGTAAGAAGTTTAGGAATGCCAAGCTTTTGTCTGGGGAGACATATCACCAATTCTCTGCCAGATTGGAAACCTATTTGGAGAAATAGACTGCTCTGGGGAAGACCCAAGATCTGAAAGAGATGATCATGATAGAGCAATTAAGAGAGTCCATGGCTCCAGATCTGAGAAAGTTTCTCATGGAACAAGGTGCAGAGAGGTTGGGTGAGGTACTTAATGTCGCTGAGAGGCATCAGGCGGCCCAGGCAGAGGTAGCTGGCGCTAAAAAGAAGCATGTAGATAGCTATAAGGCCCCACAGAACTCTAATAAATTTGATAACAAAGATCAAGGTAACAAAGGTAAGCCAAATTTTGATAGGCCACGAAATGATTATCGAGATAGAAACCCACAGTTCAATGACCAAAAATATAATGAGAGAAAACCTTTCCAGCAAGGAAAGTTATGGTGTAAGTGGTGCAAGAAGAACAATCATGACACCAAAGTTTGTAATAGGAAACCTTCTAACTTTGCTGCAATGAAAATGGGGAACCAAGGATTAAAGGTCAAACCTACTGGACAGCAGGAACCTTATCACCCCCCAGTTTGTGTGGATGTTGTATGCAATGGGGTCACCGTGAGGTGCCTTTATGATACAGGTTTGGATTTTGATTCTGTCGTGAGTTCTAGCCTAGTGAACCCAGGTCAGTATACCACAGAAACAGTGGAGATACAAGGGGCGACTAAGGACATACCACTCATGACACTTCCCATCGCAAGGATAACTGTGAAAACTCGCTATGTGGAAGGAGAAATCAGAGCAGCAGTGATAGACGAACCCATCTACCCTTTGATATTGGGATGTCGTTATGTCTTCTTGGGGAATCCCAAGAGACCTGTGATTATGGCAACAGTGCAGACCAGATCACAGTCAAAGAAGGAGGAGGATAATCCTATAAATACTCATCCAGAGGAGATGAGGAAGGCGCAGGCTGAGGACAGGTCACTCAAGCCATGTTTTAAAAAACTGCCTAAAAGTCACACACCTCCAAGCAAGGGAGAGTACTATATGAAGAATAAATTGTTATATAGGAAGGCTGGAACAGGAACAAATGGTCATGGACAGCTGGTACTTTCAACTTCATATAGGGAGAAAGTGATGGAATTAGGGCATGCGATTCCCTTCAGTGGTCATATGGGGATCAGCGTATAGCTTGTCATTATTTCTGGCCAGGGATAACGGAAGATATAAAAAGATATGTAAAATCCTGTCCAGAATGTCAATGGGTAGCTCCAAAGCATTGGACTGCTCCTGCAACTCTAGGGGAAATGCCCATAGTGGGAACACATTTTGAGAGGGTTGCAGTGGATATTGTGGGACCTCTCACTCGTACCAAGAGGAGGAACAGTTACATCCTTACTCTGGTGGACACTTGTTCTATGTGGGGAGAGGTGGTAGCCCTGTCGTCAGTCGATTCGAAGCATGTCGCAGAGGCATTACTTACAATATTCACAAGATTAGGATTCCCGCATCAAATCTTGACTGATAACGGCTCACAGTTCAAGGGGGGGACCTCAAGATGCAGCAATAGAGACCGCAGTCAGCGACTCATAGCTTGACTGCCTGCATCAGGACCAGCGAACCAGAGCTGGTCAAGACCGCACTCCACCTCCACGTGGTGGTCCTGGAAACAGTCTGCAGCTGTGCAGGCTGGCTGAGCGAGTGTGGATCGAAATGGGAAGGCAAACCCGGTCCTAAAAAATGCCGTGCAGAAGTCGGATGTGTCGACCAAAAGGTGCAGATATCACAGCTACGTTGTAAACAGACACAACGCAACCACCGTCCTTTTCAGGGCGAACGAAGAAGAAGAAGAAGACAGTTCAAGGGGAAACTAACGGAAGTTTTCAGGATCTTCCAGGCCAAGCACTAACATTGTAGTCCGTATCCCCCCCCCCCCCGCCCCCCCCCCAAGGGAACGGCCAGGTGGAGAGGTTCAATGGGACCCTTATTTCGATCCTGAGAAAGCTGGCACTTGAAAAACATGATATGTGGGACTAATTTTTGCCCGCTGCGTTGTTTGCGTATCGGGAAGTTCCACATAACTCAACCGGTATGGCACCGGCAACCCTGTTATTTGGGAGGCCAATCAAAGGTCCATTGGAAGCCTTGTTAAGGACGTGGACAGATGAGAAGGCAGAAGAGACTGTTACCTCATCATATCAGTATGTGAACGAGCTGACCACTCGTCTTAAAACTGGCTGGAAACTTGGTAATGATAATTTGAGACAAGCCAGGAAAAAAATGCTGCATATTTTAATAAGAAAGCGAAGGATAGGGAACTAGCTGTGGGAGAGAACGTGCTTCTTTTTCTACCCGGCAGCAGTAACAAATTGCAAATTGGATGGCAAGGTCCATATACAGTTCTAGAGAAGGTGTCTAGAACAAATTATAAAATCGACAAGAAGGGGAAAGAGAAAATCTATCATGTGAACCTTCTAAAGAAGTACCTGGATAGACAAATCCAGGATGGAACACCTTTACTGACCTTGGCTATCGCAACAGAGATGAAAAAGGAACCACTCACCTCTCACGAGTACCCCCTAAAACCATGTGAAATGCCGGGACAGGTGAAAGTCAGTAAGCACCTGACTAAAAACCAGAGGGAGCGGGTTCAACAGGTTCTACTTGAACATACAGACGTGTTAACGGATAAGCCGTGGCACACCAATTTGTTGGAATACGATATGAAGTTGATAGACCCAACACCCATCTGTATGAGAGCCTATTCTATTCCTTTCGCTAAGGAAAAAGCTTTGAAAGAGGAGATCGATTATCTGTTGAAAGAAGGGATTATTTCTCACAGTGAATCTCCATATAGCTCTAGTGTGGTTTTGTTGAGAAAACCCTCTGGGGAACATCGTCTGTGCATAGATTACAGGAAACTGAATGCTGTCACAGAAAATCAGGTGGATCCATTACCTGATACAACTCAACTATTTGCCAGGCTGAACAGGGCAAAATATTTTTCGAAGGTGGATCTTAGCAAAGGCTATTATCAAATTCCAGTAAAGCCCGAGGTTCGACCTTATTTAGCTTTTAGCACCTCGGAAGGACATTATGAGTTCAACATGTTGCCGTTTGGGTTGAAAAATGCTCCGAGTGTGTTTTCAAGGATGATGCGAAAATTGTTGGATCCACTGAATAATCCATGCATCACAAACATTTGAGGAACACGTTAACTCTTTGACTATGCTGTTTGATAGACTCAGAGAGGCTAACTTGACTGCTAGACCAACAAAATGTTGTATTGGATGTAAAGAGTTGGAATTCTTGGGACACACGGTATATCAGGGTAGCATGACCCCTGACCCCAAGAACCTTGAGAAATTGCAGAGAGCACCGAGGCCACAAACAAAAAAAGATGTGAGATCTTTTGTGTCGTTGTGTGGTTTTTACCAGAAGTACATTAAAAATGTTAACTCTATATGTGCTCCTCTGACTGATTTAACCCGTAAGGGCCAACCTGATAGAATTGTTTGGTCGGCACAGTGTGAATTGGCATACCAAGAGTTAAAGGAAAAACTCACTAGCAAGCCTATTTTAAAATTGCCTGATTTGACCCAGGAATTCGTGGTAAGAAAGGACGCAAGCAATGTGGGATTAGGAGCCACTTTGTTACAAAGGTCCTCTTCATCAAATGGGGAACTGAACCCAGTCGCTTATGCCAGCCGCAAGTTGAACAAAGCGGAACAAAACTATTCAACAAGCGAAAAAGAATGTTTAGCTTTGATCTGGGCTATAAAAAAGTTCCAGATCTATCTCTATGGTAGACCATTTGTGGTCCAAACAGATCATCAACCCCTCGTATTTTTGTCACAGGCCAAGCATGAAAATGCTCTGTTATTACGATGGTCGTTGCTCATACAGCCTTATTCATTCACTATTGAATACATTCCCGGGTCGCAAAATGTTGGTGCGGACTTCTTGAGTAGGCATCCTTTTGACGAAAATCAGAGTATTCACAAGGCCTAAGGAGCAAATTTGATCTATGTGTATCACTGTTCTTGAATTTGCATCAGAAGCATGTTTGTGGTGAAGTGGGATGTTATAAATATTTATAGGGGACTTAGTGTACTGACTGAGATCAGCTGTGAAGGTATATATATATCTAATAAGAGTAGTGTATTATATATAACCTTACTTGCTGCCACATATGTATACCTCAGTCAGAATTATTCTGGAATAGTGTGATGACTACGTTATATGTCTAGGGTATGTGTATGATGAAGTGTAAGTCATAACAACAACAGACAGATAAACAATTTAATTTATTCCACCACACACTTGACAACACTGTGACACTCACATACATAAAACACTCTAAGAGGATATCTTAAAGGAGTCACTGATAACTTTTCAAATAACAATATGTATTCAGTGCTGTCATGATGTATATGTGTCCTGATTCAAATACAAAGGGAACCAGGAATCACAATCAATTTTAATTACAAGTTATATGTACAGAATTTCGCAATATGAATCTTGTAGTGACATATATGTTTAATAGTATCCTATGTGTGTCAGTTGTGTAGTAGTAATATGAGGTAATACTGGTTTTGTTTTTTTCAAGCTCTGTTGGTATTTGTCATCATGACTTCAATAGTTTGTCTTTATTGGAACTAGTATTGGAGATGTTCTCAGTTCCTGATATTAAAACAATTAAATTCCCCTCTTAATTGTATTTTACACTGTCATTTTAAGATGGGGGTACATAATGTTGAGCTCCATGGCCACACTCTCTTATCTTGCGTGATGACTGCAGTAAAAGACTCCTCTGCTCGAGTATTTAAATGAGTTCTGGAGCCACCCCACTGGTTGCTATATGGACCAAGGAGTATGCTGTCCACCTCTGGCTTCAGCAAAGCTCTGACCAGGTGCTGCTCAATAACTGTAAGACCACGGTCCCTGAAAACAAGAAGGATGTACCTTCTACGTCATAACTAATTTATACTCTCTTTCTACACTGAGCACAATACATCACAAACATTGAGTTCAGAGCGTTAGGCCAACTGTCAGCTTCATCTGAAATACTTTATACCAGTATTTCCCTCCCTAATGGTTACTACGCCTCTGCAATTCCAGCATTATTTCTGTTTAATCAATAATCTAGGTGTCAGTGTACTGTTTGGCCATTCCATGCAGTTTTACTTTCCTCCGACACCTTCTGTTCAGGCTGGAGCATTATAGGCTTTACATCATGTTCGCTACTGAACTACACATATATACAGGCATAAATTAACAATTTACATTCAATTTTCATTAAAAGATATTGAATATTTCAAGCTTACCACAATTCATGGAAATAAACACAGATACGTTGACTAGCAATGAATTCTGGCACAAATACTGGCACAAATTCCCATCTGCTTATGTTCCAGGCTTTTATTTAGCAAAAATATGAGCTGGCTTCAACGCACTGTTGCTTCATCAGCTTATTTGAACTAGTGGTCTCGAACTAACGCTCTGAATTGTGTATATTCGCAGCTCTAACCAATGAAACCCTGTCCACACATCTTTTCAAAAAATACTCCTACTCCCGTTTCCCCTGACAACGAAAGATAGTATTTATAGTCCGACCAATCGTGTTTAGTCTTATATTTGTTGCGCTCCAATCAATTTGGAGTTAACATGGTAGGCTATTTCCGTACGTAAGGTTTTTTCAAACACGTTAAAAAAAAAATTTTATGAGCAGAAATGATTTCATGCTGTCAGGCATCCCCACTATTTTATTTTGGTTATAATTTGGTAATTCCTAGACTATTTGCGTAACGTTTTACATATTCTTTGTCAGCAAGCCCTAAGGAACCCAAATATACCAATTTAAAAGAGCTAAGTGGCTGCGTTCAAAATATGCAATTTCTTCTACCTCCTGTTTCGAAGATGTGCTGTCTGGGTACTGTAATGTTTTCAAACGTAAACCCATCTAATGTTATCTTTTCTAATAAGCGTTTTTCAGGATTTTAAAACCTAACTCTGGGAAGGTTAGTGTTTTTATCACTGTCCGTCTGAAAAAAAGTTAGTGCATGTGGCCTTACACGCGTGTTTAGTGTTGCACGTGTTCGGCTTTCTGCCTCTCCCTTCTCTCTATCCTGCTTTATCTGTCTTTTAGTTACGCTGTGTATGGGATGAATGAAATATTAAATTTAGGTCATTGTTCAGCTTGCATATCTCAAGTTTAGTACACGTTTCATTGAAGAAAGCGGGTAATAATATAGTAGGCTTTTACTATCAACGTGAAAGCGTTACAATTTGCAGACGAAGCAGAAAACAAGGGGGATTTCGAGTACAGTCATTGTGACAGCACTGTTCTTTTACCATTTTTCTTTTCTTTATTAAATGTATTTGTTAGGCTTTATATTTACCTGATAATTTATATATGTGGATTAGAATATTCCACGACATCTCCCCTCTTAAAACAGACATTATATGTCAGTCCTTTATTCTATATACACATAGAGAAATTTATTATTATTTCTGGGGTTTACGGTGATTCTCATCACACGGATGGCGGCTTAAAAAATCCGCTCCCAAATTTGTTTTTCCAGATATATACTCAATGCTAAAATTATATGGAGCCAAAAGTAAGGACCATCGGAGTAACCTAGAGTTCTCATGCCTAGCCTGTGCTAGAAACGATAAAGGTTTGTGATCCGTTTGCAACTTAAATGCCTTCCCATACAGATAAATATTGAATTTCTTTATTGCCCATATTACTGCAAGACATTCTTTTTCGCTAGTTGAGTAGTTGATTTCAGCTTTATTCAACTTTCTGCTAGCATATGCCACTGGGCTTAATTCCCCATCCAATGCATCTGATTTCTGTAGTAGAGTTGCACCTAACCCAATATTACTTGCATCCGTCCTTACTATGAATTCTTGACTTAAGTCAGGTAATTTCAAAATAGGTTTACTTGTGAGCTTTTCCTTCAATTCTTGGTAAGCCATTTCACATTGTGGTGTCCATGTAATGCGATCTGGATGTCCTTTACGTGTCAAATCAGTTAACGGTGCACATATGGAATTAAAGTTTTTGATATACTTCTGGTAGAAACCACATAATGAGACAAAGGATCTCACGTCCTTCTTGGTTTGTGGTCTCGGGGCTTTCTTTAGTTTCTCTAAATTCTTTGGGTCAGGGGTCATGTTTCCCTGATAAACTGTGTGTCCCAAAAATTCCAATTCTTTACATCCAACGCAACATTTGGTTGGTCGGGCTGTTAAATTTGCTTCCCTAAGTCGATTAAACAGCATGTTCAGAGAGTCAATGTGTTCCTCAAATGTTTCTGTTGCTATAAGGATATCATCCATAAAATTTGTTATACATGGATTATTCAGAGGGTCCAATAATTTTCTCATCATTCTAGAGAAGACACTAGGCGCATTCTTCAATCCAAATGGCAATCTATTAAACTCATAGTGTCCTTCTGAGGTACTAAAAGCTAGGTATGGTCTAACCTCAGGCTTTACTGGAATCTGATAGTATCCTTTACTCAGATCCACTTTTGAGAAATATTTAGCTTTATTTAGTCTGGCAAACAGCTGATTTGTATCCGGCAATGGATCCACCTGTCCTTCTGTAATAGCATTCAGTCTCCTGTAATCTATACAGAGTCTATGTTCTCCAGAGGGCTTCCTTAAGAGTACAACACCGGAACTATACGAAGATTCACTGTGCGAAATAATTCCTTCCTTCAACAGATAGTCTATCTCTTCCTTCAAAGCTTTCTCCTTAGCAAACGGAATCGAATATGGTTTCATACAGACAGGTGTGGGGTCTATCAGTTTCATATCATATTCCAATAGGTTTGTATGCCCTGGTCGGTCTGTTAACACCTCTGCATGATTATTTAGAACCTGTTGCACTCTCTCTTTCTGAGTTTTCGTTAAATGTGTACTGATTTTCACCTGTGCTGCTGTCTCACAGGGGTGTAATGGATATTCAAATGATGAAAGTGGTTCCTTTTTCATCTCCATGGCGATGGACAAGGTCAACAACTCTGTCTCTTCCTGATGTTCTCTTTCCAAATATTTCTTCAGGAGATTCACATGATAGATTTTTTCTTTCCCCTTCTTATCTATCTTATAATTTGTTCTAGACACCTTCTCTAGAACTGTATATGGACCTGCCATCCAATTTGTAACTTATTCTGACTCCCGGGCAAAAGAAGCAGTACCTTCTCTCCCACAGCCAAATCTCTGTCTTTCGCCTTCCTGTTATAATAGGCAGCATGTTTCTTCCTGGCTTGTTTCAAATTTTCATTGGCAAGTTTCCAGCCAGTTTTTAAACGAGTGGTCAGCTCATTCACATATTGGTATGAAGATGTAATGTTTTCCTCTGCCTTTTCATCAGTCCACGTTCTTAACAAAGCTTCGAGTGGACCTTTTATTGGCCTTCCAAACAATAATGTTGCCGGGGCCATACCGGTTGAACTATGGGGTACCTCCCGATAAGCAAAGAGGGCGGCGTGCAGGTACTGGTCCCATGTATCTGGTTTTTCGTGTGCCAACTTTCTCAGGATCGACATCAATGTGCCGTTAAATCTTTCCACTTGGCCGTTCCCTTGGGGATGATACACACTACAATGGAAGTGTTTGGCCTGGAAGATCCTGAAAACTTCTTCAGTTAGTTTCCCCTTGAACTGAGAGCCATTATCAGTCAAGATTTGATTGGGAAAGCCTAACCTTGTGAAAATTGTGAGCAATGCCTCTGCCACATGTTTAGAATCAATCGATGACAGGGCTACTGCCTCTCCCCACATAGAACAAGTGTCCACCAGAGTCAGAATGTAGCTGTTCCTTCTCTTGGTTCGGGTGAGAGGTCCCACAAGATCCACGGCAACTCTCTCAAAGGGTGTTCCCACTATGGGCATTTCCCCCAGAGTTGCTGGTGCAGTCCAATGTTTAGGTGCTACTCGTTGGCACTCTGGACAGGATTTTACATATCGTTTGATATCTTCAGTTATTCCTGGCCAGAAATAGTGACAAGCTATTCGCTGTCCTGTTGCGCTGATTCCCATATGACCACTGAAGGGAATCGCATGCCCTAGTTCCAACACTTTAGTCCTATATGAAGTGGGAAGGACCAGCTGTCCGTGACCATTGGATTCAGATCCAGCCTTCCTATATATCAGTTTGTTCTCATATAAAACTCTCCCTTGCCTGGAGGTGTATGAGATTTGGGCAACTTCTTGAAACATGGCTTGAGTGTTTTGTCCTCAGCCTGTGCCTTCCTCATCTCATCTGGGTGAGTATTTATTGGATTATCCTCCTCCTTTTTAGACTGTGATCTGGTCTGCACTGTTGCCAATATCACAGGTCTCTTGGGATTCCCAAGAAGACATATCTACACCCCAATATCAGAGGGTAGATTGGCTCATTTATCACTGCTGCTTTTATGATTCCTTCCACATATCGCGTTTTCACTTTTATTCGGGCGACGGGAAGTGTCATGGTAGCTACATCCTTGGTTGCAGTTTGAATCTCCACTGTTTCTGTGGTGTATTGATCGGCCTGCACCAGGTGAGAACTCACAACGGAATCGTAATCTAAACCGGTATCATATAAACACCTTATAGTGACACCATTACAGATGACATCTTCACACACTGGGGGGTGGTATGGTTCCTGTAGTTCTTCAGGTTTGACCTTCTTTTCCTTTTTCCCCGATGTCATAGCAGCACAATGAGGAGGTTTCCTTCTACAATGGTCAGTGTCATGATTGTTCATCTTACAATTTTTACACCACCTTTTTCCTTGGTTGAAAGATTTTCTTTCATCATATTTCCTTTCATCGAATTGTGGGGTTTTATTTTTATTTTCATACCGTGGCCTATCAAACTGGTGCTTACCTTTGTTTTGATCCCTAGGATCAAATTTATTAAAGTTCTGTGGTGCCCTAAAGTTATCCACTTGTTTCTTTTTATTACCTGTTACCTCTGCTTGAGCTGCTTGATACCTTTCAGCAACATTTAGCAACTCACCCAGCCTCTCTGCACCTTGTTCCATGAGAAACTTTCTCAGGTCTGGAGCCATGGACTCTCTTAATTGCTCTATAAGGACCATTTCCTTAAGATCTTGGGTTTTCCCCAGAGAAGTCCATTTCTCCAAGTATGTCTCTATTCGTGCAGAGAACTGGTGATAGGTTTCACCTGACAGTAGTTTAGCATTCCTAAATTTTTTCCTATAAAATTCTGCATTCTTTTCATATCTTAACAAAAGAGCCTGCTTTAGCATGTCATAATTTTCCTGATCACCTCTGCTCATTTTTGCAAAAACTTCATAAGCTGCCCCACGAAGTCCCTGAGATAACTTTAAGCTCCACCTTTCTCTCTCTAACCCATACGTGGTAGCTAATAGTTCATACCTATTTAGATAGCTCTCTATATCATCGTCTTTCTCAACAAAATGATCTAAATGAAAATTCATAGCTGAGGTGAGGCTCCCTGGCTAGCAGTGGCATCAGAGGCAAAGGGACTGGCACCATTTTCAGGAGCATGGCCCTGAAACTCAAACTCCCTTAGTCTTAACTCATGTTCCCTTTGTAATCTCTTCTCCTCCTTTTCTGCTTCCCTTTCTGCAGCTAATCTCTTCTCTTCTCTTTCTGCAGCTAATTTCTTCTCTTCTCTTTCTGCAGCTAATTTCTTCTCTTCTCTTTCTGCAGCTAATCTCTTTCTCTGTCTTCTCTTTCTGCTTCCATCTTTTGTCTTTCTTTCTTCCAAGCCTCTTAGCCTCAGCCTCAATCTGCAACCTCTTAATTTCCTTTTCAGCTTCTAACTTTCTTTCGGCTTCAAACCTTCTTTCTTCGCATTCAATAAATTTGTCACATTCAGTAGTGACATAGGCAACCATAACTTGCCCATCTAATCCTAATTCTTTTGCAGTCTGAACAGCAGCAGATCGAAATTTGGCTAGGTCCGCCATTGTCTATCAGGTAAGTTTATACAATGTCTAACTAACAATTCAATCTCTAAATATATATCTAATGGACATACAGGCACCGAGAGCTCAACCTTATTTAATTCCACCCAAGGATACCTTTTAATTCTTATATTCCCTGAAGTGAATTACCCCCAATATTTTTAATAGGTAAAGATTCAAAATCCCAAGAGCGAGACCCCAATATATGTGGTGAAGTGGGATGTTATAAATATTTATAGGGGACTTAGTGTACTGACTGAGATCAGCTGTGAAGGTATATATATATCTAATAAGAGTAGTGTATTATATATAACCTTACTTGCTGCCACATATGTATACCTCAGTCAGAATTATTCTGGAATAGTGTGATGACTACGTTATATGTCTAGGGTATGTGTATGATGAAGTGTAAGTCAAAACAACAACAGACAGATAAACAATTTAATTTATTCCACCACACTTGACAACACTGTGACACTCACATACATAAAACACTCTACGAGGATATCTTAAAGGAGTCACTGATAACTTTTCAAATAACAATATGTATTCAGTGCTGTCATGAAGGTATATGTGTCCTGATTCAAATACAAAGGAACCAGGAATCACAATCAATTTTAATTACAAGTTATATGTACAGAATTTCTCAATATGAATCTTGTAGTGACATATATTTTTAATAGTATCCTATGTGTGTCAGTTGTGTAGTAGTAATATGAGGTAATACTGGTTTTGTTTTGTTCAAGCTCTGTTGGTATTTGTCATCATGACTTCAATAGTTTGTCTTTATTGGAACTAGTATTGGAGATGTTCTCAGTTCCTGATATTAAAACAATTAAATTCCCCTCTTAATTGTATTTTACACTGTCATTTTAAGATGGGGTACATAATGTTGAGCTCAGCTGGCCACATCAGCTTATCTTGCGTGATGGCGGCAGGAAAAGACTCCTCTGCTCGATTTCTCCCCTGGGCTCTGGAGACACCTCACTGATAGCTAAATGGACCAAGGAGTATGCTGTCCGACTCTGGCTTCAGCAAAGCTCTGACCAGGTGCTGCTCAATAACTGTAAGACCACGGTCCCTGAAAACAAGAAGGATGTACCTTCTACGTCATAACTAATTTATACTCTCTTTCTACACTGAGCACAATACATCACAAACATTGAGTTCAGAGCGTTAGGCCAACTGTCAGCTTCATCTGAAATACTTTATACCAGTATTTCCCTCCCTAATGGTTACTACGCCTCTGCAATTCCAGCATTATTTCTGTCTAATCAATAATCTAGGTGTCAGTGTACTGTTTGGCCATTCCATGCAGTTTTACTTTCCTCCGACACCTTCTGTTCAGGCTGGAGCATTATAGGCTTTTCCTCATGTTCGCTACTGAACTACACATATATACAGGCATAAATTAACAATTTACATTCAATTTTCATTAAAAGATATTGAATATTTCAAACCTACCACAATTCATGGAAATACACAGATACGTTGACTAGCAATGAATTCTGGCACAAATACTGGCACAAATTCCCATCTGCTTATGTTCCAGGCTTTTATTTAGCAAAAATATGAGCTGGCTTCAACGCACTGTTGCTTCATCAAGCTTATTTGAACTAGTGGTCTCGAACTAACGCTCTGAATTGTGTATATTCGCAGCTCTAACCAATGAAACCCTGTCCACACATCTTTTCAAAAAAATACTCCTACTCCCGTTTCCCCTGACAACGAAAGATAGTATTTATAGTCCGACCAATCGTGTTTAGTCTTATATTTGTTGCGCTCCAATCAATTTGGAGTTAACATGGTAGGCTATTTCCGTACGTAAGGTTTTTTCAAACACGTTAAAAAAAAATTTTATGAGCAGAAATGATTTCATGCTGTCAGGCATCCCCACTATTTTATTTTGGTTATAATTTGGTAATTCCTAGACTATTTGCGTAACGTTTTACATATTCTTTGTCAGCAAGCCCTAAGGAACCCAAATATACAAATTTAAAAGAGCTAAGTGGCTGCGTTCAAAATATGCAATTTCTTCTACCTCCTGTTTTGAAGATGTGCTGTCTGGGTACTGTAATGTTTTCAAACGTAAACCCATCTAATGTTATCTTTTCTAATAAGCGTTTTTCAGGATTTTAAAACCTAACTCTGGGAAGGTTAGTGTTTTTATCACTGTCCGTCTGAAAAAAAGTTAGTGCATGTGGCCTTACACGCGTGATGGCAGCAATTGTGTATCGCGCGACGCGTGTTTAGTGTTGCACGTGTTCGGCTTTCTGCCTCTCCCTTCTCTCTATCCTGCTTTATCTGTCTTTTAGTTACGCTGTGTATGGGATGAATGAAATATTAAATTTAGGTCATTGTTCAGCTTGCATATCTCAAGTTTAGTACACGTTTCATTGAAGAAAGCGGGTAATAATATAGTAGGCTTTTACTATCAACGTGAAAGCGTTACAATTTGCAGACGAAGCAGAAAACAAGGGGGATTTCGAGTACAGTCATTGTGACAGCACTGTTCTTTTACCATTTTTCTTTTCGTTATTAAATGTATTTGTTAGGCTTTATATTTACCTGATAATTTATATATGTGGATTAGAATATTCCACGACAATGTTCTTAAGTGGGGAGATGTGTGGTGATTTACATTGATACACCGATCAAATAGTAATAATACCATTTGTTTATAACAATAAAATAATGTAGAATTAAAAATAGTGGAGTTGTGACGCTTCTTCTTCGCCCACGCCAACAATCGTATGGATTTTGGCAGGCCGTCTTGTAGAATAAATAGTACTATCGTTTTCTAATGCCTTGGAAAACTATTTATAACATTTTGAGACGAAAGGTTTATTCGTCCAGAAGGAATGCGAGAGAGAGAGAGAGACGGAAAAATGATACTTTTGGCACGTGTTGGTTTGAACCACAGAATTGTCAGCGAGCGAGCGATATCGCTAGCGGCAGATTTAAAAATACAACGAAAAGCCAATATTTGTTCGTTTGATAGTCACGCCAAGTAGCATAATTTTCTGACGTAACCAACTTGTTGTTTCGGTTTGAACAACGGAAAGGATGGGGAAAGATAGTGGATTTATATAAAAGTAGAAATTGCCAAATAATATGGAAAATATATGGAATTCATAATTACTAGGATTAGGACCATAAAACTTAGTTGGTTTGATAGAATATGATCTTCTGATTAATAATATGTTTTATTCTCCAAAAACGCCCAATTAATAGTAGAGATATTGACAAAATACTATATTGGTTCGTACAGACTGACAAGCAGACCCTCGTTTTTGCATTCACTATCGGTGACAATTTTTTTTGCATGCGGTGTTGAAAAGAAGCAGAAGAGGGAGGGTCAAAGTCCAAGGGGGGAACTTTAGGAGGGAGAGGCAAATGTATTAGGCCAAAAAGCAAGTCTATTTTTAACTAACGCCAAGATTGGGACGGACAGACAGACAGAGATACCCCGAAATTGGGCTGTAATTTTGGCTTTATTTTCAAATTGAAGTAGAATTGGGAATCGTCCGATCCCATTGGCCAGCTTAGCTAATATTGAGAAAAAAAAGTTGAAGGCTCGACGCCATTTGAATTATTACTGTCCATTGAACAGGACGATTGAAAGTCTGTGAAGTGTGACTTGCCTTATTAAATATATATTAAAAGTAAAATAAAAAGGCATCATAGTCCAGCCAGTGGCACGTCTGAAGTTGTGCCAATTCAATGTACCTGTGTGTTTTCATTGAATTTATGGTAAGACAGAAATTATTAATATTTTATTTAAAAATGTGAATGTGAGATACTGCCATATGACAAATATTACGACTGTAAGTACATAGACTAGGTCCCTAGCCGACTTCTGCAGGGCCTAGAGATTGATCTCTCATATAACAAGCTACAAGAGATGTGGAACTAAAATAATTTATAGGTTGTCACCATGGATCATCTCACCTATCATATTTAATAGAAAAAGATCATTGAGAATGGCAGAGGTGTTGCAGCCATTAGGGGAGAGGAATGTGAAACTGGTACTACTTGTTACATCATTTATGCGGATGAGCTGGGTTGGTCAGATAAAGCTGACCCATGTCTGTTATTTTAAATATATTATATATTAGTGTTTGTAAAATTGGTGGATTAGATATTATGTTAAGACAGAACATAATTTCATGTTACAGGGTTTTTGTCTGGCACTAGCCCAGTGCCAGATTTCTGAGTGAAGAATTTGAGAAGACTGTGTATTCCAGTAGTGATAGGTGTACACGCTGTCTACCCTATTACTTTTGGACAAGTATAACAGTGGCCGTTGGCCGGAAAGACAACTATCTTCTATCTTCAAGGGCCAGATAAGTACAACAAACCTGGCCCGAGGAAAATTCATCAACTATTCCACCAGATAATAACTGAACTGTATTAGCAATAAAGACTTTTCCACCAATAAACATGTATAAAGAGAAAAGAAACTTTAGGAAGACAGACCGGGTATGATGTGAACACCCCGACCCGCCATCCAGTACAAATTAAGAATTAATATAAGTTTAGTAACATCATTATTTGATTTTAAAGTATGTGCTTGGACAATTTGTCCTTTTTGTTTGATTGAATTGAATATCTAGATATATATATTGATTTCATTTGATTTGACAGTCCTGACCAAAAGAATATTAGGTTCAGGACTAATGAAATTGTAAAAAAGATTTTCTAATACCAAACTTAAAACACTGTTGGTCGAGTTGATCATAGAACTTAATATTTGTGAGTGTCTTGAGTATTGGGTTACCATCACACCACAAATTCATTACCCTAGACATTAGACGTAGCTATCAGACATACTAGTCTAAAATAAGTCTGAGTGAGATGTTAGGGTGGTAGCAGAAAGGTTCCCCCGAGAACATACCTCATCAATTGTCATACTCAAGGGCCTTCACAGCTTGACCTCACTCAGTTACATTATAAATATAACACCAACATTCGAAACATCTAAAACCACCACAGGATGCATAGTAACACCAGATGGGGGAAGAAGCAAAGACATCACCAACAGAATGACTAAAGCGAGAACAGCTGTTGCTAGTCTAAACAACATCTGGAAGTCCTCTCAGTAAAGCATAAACACCAAATTAAGATTATATGAGAGCTGTGTACTTTCTGTGCTTCTCTATGGTGCGAAATGCTGGAGAGTAAGAGAAAGAAATGTTGAAATTGTCCTCTTTCCACACAATCTGCCTAAGGAAAATTCTCTGAATCTTTTGGCCGAATACCATCACCAATCAAGAACTGCTTTTTTGGAATAACCAAGAGGACATGCACACCATCATAGCTGGCAGATGCTGGAGTTGGGTTGGCCACGTCCTGAGAAGAGACCCTGATGCTATCACAAGAACAGCTACACTATGGACCCCTGAAGGAAAGAGAGGCTGACTAAAAACAGCTTGGTGAAGAACTGTGGAGGCAGAGATACAAAGAATGAACCAGAGTGGGGCACTGCCTGAAGGATGGTCACCAACTGAGCAAAATGGAGGCAGTTTGTTGATGTCCTACAAGATACCACCAGACGTCATGGCCACTGACTGCTTTGAGTCAACGGCTAAGGATCAAAGAAGAAGATACTCTTCATTACTGTATGGTGCAGAAACATGAAAAACAAGCAATCAGAAGAAAGAATTGAGGCCTATGACATGTGGATATACAGAAGAATCTCAAGGATAGAGAAGAAAACAAGAATGAAAAGAGAAATGATTAAGTGAAAATAAATTTAGATAGAATACTTTGGTCATATAAAAAGATGTAACACTTTGCTGGAAACTATAATGAAAGGCAGAGTTGAAAGCAAACATGGAAGAGGAAGCACTTAAAGTGAGAAGATAATATTAAGAGATGGAGAGGAGAAGTCTATTAGAGTGCAACTGCAATATCAAGAAAAGAGACAGAAGACGTTGGAGATGCACTGCAGCCAACCTTTGATGTGAAGGCAGTAGCTGATCTAACTATAAAGTCATAAATCTGAGGCCTCCAAATTTTCTTTGAATGTTGGAGCCAACTCACCCACAAAATTTAGAAGCAGAGAAAAAGAAACCTCTACAAGGCTTTTTAGGCACTGAGATATTAGTACCACTGGTTTAAGTCTTTCCACTTCATAATGACGACGATGATGATTTAAATGACCAAGAGATGACAATTAAGAAATATATTTTTAAAATGTGGAACATTTGTTACATTTAATATTTAATGAAGAGACTCAAGTGCATACAGTTTTTTATTATTTTATTTTTGTCGTTGGTGAAATAAGGGAAGAAACATCTTATTTGTTCTCAAATCTTTCACCCAAAATATTTCCACGTCAACAGATTCATGTTGACGATTAGTAAACAATCAATATATTTCTTCTAACATTACAATATTCTGTAAAATACATTAAAAGGACTCATGCAAAGACAACTGAAAAAAACTGCAGAATTTTCTGCACATAAATATCATAAATTACAATGATAATATTAATGTTATCATCAATAATATTGTTATGTTACCTGTTATAATGTACCAACAAAACATTACCAGTAGACCTGAGCAAAAAAGGACTTAAAAAAAAAAAGAAGATATTAATATTATAATGATGTACAGAATAAAATTTAACTAGCAGAATTAAAAGCACAATTCTATTACAAGTATTCTATACCAGTAGAACAAGCACATTACAAATTGGTTAGATACTACTACTGAAACAAATAAACACAAAGTCTACAAAAACTGTATCCTTTTCAAACTTTTGAAAAAAATCACTAAAAGTGGAGTAATCTTTGCTAAGATATGTAAAGTAATGAAATAAATCAAAAACAAAAAACTGCATGTATGTATGCACACTCATACGCTTGTATAAACACACTTACACAAAACTGACACAATACCGTTACAGGTAAACCTCACAAAACCAATTCAATGAACCAAATACACACCATATACTTCTGAAACCCAAAGCACAACTAACATGTACGTATTTCTTTTCCATCAATCAAGCTAACTGCAAATATAAATCTCAAAAGTTTTCTGGACATAACCGCAATTATGTATTTTGTTATGCCCTTTGTCATCTTCATTTTCCTTGTCACCACTTACAGGAAGCCTGCATCAAACATTCACATGTAGTTGTAGTAAATTTGTTTGACACGATGAGGTTTCCAGCCCCATACACAAACTCATATTAGTCGCCTGGAACAACATGTCTGAGGGAGTAGTCCTGTTCTTTCTTTGTCTTATAAGAACTCCACAGGAACTAAACAATGCCAGCTTCTCTTAACTCTTAGTATACGAGCGGCCTTCTAGAGAGGCCGATGATCGATCCCCGTCAATAGCAAAAATTTATAGCTGAATGCATGTTTCAAACCACTGATCAATTTAGTTACGTGCATGATGTAGGGGTTTCATTTCTTCACATTTTGATATATAACACTTATGTTATCTTTATAAATAAATTATTTATTGCAAAATCTGTAATGGTAGTCATGAAAGGCAGCTCGTATACTAAGAGTTAAGTTAATCAAAACTGAAAATCTCAAAAGGTCTCTGGTGGTTAACACAACTTTAAATATTACCATCACATCTGTTTATGAACTATCACACTAATTTAACAATTTCTTTCCAATTCTTCACATTTTTGTAGAACTCTCGTTCTACCTTTGTCGCAGATGCCCACCTACACTCTGCCCTTTTTTTACTAGCACTGTTCATTTGGTAACGTGTTCGGTAAAGTAAAGCTGTCTTTATTGGGGAAATAAATCTTTTGCACAATTCTAAATTTGATCTCCACTTGGTGACACATTCGTTAAAGGATGTCTTAAGTGGTTCTGCAAAATTCTGACAATTTAAATAATGAAGAGAAAATCACTACAATTCAGAACCTTTTTCATAAGAAAACAATACATGCACAGAATATTGACAATTCCTAAAACTGAAAGCTGCAAAGGGTGACATTAACAGTTACATTTTACACTCACACTTCACAACAAAATGGCACACCATTAAGAAACTGTTTACAATCAGCTCAGCTAGCAAACAGTCTCCCCCCCCCCCCCCCCCCCCCCCCCCCCCCCCCCCCCCCCAACGATCTTGCATACAACACGTGTTAACCAAACAAATTAAAAAATATATATATATAAAATCTGAGAGGGGAAAATTGTACCACAAATAAAAACGTAATCAGTGAAAAAAGCTACAGCTAAATTCCCACTTATTTTTTTGTACATTATTATTTCATTAAATAAAGGTAAAAAAATAAAATCAGTTCTCACCAACACCTACTCAACAGTCTGGGGAGATGTCAAGTGTCTGTTTGGATATGCCTACTGTAGCACTACAATATATTTGCACTGACGATCACTAGACTTTGTGAGCACAAGACAAAGTCACAGAAATTTCAGGCTGATAGCAGATTTGGAACCCATGTCATATGTGAACTACGGTTTTGATGGAGACAGTTTGCTTCAACTCCCTCTTTCCCAATGTAATAAAAACCTTGGGTCAGAAATCCGGTTTCAAAAATTTGCATAAAGTAAATTTAACAGACTTATATTTTAAATCAAAGGGCAAAAATCTACTGACCTATAGAGTTATAGCATAGGGCGATAATTCAAAATAGGCATTAACAGTAGTGTTTTTACGCCCCTTGAGAAAAACTTGTGTTCTTAGTTCAGAATTTCTGGGTTGACTAGCTGAGCGAACTTGGGCTTGCACTGGATATTTGTATTTAGAGTGAACTGTTTGTTCGGGAAATAGCTATCGTTGGAAATCATTTTACAAAGTATAGTCAGTCAGATTTTAAACGCGCTAGCGTTAGAAAGTAAGGTTTCCTCGTGTTAATGTTTTGAAGTGGCAAGCGCAATTTTGGGGTGTCATCAGACAATAAGCCTTCAGTGGGTAGCTTCTGTGATGACAGAAAAGTAATAAACTATTGTCTAGCCCCTTAATCATTTGTAAGCCACAATTATAGATGACTTCATATTATATTATTTCTGTGGACAAGAGTTAACAAGGTTGCCAGTACGACAGAAAATGTGTATATTTTCAAGTCAACCAGGTATGCTGGTCTCGCCAATAATTGATAGACTATGTAGTACAAGAGAAGAACAATAGACAGTAGCTAGCAGAACTAGGAAATAGTAGACCAGTTGTCAGCCTAACGAATAGGAATAATAGACTTTGGCTAAAATATCCACCCCTGGCGGTTAGGCCAGTCTTACCAAGATACGCCAAGCAGAGCATAGAAGAAATAAGAGACAAGAGTCAGAAGAATTGAATCAAAAATGTTTAAGAGAAAAATGATTTCACATCAATGAAGAATTTAGAAGGCAGATAAATCTCGACAGCAGTAGTCGTTTTCCAGTTGTGAACGCCCTAACATCTAGAGACAGCTTGGAAATCCTGAGGCAGGAAGGAAGAATGAGAGAGCAAGACATTGAGATAATAATTGATTTGAAATTGTGCTGTACAAGGTTGGTCAACCTCAAGGGAAGGTTGGACACATTATTTCACATCTTCCACGATATATGTAAATAAACTTCATCATATTTTATACTGTTGTCGGAGTCAAGTCACTAATCTATTGTTGATATCATTTGTCAACTGTCTACGTGAACTGTTGTTGTATTGCATCAAGTAAGAAATTACTTTTATACCGGTACCATCAACTAAAATCTGCATACTATTTGGGTAGTGATACAAACCACTATACATCTTGCCTGTGACTATTTCAGTTGTTTTGTATTCCTTAGCAGTAAAAGCTCCAGATTCTTAAAATTTTGTCTTGTTTGGTGAGGTGAGCTCTGTTGAACCTAGACACAGGGTCCGTCAGTTATATAAGGACGCATGTCCAAATAAAAAAAAAAAAAACCTTTTGGTTTGGACTTAACCTGAAAGGTTTTATCACAAAACACATGAAAATTAAACTTTAAATGATTTTTTTTAGTAAAGTCACCTACTTAGTTCTGTTCCATCCCATTTGATTAGTTTAACATATTCTTTGAATATTTTTTTGTGGGTAGGTTTTCCAACTTTTACATTTTGCCAGGGCAGCAACCGTATGACCTACTCTTTATGATTTCCAACTGCAGAGGGGTTTTTAACATGCACACGGGACCTCCCATTTTTTTGCCCTTATCCGAGAAAGCTTGGTCTTCAATCTGACTACTGAGGAGACCAGGGTGGAGTATGACATCATTAGGACCCACTGGTTCTGAAATAAATTTCCATCAATTATACTTCCTGTGCTGGGAGCAAACCCCGTACGTTTAGAATTTGAGGCGGACGCCATACCTCTCTGAGCCACTCCGACACCCCTGTGCGTTCCTGTTGTTCAGCTCATACTCTATACTGTTTGTAAACAAACTACCTAGCAATGTTATCCATTGATAAAATCATGCAAAAATTAAGCAAGAAAACAATCAGTTTAAAACATATAGTATACACAGAAAGTGTTCAAATGATTTAACCTAGCTTATGGCCAAATGTTTTCTTAATTTTAGTCCTAATTTGGATTCACAACCAAGCGGTCGTCTCAGGCAGGGTGTAGGAAATTCTGCAAAGCAACCAGCCACACTATTCGGGGCATGGTGTAGAATTGGTTAATTATGTAAAGTGATGACATATTTATCATTCCCCTTTTATGCTACATAAGGAGCATTGGATCACCACCGTAGTCAACCCCACCCTGCCAGAACTTCATGTACTCTTGCAGTGGGAGTTTCTGTTGGGACTGATTCAGCAGGATAAGGTTGCCAGCCCCACGCTCAACCTCACTTTAATTACCTCCTACACTAACTGACGGAGCAGTGGCTCAAGTCATTCTGTCTGCTAAGAGACCTCTGAGCAGGTTATGTCAGATCAACAACATCTGTAAGGCTCAAATCTAAAGACTGCTGCTCAGGACTCTGTGCTGACACTGACTGCAACAAGACTGGCTGATCCTTGTCATTGACAGGTGGAGGAATTTGAAGTAGAAATGGCTTTGATAAACTGGGTAAGGGTGTTGGAAGTAGCCCTGATGGCTGTGTCTTGACAAATGCAGATACTGGAATAAGAAATGGCTGTTCTGGACTAATAGTGGGTGTTGAAAGAAATGATGATGACTGTGTCGTCGCAGTAACAGCTGAAGAATGTGGCGGATGCAAAGATTGTACTAGATTTTCTCTCGACACTAAAGGCACTGAAGATGGCACTGCCAATTTAGTGAAGGCTGAAGAATGTAGGCGACTTGGTGACAAAGTAAATGCATGACACAGTAACTGTACTGGTAACGCAGTGGATGTTGTGGGTAGCTCTACTGGTCTTGATGTGGATGTTGGTGGCAGCTGTGACAAGTCAATGAAAGCTGGAGAACTTGAAAGCAAAGGTAGCTGCACTGTACCTGCTGAATTTACTGGAGGTTGTTCGGTTGATTTATATTGTAGCATTACAGGTACCAAGTTCTGCAGAGAAGACTGCATGGCAGGACCTGATGTGGGTACTGTCATAGAGTTTTGAACCAGTGGTTCATTAAGATCAAAGTAATATCTGCTATCTCCTTGCAACAACTCGTTGAGCTCATACAACTTCTGCAGAACAAGAGCACTAGTTGAAGATGTCCCGGATTCTAATACTGACTGCCGATTATGTTTAATACTGGATGATGGACGTTTTATAGCACATCCTTGGTCCTGAAGCCACTTCTTTGCGTCTTGAGAGTTACACTTGCTACATGCATGACCGCAAGTGAAAATTGACACTGTGATTTCATTATCTTTTGCTGGCTCTGGTAATACACTGTTTATCACAGTATTAGCATCACTAGGCATATTAAATCCAGATTTAGGTAGTATCTTTTTAAAAGTTACTGTTTTCTCTGGTAATACATAGTTTATCATAGTATTACAATCACTAGGTATATTAATTCCAGATTTAGGTAGTATGTTTTCAAAATTTACTGTTTTCTCTGGTAATACATAGTTTATCAAAGTATTACAATAACTAGGCCTATTAATTCCAGATTTAGGTAGTTTCTTTTCAAAAGTTACTGTTCCAGAACATTTACGATGGTTCAAGACAGTATTGCGTTTTTTTATCCCACCAGCAGGCCTGCCCCTTTCGCGCTTTTTAATACTAATGTTTTCTGATGAATTCTGGGTGACCATTTTGGTATCTCCTTCTTGTGCCTCAACAAGTCTCCATGAATCTTCAGTAGAATTTGATACAGTGCGTTTTTTCATCCCACCAGCAACACCAGCAGGCCTGCCTCTTTTGCGCTTTTTAATACTAATGTTTTCTGATGAATTCTGGGTGACCAGGTTGGTATGTCCTTCTTGTGCCTCAACAAGTCTCCATGAATCTTCAGTAGAATTTGATACAGTGCGTTTTTTTATCCCGCCAGCAACACCAGCAGGCCTGCCTCTTTTGCGCTTTTTAATACTGTTTTCTGATGAATTCTGGGTGACCAGGTTGGTATGTCCTTCTTGTGCATCAACAAGTCTCCATGAATCTTCAGTAGAATTTGATACAACAGACAAAATCTTGATCTCTGACATTTCTGTGTTGATAAGTTTTATTTTCCTTTCATGTGTCATACCAGGGGTTCCAGATTGCTGATGCTGAGGCATGTCTGTTTTACTGGCACTGAATCGTTGAGTCAGTAATGACTTTACAGTCGCCTGCTTCCAAGACTGCTGAAGCTGAGGCATGTCCATTTCACTGGTACCAATTTTTTGAGCCAGTAATGACTTTACAGTCGCCTGCCTCCATGACTGCTTCTTCCCACCATGTTTTTTAGGTGTAATACTTTTCACATGTTCTGCTTTAGGCTGTTCACAATTAGGTTGAACTACTGGCCTTATGTAACAGTTTTGTGGATGTGCATTCAAGTGTGATGGATTATGAAAGGGCTCCATTGGCAGTGTACTTATGACTCTGAAATTTCTGCTGCTTGGATTATTGGTGCCATTTAGTGGCTGTGAGCAGTTACTTTCACTCTGTCCATGTGGATCTGCCAAAACAGTAGGCTCCTGTTTCATACACCTCTGCAAAGAAAATAACAAATAATAGTAAACCCTTGTGTCAGCATGTTTAGGGTGCACGCGTGTGTGCAATGTTCAGTCTGTGATGGTTGGTTAATTATAGTTTCAACGTACTATTGTCAATGTCCTGAATACCCTGTCAAAGCAGTCAGTGGCAATCACGCCTGGTGGCGTCTTGTTGGGCAGCAACAAACTGCTTCCACTTTGTTCGGTCGGTGACCACCCTTCATGCAGTGTCCCAGCTCTGGTTCACCACTGTCAGTTATACAAATATGCCTGTAATTTTATGAAACTTGCTAAAATGTTAAAAATACCAAAATATATTCCTGCTACATTTGACCTCGCCCTGTGTAGTTTCTGAAGGTCTCTCTGGAGATTTAAAAAAAAACATTAATAAGACTGCTGCTCCCTCAAGCATGTAAGATGTGATTGATATCAGGCTGTGAAGGGGGTGCCATATCTCATCATGTGAAACAAACTGCTACAGAATTCATCACTGCACGATCATATGAATGTCTTGGTGCAGGCTTTCTGCATGAAGATCCAGCTGTAGTGGTGGTTTCTTGTTCCACAAGTAGCAACAAGAGAAAAGAAATTTGACGTAACTGTAGTAGATCTGTTAAATTACCATAATGAATTCAGTAGATCTGTTAAATTACCATAATGAATTCAGTAGATCTGTTAAACTGCTGTAATGAATTCAGCAGATCTGTTAAATTACTGTAATGAATTCAGCATTTTGTCATTTATTCAATCAAATGCTTTTATTTAAATGGATAAAAGCAATATTATATGTGCAATACACGAAATACGTTTTTCTAATGTATTATTATTATTATTTTCTCCAAATAATCTTGTTTACTTATCAGTGCATCATTTACAGCAGCAGATACATGACTTTTCAGTCATCACTGCCTTTTGTAGTTTATGTGGGAATGAGCAGAAAGTGAAAGAATTTGATCAACTCTCTAACCAGGAATGTCATAAAATGCAAGTAATGTGAGGCTGTGAGAGGGAACTAACAGCTACAGAAACCGCAACTCCAAACAGCACATAATGAAGTTCTATGGCTCATGCGAACAAGATGTTGTTATATGAGAGCAAACAACAAAGATGAAGGCAGTTGTACTTCAGTGATGTCCATAAATTTAAGAAAAATGACAATTTTTTGGTGTTTACAGTCAGTAAAATTCTGTTGCATCTTATACTTTTGAACATCCTGTAAAACCATGATTGAATATTATCAAAATTTATTTTATCACAAATGAAGTATATTACACGTATATAAAGACTTCAAGATACCAGCACAAGTAGTCACCCTTGGTTTACGCTAATCGAATGGCAAAGTGGCATGAATCTGAAATTATATTTTTTTTCCTCATTCTTTTTTGTTTTAAATGATGCATTCAAGGGGCCATTTTGTCCATTCTGCAACCAGTGACAGCAACATCAGATATTTCCATCCATGGGGGAATTTCACTTTAATGTAATTTTATGGTATTTAACTTAGTTCTTGCTTTCTTTCTCTTTTGTTTTCGTGAATTTGTTACTAACGAAGGCTTTGTGCCGTAATGTAGACACTTGACATGAAGACTTGGCATAAGTTCACCATGCTCATGCATTATTTCATCTTACTCTTTTTTAATGTGTCAGGATGTATACATTGTTCAACTTGCATCAAGTTCAATACAAATTAGGTGAATCAATCAATTAATATCCTATGGCCCCCCTAGGATCACGTGCCATCAGCACAAGCTCTTTCCACGTTTTCTGTCTCCAGTTCTCTTCTCTGTGTGTTTGTTGGTCTACCTCCGACTCTCTTACCCTAATGCTATCCATAAGTTTCCTCAATGTGTGCCCTATCCATCGCCAGCATCTTCTTCTCATTTCTTGCTCTACTGACATTTGTCTGGTTCTTTTCATTAGTTCCACACTGGTCACCTTTTCATACCATTTTAATCCTTCTATTCTAAGCAAGCACCCATTTATGAAAGTCTGTAGCTTTATGGTTATTGTTTTTGCCGATCTCCATGTTTCAGAGCCATATGACAAGACACTTGAGTCGAAGTGTGTTACCAAAGCCTGAAAGGAGAGAAAAGAATAGTTACACTGTTCCCTATCATGCATGTCGCACATAGCAACTAAGGAAGGTTGGGCATGGAAGTGGTTCCCGCATCCTGTTTAAAAAAAAGGGACAGGTCAACATTAGGTATTACATTACACGAGTGAACTTCAAGAGAACAGTACTCCACACACTGAATGGGACTTACATTGTTATCCTGCAGATCTGGCACGCCATAAGCAGACAGTACATCTCTGTCTAATCTTGTTAGCTTTGAGATTATACAGAAAAAATTATAATTACAGCACATGCAAATACATGAGATCATCATCTTCTCTTTCATTTCCTACGGAAAATGGAACTACCACTGCAGCTGGTTCCCTCGAAGGAAGCCTGCAGTAATCATTCACATTCTCTTGTAGTGGTGTTTTCTGTAGCAATTTATTTTACATGATGAGGTTGCCTGCCTCGTGCTCAACCTCATATTATCACTTTGTATGATGTGGCAGACGTCCACTTCAGGTAGTCAAGCTACCTCATGATATACAGTTTGACAGGTTCTTAGTTTTTGTGATTTCACTTTGATAATGTCTAATGTCCTTACTGTCTTACACTCATATTTACACGAATCAGTCAGTTTTGTGATTTCACTTTGATAATGTCTAATGTCCTTACTGTCTTGCACCCATATTTACATGAATCAGTGAGTTTCTCAACACAGATTTTTTTTACAGTTTATTCTCACTACATATGTACATAAGTTCATGTGGATAGTCCACCATATTACATCTTGGTTGAGTGGTACAGCATAGCTCAGCATATAAACTTCTTTCATCATAATTTATTATGTGCAAGGACATATCAATTATTTACAACACTGTCTACACTGGTGTTTCTCAAGCGGTGTGTCGCAAAAAGTTTGTAAATGTACTACACGAAGTATATTTTTAGTGATCAAGTAATATAAAACTGATCTTACAGATTGAATTAATTCAATAATAACTGGAGCTATTAACTGTTTTCAACAAAAATAGATATACTTCAAAATTTCATATTACAAAAACAATGCTCAAAAGCCATGGACGAATCAAAGTTCTTCCAGCTGGACCTAATTAAATTTTGTACTTCTTTTTTGTATGTAAAATATATGTTCTAATTATATTAAATAACCGTCTAGGTTGAACGGGACGCGCCTCACCAAAACGAGGCAAACGTTTTACTTAAAAAAAAAACAAAAAAAAAACAGGAGTTTTCTTTATTCTAAAGTACCTACAAATTAGTGTATTTAATTTAATACATATCGCTGTAATTTTTTATTCAAGCGCCGGGTCCGATCGGTGTGCAGAAAATTTTTAGACAATTGAAAAGTGTGCTGTGAACACAAAAAGGTTGAGAAACATTGGTCTAGGCATTATCAACAGATCACTAGTTGCATTTTTGTCCAAAAAAATTTGTTCTTCCTTACTCTCATCTTCTGTTCTAATCTGTCTTGTTAAACTCACTTGGGTATCTTACTGGTGACCTCCAAGGTGTAAATTTGTCCAAGTAAAAAAAAAGACTCTTCAGTTTTGACTAAAAGTGATCAAAATCTTCGTTAACATATCTCTCTATGTTTCTTCTCTATTATTAATTAAACAATGACCCCTGAATATTTCCTGCTTGAAATAATTAAATAATTGCATTATCCACACTAAAGTTCAATATGACGTCGTCAACAGTTTAACACCTCGCAGCGAGTCCCTGTATCCGTCTTGTGCAATTTCTCCGATTTGACTTTTGAAAAATCATCTCCTCGATGACTGGATTTCACTTCACTGCAATGATTACTTCTCAAGAATCTGCTACAAATTACCTTCGATGTTAACTGGAAAATACTACAAGAAGAATCAAACAGCGATGAGAGAAGAAAATTATAACCCTACTCATGTACCTCCAAAATCCAGACAGCATAAAAAGAGAATAAAAATGTTTCTTCTGTTAAAAAACTACTTTACGTTCTTTCGCAGAAGAATTAATGAACACATTCTTCGGCGACATCTCGTCACTGGCAACGAAAACAAACGAAGATGAAGAACTGGAAGAAACAACAACAAAAAAATGATGATAGTTTGTCAATGGTCAAAGATTAACTAAACATGGAACTGAATAAAATAAATCAAAGTAATCAGAAAATAGCTATCACTGCATTGGGAAATATGTGGAGATAAAAAGAAATCAGGTCAAACACACAAATAGGAATTTTCAATTCACATTTTAAAAAGAACAAACAATGTTGCCTCTTTTGGTGAAGACCGCTCCTTCAACATAGACACAAGGGATATCAGTTATACTAGAACGCATGTTCGAATTTAAAGAACTGTGTGGTCAAGTTTTCACTTCTAATGTCAAGTCAGTAAATTATATGGCCATGAAAACATGGAGACCAGCAAAAACAACTAACAAAAAACTACAAACTTTCAAAAATGGATGCGTGTATAGAATAGAAGGATTGAAGTGATATGACAAGATCACAAATGTGGAACTAATGACTAAGAACTAGACAAGCGCCAGTGGAACTAGAAATGAGAAGATGATGTTGGAGATGAATAGGACACACATTGAGGAAACCTGTTGATAGCACTAACATACAATCATTGTTCTGGAATCCCCAGGGTAAGAGAGTTAGAGGAAGACAAAGAACAAATGGAGAAGAGAACTGGAGACAGACATGAAGGGGATGAACAAAACATAGAAAGACCTTGAGCTGATGGCACGGCACAGGAAGATTTGGCAGACGTGTGTTGAAAGCCTATGCTGCTTTTGGAGTTGAAAGATGAATAAGAAAAAACAAGTCAATTACAGAGAAACTATGTAAACAAAAAAAGAATTTCATATTTTTGAAGCCACCAGGAGGCAAACTGCTAATATGAGAATCTCCTTTTTGAAGCAATATTAACCATTAAACCTTCGGGGAAAAAAACATTTTTGCCATTAACAGAGAATTTATATATATATATATATATGACAAACAACAGAACCACCACTACTGCTAGCCCCCATTGCAGGAAGCACGCACAAAAGCAGTCATGTGATCTTGTAGAAGTGGTTTCTGTATCAATGTGGTTTTTTACATGAGCTTGCCTGCACCATAAACAAATATGAAAATGGAAAGACTAAATTAGGAGCAGTGTCTCAAATTGGTAAAACAGAAAGAAAAAACTAGCAATACATTATAGGATATCTGTTTTTATAAATGAGTGAAAGGAAAACCAGACAGAAAGAAATTTATAAGATTTGTAAAATAAATAATTTTGTATTTACTATTTTAAAAAAATAAAAAATTGCTCCACTGTAAATGAAAGTTTAAATAAATAAAATAAATAGTTTTACCTCGACTCTTGGTTGGCAAATCTGTGCTTCCCGTATTAGGATCTCATCTCTAACGACTGACCAGTCTTGCGGCCGACAAGTTGAAATACCTCTGTAACTCTGCTTGTCTAAGATTCTAATCTGATAGAAATGATAAATATAAATAACACTTTAAAGTAGTGCAGTCATCCAACCAATCAAAGCGCTTTTGCAGCCAGCTAGACAGATACAGTGCAGTCCGGATGGAAAACTAGAAGTCACTGCAATCCTCTGTTAAAAATAGAGTGGTTGATAAGGGGCATCCCTGTCGTACTCCTGTCTTCACTTCAAAGGTTAGGTTGCTCTGCCCAATGCTACACATAAAATTGGCATAAAGGCTTTTTATGATTGACACTTTGCAGCTTGGAATTCCATAAGCCCTCAGTATTTTCCATAAACTGTCCCTATGTTTTTTTATTAACAGTCATAGACTGGGTGATGCGCCAGACAACAGAGGGCAATCCAAGAGGAATAAGATGGACTACATTTTCTACATTGGAAGATCTGGAATATGCAGATGACATTGCACTGCTAGCACATTCACATCAACACATCCAGGAAAAAATGGATAGACTTAAAAGTATAGCCAGCAGGTGGGCTTGAACATCAACCTAAAGTAGACAGAGGTCATGACGCTCAATGTGAGCAACCCTGAGCCCATATCAGCGAGGAATCAGCAACTGGAACAGACAGATGCCTTCACATACCTAGGATGCATAGTAACACCAGACGGCGGAGCAAGCAAAGACATCAACAACAGAATGAACAAAGCAAGAACAGCCTTTTTTAGTCTAAACAACATCTGGAAGTCCTCTCAATACAGCACAAGCACAAAATTAGGATTATATCAGAGCTGTGTGCTTTCTGTGCTTCTCTGGCGTGGAGAGCTGAAGAGTTACAGAGAAGGAAATGTCGAAATGGTCCTCTTTTCACACAACATGCCTAAGAAAAATTCTCCGAATCTTTTGGCCGAATACCATCACCAACCAAGATCTGCTTACTCAGAGCAAGCAAGAGGACATGCACACCATCATAGCTGGCAGACGCTGGAGCTGGGTTGGCCATGTCCTCAGAAGAGACCCCGATGCCATCACAAGAACAGCTATGCTATGGACCCCTGAAGGAAAACGAAAGAGAGGCCGACCAAAAACAACTTGGCGGAGGACTGTGGAGGCTGAGATGCAAAGAATGAACCAGAGTTGGGGCACTGTACGAAGGATGGCCGCCGACCGAGCAAAGTGGAATCCATTTGTTGTTGCCCTACAAGACGCCACCAGGCGTAATGGCCACTGACTGCTTTGACAGTCGGCGGCTAAGGATCAAAGAAGAAGACTGCGATCCTCTATAAATACTTATCAGAAATTCTACTTATCAGAAGTTTGCTCAAAGATGGACATGGTGCAGTTAGAAACAGAAAGAAAGTATAACATTTTATTTTAACCGTTTCTTGCAACATTTTCATTGTTAGAATAACATTTTTTGTATGATTTCCATATTTAAAAAGCAAATTAACATAATGAAATAGTACTTTTAGTACAGAGTCATAATTTAATAATCTCGGATCCCGTACTGTGTTGTCAGAATGTAACACAAACAAGCACCATGTAGTTAGTTCAATGGGGTCGCTGGGAAGACACAGAAAGAATAGGCCGACTGCTACTTCAGGCATGTCATAAGAGGCAACTAATATGTGCTTGTACACAGAGCTGGCAGCCTCATCATGTAAAACTAATTGCTACAGAAAAGGACACATGGCTTCAATGTATGACTTCTGCAAAGGGCCCACCTGTAGTGGTAGCTGCATGCCCCATAAAGAGCAAACAAGGAAAAAGAAGAAGATAACATGAAAAATAGAAACTGAATCACAAGAGACACAGAACATTAAGTTTCGACTTATAAAATGGGCACATGAGAAATGAAGAATTTTTACCCCAACACCATTTAGCAGACGACCACTCTGAGTAATCACTTCTGTTCTGGCTTTGCACTACCATTGGGCTACCGCTATCTTTTTTTTTTTTTAACATTAACATTTTCAATGGTAGTCCTTTTCTTCCTCGAATCTGGTTGTTTAAACATGTGAAGACTGCTGCCCAACATCACACAATGCATTGCCATAATGGACAACAACAACAAAAAAACAACCAAAAGATGTGCGCGATCACACATTTACTTATAATTTGGTCGTCTGAGAGGGATAGAGACAGAACTTCTGCTGCTACCAAATGAGTTGGAACTGAAGAATTTCCTCGACTTATCTGAAAATTCTAGTTATCAGTAGTCGACTTAACCAGAGTTTTTTTTAAACAAAGTAAACGAAGACATTTGGCGGGGACCTGCAGAACTGCTTCAACAACAGAAAATCAACTGAAGCATGGTCCTCTTCAGTGTATGTAATATTTGCCTAAAATTAGACTTGGAAGTCACAATTTACACTAGATACGAAGTTAATACTACTTTTTAAAATGTACACAACCTTCAAAAGCTAGCTACTCACCCCCACCATGCTCAACACAGTAATATATGAAATTTTAATCTCTAATTCAGTACAAATTGCCACTAACAACTTGTTTTTACATCTCTCGTGCTTCATTCATTAATTCTCTTTTTCACTACTTATACAGCAATACTTATACAGGGAGCCTGTACCAAACATTCTCATGTTGTTGCAGCAGTGGGTTCTATAGCATCGTGTTTTACATGGTGAAGTTGCTCCATTCAATGACATACCTGAGGTAGAAATAGTCCTTTCTTTGTCTCATTTGAGACCACAGAAACTACATGAGGCATCTCTAGTGTATACAGGCATTTAATGTTAACAATCAATGTGGTTTCTGAATGTCTCTAAGGAGACACAGTAAGTACAGAACCAGTGCTACTTCAGGCATGTCATAAGTGCTGCAGGTTCGTGTTCTTATGTGTTGTGTTGTGAATTTTGATTGTAGAAGAACTTGAGAACTGGTGTGTTTTGAATAATATCAATATTGTCAGTTGGCCGTTAATTATAGTTATGTTAATTTAAACCATAGCCAAGTGTCCAAACATACTTTCACACCGGTAAATTTCTCAAGACACCAAATGTCACTGTTGACGATTTGGCACATTTATTAACCAAACTTCTCTTAACGCGACAATCACATTTGGGTTTTGACAGTGAAATATACATATAATACAGTTCCTTGTTCATTCTTAATGCACTTAATTCTTATTCTTGGCAAATTCATCAAAATACTTTAATGGAACTTATGTATTCATTCCTTGAAATACACATTAGGCCATCACTGCCTATAACACTGAATAGTGTAGACACGCATCATGGCTGATCATGCAGAATTTAAGTGCCTTAAAACACATTTCTTATATATCTGCTCACATATCCAACACGCTGCCTAGGGCAGGCATGTGAAATAGTATCTTTAGTGGACTCTGCCACACATTTATAATATCTTCAGTGGACTCCGCCACATATTTATAACATTATTCTCTGCACAAGACAACAGGAGGCTGACAATTGGGAGTTATTGACCCAAGTGGGCCCATTCCCCTTAGTGTGTAAAGGACATTACGAGGCCGAAACACTTGATCGACTGAGGAATCACTTCTGATGATCAGATTGCCTCCTGTTGTATCGCTCTGTATAGTTTCCTATCATCATATCTTCAGTGGACGCTGTTACGTGCAGTCTTTGATATCTTACAATATTATACATTGGTATACTTGTTATGTTCGCAAATATTTTGTAAACAAAATAGTGCTTAAGGAAAAGTCATTATTGAGTTACTTCCCTTGAAAGTTGTGCCGTCTCTTCGATCGAACTCCGCGGATGAATCCATTTTACTGCGATTTATTCTTTGTTTGGGTAGTAATAGATTGTTCTTGCTTCAGAATATCTATGGCCTGAATTTATGTGTATTGTTTGTCTGAGTAGGACGAGTCTGTCTTATATTTGTATATCTTTACATATCTAAGTCGAACTATATGTTCTGTTGTCTCTAGAGAGGTCAAAGGCTATTCGGCGGATGTGTCGCTAGAGTGTGGTGTGATTTGGCTTCGTCCTGATAGGGACTGTGTTTTCTATGTCGGCTTGTCGCCGGGGAAAAAGTGATCTCAGTATTTGTGGGGAAAGTGATAGTCGTCTAGACCTATCGTGTATGCTTTACCCCAGTGTTTATTCGTATTGCCAAGGAATGGCAGAATCATATTTCTGATACCAAGGTAATAATAGACACTCTTATGAACTCTCGTACGAAGCCACCATTTTCGATAGGTACGATTTGAATGTCTAAGAGAATATATTTGACTCGATGAAAACGACTTCGATTCCTAGCAGCACTATATCCTGTAGAATGCAGTCAATTGTTCATGATCAAATCTACAGAGCAATGAAATGTTTTATGAATGACTAACTTTAGGACAGATTCATTATCTGTATCCAAACGTGAGTGACAGCTCACGAGTGAAGCCATCTTGGAACCAAACATGTAGTGACTTTCAAGAAGAGAAAAGGGATGCCCGTATTATCGCTTGTTTAGTCCAGAGATCACTGCTACACATGAGAACCCATTATTAGCGGTTCAATATTATTATATGGAAAAATATGTGCTGAACATTATGTTGGAGAATCGTCGCTAAACGAGATTAGGTTTAGAAGCCATCTGAAATATTGTTTATAAGCTGACGTGCTCAGTCAGTGAAGTCAGATGATATATATATATGGGCGATACTGAGGGCTTGGCTACTGACAGTCCATTATAATATTATTCTACATGAGTGCCCATGTAACATAACATTGCAAGACCATTTATCCACTGTACCATGATGTATTATGCCAACCTGTGATTTGTCACTATCTGTGCTGTCGAGTGTGTACGTCCAATTAAACTTTAGTAAAGGTACACAGTCGTTGGTGTCGATGACTTCCAGCCATACATGAGTGTGAGAAAAGAACATTTGTCAACACCACGAACCCTTATTATCATTCGCACATTATACACTCAATCCATGTCTACACACCACTGCGTAGGTCAAGTTGACATTCCATACACTACAGTGGAGCAAACAACACCATAGAGATCTTATCAACTGATGATGATGATGTCTGCTTCCATCCACTTATATCTATCTTTTGGTGGATATCATTAACTGGAATAAAACAACAAAATAACAACTTTATCAACTGGTGGACCAGCTTTCTGGGTTTGACCTCGCAGAAGTTCAGAAGTCAACAGATTACCGATACCAGACCGTTTCCTGTGGCTGATACGACACACTTGCAGTATTGGTTTGCTCTTTGTCAACACTTCGTCACGTGACCTGTCAAGTGAATGCAGTATGTAGGTCAGCGTTGTTGACATTTTTACATTAGACATTACAGAGTTTCACAGAACAGTTGGATCAATTCTTGTCAATATTAACAGGAAGACAGTATTAGTGAACTAAGAAGTCCTATTTTCATCGATGGATCTTCTTGTTTTCTATATATGAACTTTAATATTTAAGGCCAGAATGTTTAATTGAATAAAGTGGCAGTTTGTTTATTTTCATAAAAATAACTTTGCCATTACTGTAAAACTGAGCCTATTTTGCAACACATACTATCATACACATAATTTATATATATTTATGTTTACATGTTATTTGTTTGTATAGTATGTTAGTTTCTATGTCAGCGGGTTGTGTTTAAGGTTGGGCGGCGTCCTCACAACAGAATATCCCACGTCATAGAGGGTCCGTTGTGGGCGTTTTCTATAGGTGCAATTTTCTTGATTGAAAATTTGCTGCGACAACTGTTGCTTTTGTGTTAGCTGTGAAGTCTGTAATTATTGTTATTTTTGTAATATTTCTTTGTTCTTTAGTTTTGTTTTGATTTGTTTGTAATTTGTTGGTCTAACCTTTTCTATCTTTCAGTTCTATTCACAATTTATATTCATATATTGTGACGTCATTTGTGTTGTTATTCTTTGCAGATTCAGTGATTATTTTCATTGATTTCCCTATTTGATTTATTTTGATTTCTGCAAACGTTCTTGTATTGTCAGTCCTATTTGTACTTTATGTATTCTGTTGGTTGACATATGTTTTATATAGGTATATTTCATAAGACACAATTGCCTGTGCAGTGCACTTGGATTATGGTATAAACCAGTACCTGATTATTATTACTATTATACAAGACCTTATTAAAGGCTTGTGACCCACAGATATTGAGATAGTATACTGATTAATCAAGTCATTAAGAACTTGTGGTATTATTATTATTTCAGGTGATTAGTATTATTGTTAGACATCATGTCTACATTAGAATACTTCATTACACAAGGGAAAGCCCTTGATAAGACTGGTCAACAATTAGAACAATGGGCTGTTGCTCAATATGACAAAGCATTAGCTGCAGAAGAAAGAAAAGCTATGGCGGAAGAGAAAAGATTAGAAAGAGAAGCTGAGGCTGCTGCTGAACAAAAGAAATTGCAGATGCAGGTGGAGGAAAGGAGATTTGAAGCTGAACAAAAAAAATTAGAAAGAGAAGCTGCGGCTGAACAAAAAAGATTAGACAGTGAAGCTGAACAAAAAAGATTAGACAGGGAAGCTGAACAAAAAAGATTAGACAGTGAAGCTGAACAAAAAAGATTAGACAGTGAAGCTGAACAAAAAAGATTAGACAGGGAAGCTGAACAAAAAAGATTAGACAGTGAAGCTGAACAAAAAAAATTAGACAGGGAAGCTGAACAAAAAAGATTAGACAGGGAAGCTGAACAAAAAAGATTAGACAGGGAGGCTGAACAAAAAAGATTAGATGCTGAAGAGAAAAAAGCAATAAGAGAACATGAATTTGAGTTAGAGAAATTGAGATTGACAAGTATGAGTAATGTTAATCAGGCATCTAGTGGTAATGGTAAACCTTCTACTTACAAGGTTAAGGTTCCACCGTTCAATCAGTCCAGTGACGATATTACATTCTGGCTGGATAGATTTGAACGTTCTTGTCGTACACATAATGTGGATAAATCACAATACGCTAATCAATTATCAGAAAACTTGAAAGGTGAATCTTTGACTAGATTATGCCTTGTAGGAGAAGCAGATAAGGATAATTATGATGTCATTAGGGCGGCTTTGATAAAAAAATATCAGCTAAGTGAGGAAGGCTATCGCCTTTTATTTAAAACGATGGTGCCTGAGACGGGTGTAGAATTCTCAGAATTCACTGCAAAGGCACGTCTCACAGTTGATCGTTGGATTGAGCTTTCCAAAACAGAAAAAACGTATGAAGGACTTATGGATTTGTTGCTCAGAGATAAGATTATGTCATGTGTGAACAAACCTTTCCTTGAATTTATACATGAGCGTAAACCCAAATCTCTAAAAGAAATGGAAGAATATTGTTCCCAATATGTCACTGCACACCCCGACGTGACTTTTGGCAACACTAAGATTAAGGAGAGTATGCCAGTTGCTTCAGCAACACCATACAATCCCAATTATTCACACAGATTTCAGGGACCTCAAAACAGATTTGATAAAAAAGGTAACCATAATAGTTATCAAAACCAAGGTAACCAATCATTTCAGGGTTCTTCTTCAAAGAACTGGAGACGAGCTGATAGCTCTCGACACAGGGGTGGTCATAATTATAGGAATTTCCGTAGAGGAAGTAATTATAGAAACTATCAGGGTTATCCGTCTTGGAGTCAACAAGATCATAATTACAGAGATACTCATTATAATGAATATGATAATGGTAACCAAGGGAACTATGACTCAAACCCAAATAGGGGTTACAATAGAGGTAACAATAACTACAGAGGTGATAATAACCGAGGTAGATCTCAAAACAAAAGACATAAACCACATTTTCAGGCAAACTCTGCACAACAAGAGTCCCATGAAGCCTATAAACAGAGTAAAGATAATAATGATGCTAGTAATATGGCATGTGCCGCTTTTGATTTTGGGAGAGCATCTCAGTGCCCCCAATGCAAAACGTTATTTGAGCCAACCACAGTGTCTACTTTAAGCTGTGGCCATCCTCTTCCTGCTCTTCCGGCATCAGTCGCGCATGATGGAAGAGGTTCTCTTGTCTTACATAAGGGTTTAGTGAATAACAATCCAGTCTCTGTGCTATTTGATTCTGGATGCACCACAATTGGTGTTAGGCAGTCACTCGTAGATCCTTCCCGTGCCACTGGACAAGTAGTCAAATGTGTAACATTTGGCGGCACATTAGAGAAATACTCTACTGCTATCATTAGGATTGCTACTCCTTTCTTTACAGGAGATGTACACGCATGTCTTCTTCCGAATCCGATCGCTGACCTCATCATCGGTCGCATTCATGGAGTCAAGGAATGCACTCCGCAACAAATTTCCACGTGGGAAAGGCAAAACATGCAGATTGCTAACGCTGTAGTCACTAGAGCTCAGGCTCTTAATATGCCTCAAACTTCATCTACTGAAGATAATGAAGTGCATAACCAAGATAATCCCTTGGTAATTTCTCGTGACTCGTTTATAAAACAGCAAGAAGATGATCCCACTCTGAAGAAATTCTTCATTCTTGCAACTAAAGGTGATCCGAATAAAGACACAAGTCGTAAATCGTGGATTACAAAGAAGAATGGCGTACTTGTACGTATGGTTCAAGACTCCATTACGTCAAGTCATTCTCAAATCCTGGTTCCCAAGAATTTGAGAGTTAAAATTTTGCAGCACGCTCACGACTCTCAGTGTGCTGGACACATGGGTTTTTCCCGTACTAAGTCAAGAGTCCTTGCGGCTTTCTTTTGGCCATTGGTAAACAAGGACATACGGATTTATTGTCGATCTTGTAAAGTATGTCAGGAAGTTAAATCCAAAGGTCCACGGCATGCTGCACCCATTCAGGCGGCGGACATTCCTATTCGGCCGTTTCAAAAAATGGCCATAGACATTATTGGTCCATTTAAGATCAAGTCTGCCAGAGGACATCAGTTTATCTTGACGTGTGTTGATATGTGCACACGTTGGCCAGAGGCTATTCCTCTGAAGAGCATTACTACTGCTGATATTGCAGATGCTCTTTGGCTTATATTTTCTCGTCTGGGGTTCCCCGGAGAGATATTGTCAGACCATGGCACCCAACTAATATCAGATACCATGTCTCAAGTAATGTCTACTCTGCAGATAGATAGATCTTTAAGTAGTATCTACCATCCAATGTCTAATGGTATGGTCGAACGCCTTAATAGAACACTTAAAAACTTACTGGGGAAGATAACTGAGGATCATCCTCAAGACTGGGACAGAGTTTTACCTGCGGCCCTCTTCGCTTACAGAGAGGTACCCAATGAACATACGGGATTTTCTCCCTTTGAACTCGTCTTTGGCGCGCGTCCGCGTGGCCCTATGTCGTTGCTTCACGATCTCATAACATCTGACAATATTGACGATGACACAAAGTCATCCTACGAATATGTCATCGCGTTGAGACAAAAAATTATCGAAGCATGCAAATTAGCAACTTCTTCTTCTGAATTTGCGAAACAGAAGGCAAGGCAATTTGCCAATAAGAAGAGATGCTTACGACAACTTTGTCCTGGTGACAAAGCATTTGTATTACTACCTTGTAGGGAAAACAGATTACTTATTTCTTGGAAAGGTCCGTACGATATAATATCGAAAATTTCCGATGTCGACTATATTGTCGATATTGATGGGAAGCATAAAACCTTCCACATCAATATGCTTACTGAATTCCATGAACGTCCGGATTATTTGCAACCCATTTTCCAAGCAACGGACAATTCTCCAGTACAACATGGTCATTACTCATCACTGTCCGTGATACAGGATGAGGAAACAAGTTTTTCAGATGTAAATCTTCCTCTTCCAATGATCCCACTTCATTCCAGTGAATCATGGAAGAACGTTACTGTCTCTCCTGATTTGTCTCTAGGAGAACAGCGACAAGTTTCAACTATGTTGCAAACATTTCAGGATGTACTCACTGACATCCCTGGACAAACGAATGTCATTGAACATGACATTGTTCTAACTGACCATACTCCTATTAGGGTTAGACCTTATCCTATACCTATACATTTTCAAGCACAGGTCGAGAAAGAGTTGGATGAGATGATAGATTTGAAAATAATCGAACCATCCACCTCTGCATATTCTTCGCCGATGGTTATTGTGCGTAAAAAAGACAATAACATACGTCTTTGCGTTGACTATCGAAAATTGAATCAAGTAACGAAGTTCGATGCCGAACCTATGCCTTTACTGGAAGAGCTACTTACTCGACTCTCCAAATCTCATTTTTTCACTAAACTTGATTTGTCTAAAGGATATTGGCAAGTTCCTTTATCTGAACGCGCCAAACCTCTCACGGCTTTTTCAACACCTAGAGGTTTGTTCCAATGGAATTTTATGCCTTTCGGTCTTATGAACGCACCAGCTACATTCGTACGCATGATGCGCCGAATCCTATCTTATCGGTCAGATGTCATTGCATATCTAGACGACATCTGTCTTTTCAGCGATACTTGGGAAGATCACTATTCAGGGTTAGATGAATTGCTGTCTACTTTGCGTGAGCACAACCTGACAGCGAAACCCTCTAAAGCCTATATTGGTTTTAGCGAAATTTCTTTCCTAGGCCACCGAGTTGGTCATGGTTTCCTAAAGACAGAGGACCATAATACTAGTAAGATACTTAACATCTCAATCCCTAAGACTAAAAAACAGGTGAGAAGTCTGTTAGGTCTTATTCAATTTTATGGCAGATTCATTCAGAATCTATCCTCTATCATGGCACCTCTCTCAACACTTCTAAAGAAAGGTTCGCCTAATGTGGTCCACTGGTCTCAGGAATGCCAATGCTCTCTGGATAAGATTAAAACACTGTTTTCAACACCACCTATTTTAGTGCTACCCACTAAAGATAAGACATTCGTTCTTCGTAGTGACGCTTCATCCACTGGGATTGGAGCGGCACTAATGCAAGAGTACTCTGGAACTCTGCATCCTGTAATGTATATTTCCAGAAAACTTAATGCGGCAGAAAGGAATTATTCGGTTTTAGACCGTGAGCTATTAGCTATGGTTTGGTCGATCCTCAAACTACAGAGATTCCTTCTAGGCGCACATTTCATAGTAGAAACCGACCAAAAAGCTCTTACTGCTATACAGAGTAAGAATTTGAAGAGCTCGAGGTCTACTCGATATGCAATTGCTCTTCAACCTTTTCATTTCTCTGTGCGAGCTATTCGTGGATCAGATAATGTGATGGCAGACATTCTGTCAAGATGCCCACATGATTCCACATAACTATTAGGGCTTAGACTTCTTGATATGTCTAGTTCTATAGTAGTTCCTTTTCTATATCATGATAGATACACATTTGTAATTTAATAATATAATGATTGTATCACTACATAGCGGTTCATTGATGTTTATTCACCGCTGTGCTTTGATGATTTTTTCTTCATAAATCATAAATTTAAGATATCTAATACGAAATGATGATATGAATTTTTTAGGCATTGTGTAATTGCCAGAATTGTATTATACTTTGATGACACCTTCCTGGAAAAATATACTTGTAGAGAAATAATTTCTCTCAGTTTATGAGACACATTCTCACCAGTCGCTCCATAAGTCGACTTAGCCTCATATTAGGCGTTATAGGTATTCCTGATATTTTCATCTGCGCATTATTCATGCGTTGTGAGCCTATTGTACGTTGCTCCTAGATGTATTTCAAAAAAAAAAAAAATGTTCCATTTTTTTTCCCGGGAGGTGTGGTAAGACTGTTACGTGCAGTCTTTGATATCTTACAATATTATACATTGGTATACTTGTTATGTTCGCAAATATTTTGTAAACAAAATAGTGCTTAAGGAAAAGTCATTATTGAGTTACTTCCCTTGAAAGTTGTGCCGTCTCTTCGATCGAACTCCGCGGATGAATCCATTTTACTGCGATTTATTCTTTGTTTGGGTAGTAATAGATTGTTCTTGCTTCAGAATATCTATGGCCTGAATTTATGTGTATTGTTTGTCATCTTTACATATCTAAGTCGAACTATATGTTCTGTTGTCTCTAGGGAGGTCAAAGGCTATTCGGCGGATGTGTCGCTAGAGTGTGGTGTGTTTTGGCTTCGTCCGGATAGGGACTGTGTCTTCTATGTCGGCTTGTCGCCGGGGAAAAAGTGATCTCAGTATTTGTGGGGAAAGTGATAGTCGTCTAGACCTATCGTGTATGCTTTACCCCAGTGTTTATTCGTATTGCCAAGGAATGGCAGAATCATATTTCTGATACCAAGGTAATAATAGACACTCTTATGAACTCTCGTACGAAGCCACCATTTTCGATAGGTACGATTTGAATGTCTAAGAGAATATATTTGACTCGATGAAAACGACTTCGATTCCTAGCAGCACTATATCCTGTAGAATGCAGTCAATTGTTCATGATCAAATCTACAGAGCAATGAAATGTTTTATGAATGACTAACTTTAGGACAGATTCATTATCTGTATCCAAACGTGAGTGACAGCTCACGAGTGAAGCCATCTTGGAACCAAACATGTAGTGACTTTCAAGAAGAGAAAAGGGATGCCCGTATTATCGCTTGTTTAGTCCAGAGATCACTGCTACACATGAGAACCCATTATTAGCGGTTCAATATTATTATATGGAAAAATATGTGCTGAACATTATGTTGGAGAATCGTCGCTAAACGAGATTAGGTTTAGAAGCCATCTGAAATATTGTTTATAAGCTGACGTGCTCAGTCAGTGAAGTCAGATGATATATATGTATGGGCGATACTGAGTGCTTGGCTACTGACAGTCCATTATAATATTATTCTACATGAGTGCCCATGTAACATAACATTGCAAGACCATTTATCCACTGTACCATGATGTATTATGCCAACCTGTGATTTGTCACTATCTGTGCTGTCGAGTGTGTACGTCCAATTAAACTTTAGTAAAGGTACACAGTCGTTGGTGTCGATGACTTCCAGCCATACATGAGTGTGAGAAAAGAACATTTGTCAACACCACGAACCCTTATTATCATTCGCACATTATACACTCAATCCATGTCTACACACCACTGCGTAGGTCAAGTTGACATTCCATACACTACAGTGGAGCAAACAACACCATAGAGATCTTATCAACTGATGATGATGATGTCTGCTTCCATCCACTTATGTCTATTTGTTGGTGGATATCATTAACTGGAATAAAACAACAAAATAACAACTTTATCAGACGCCTCCACACATTTATACTTTCTTCAGTGGACTTCGCCACACATTTATAGGTGGTCAAAAACACACGTCTAAGTGAACATAGCCACACATCTAAGGTCACGTCCTCTCGCCACAAAGGTGGGACGCAGACTAACGTTATCACGTGTACGTCATGCCTAGCCACATGCATTTATCATTACTCTCACTAAAATACTCATGGCATTTATGAATCTAATAAAGTGCAATGCGATGCTGAAACCACAATGAAAATTAGGTAAAAAGAAGGTAAAGGATCCTGTTACACGCTTATTGAGGCATATTGGGAATATGGTGTTAGGCCCGTATTTCCTTGACCATCGTCACACTAGGGGTGATGTGGTCAGCATCATGCCGGCCACCTTAACCTTCTTAGAGTTGTTCTGGTACCCAATTCATGAGGCTGGATCGACCCCGGAGCTGTTTGCGGTTTAAAAAATCCCACCTCAACTGGGGATCGAACCATGGACCACCGAGGTAGGAAGTCAATGCACCAACCACTGCACTACTGTGGCTTCCAATGAAAATTAACTGAAGTTTAAAAGATCAGAAAGCAGCTTCCAAGAATAAGATCTGGCACTGAGTTTCTGTACTGGTCTGGCAACTGCAACATGTCAAATAAACTGCTACAGAAACCATCTCTGCAATGGTATACAAAAACTATGACACATGCTTCATGCAAAAGGGCATGATACAGTGGCACACACATGCTTTATGCAAAAGGGCATGATACAGTGGCACACACATGCTTTATGCAAAAGGGCATGATACAGTGGCACACACATGCTTTATGCAAAAGGGCATGATACAGTGGCACACACATGCTTTATGCAAAAGGGCATGATACAAGGGGATTGACATAAGTCTTGGGCCTGACCATGAAGGACATGTCACAGAGAGCTGAAATTTGGTATAGTGTTTATTCCTTTTCAATATTGCCACCGTCTGAATTGACACACTTCTGCCATCTCTGCTTGACCTTAAAAAGACCTTGGGAGTAGAACACCCTATTTTTCAAACTAAACCAGTCATCACTTGCCAGTATAACCTTTTCATCGCTGTCAAAATGATTTCCTTTTAGCTGTTTTTTAAGATTTGGGAATAGAAAAAAGTCTGATGAAGCCAAATCTGGAGAATATGGTGGGTGTGGGAGAATTTCAATATTCAAATTGTTGGCTGCCAGCTGCACAAGCCGTGCTTTGTGAGAGGGCGCGTTGTCTTGAAGCAAAGGAAGATTTTGAGTGCGCGTTATCCCTCGTTTCCTGGTCACAACCTTTCTTAGTTTGGTGAGAAGATCTGCATAGTACTGTCCATTAACTGCGTTGCCACGAGGCAGATAATCTTTCAAAAGGACACCTTTGCCATCCCCAAAAACAGTCAGCATCACTTTTCCTGCAGATTTCTTGACAGGTGTTGGGGAGCCCGGGGTTTTCCATTGCATGCTGGCAATTTTGGATTCGGGGTCATAATGGTGTACCCAAGTCTCATCTACTGTCACCATGGTCTCCAAAACGTTTTTTGACTGACACTTTTTGAGCAACTGTTGACAGCAATTTACCCTCGTTTGCTTCTGTTCACGTGTCAACAGTCGCGGAACCCAGCGTGCACACACTTTTCTCATGTTCAGTCTGTTGTGTAAAATTCTATAAACTGTTCTTTCATTTAGTTTTACTCTACTAGCAATCTTCACAATTGTCATTTTTCGATCCTGGTCAATGATTTTCTTCACTCTTGTTGCATTTTCATCGTTGCACTCTGAGGCTGGTCTACCAGATCTTGGCAGATCAGCAACATTTGAGAGGCCGCACTTAAACTGTTAACACCAGTTTTTTACCGAAGTATTATGAAGGACAAGAATCACGAAACACTGGTTCCATCTCCCTGTGTATTTCTGTAGGTGTTTTTCCCTGAAACATCAGAAATTTTATCACAGCTCTGGCCTCCTTCTTTTCCATTGTTTTGTCAAATCTTTGGAGTAGCAGATGCGGTCAATAGGGTACATTGCGCCGTGCACCGTAGCGGGAAAACGCATTGAAGAAACAAACGCGTACTTCATACATTGTGCAAATATGATGAACTTTAAATGTGCCAAGTTTCATCTTCCTCCTGTGACTCCTTCATGGTCAGGCCCAAGACTTATGTCAATCCCCTTGTACAGTGGCACACACATGCTTTATGCAAAAGGGCATGATACAGTGACTCACAAAAACTTTGACACAGGCTTCATGCAAAAGGGCATGATACAGTGGCTCACAAAGTATCTTACACAGGCTTCTTGCAAAAGGGCATAATACAGTGGCTCTATGCTTGTTAAAAAGCATAAAAAGAGAATGATGACTGAATGACATCAACTGTCATATAATGGATATTATGTATAATGAAGTTATTCTTAAGTTTATGTGCAAGGTGGAAATAAACAATTACCTTTAATGGTTCCTTAAATGCTTTCTCAGCAGCCTTTAGCACTGCCAGGAATTTTGAATGGTGGCAATTTGGACAATATCTAGGTCTTCTGTAGTCAATCTTGCAATGTCCTGTACAAAAGATTTAACATAAAGATACTGACTGAATCCCTACTTTCTTTCTACATTCTTATGTGTATTTTAACCCAAGATACGCTGATAGATTCAGGCAGCCACAGTTGCAAAAGAAAACCTACTACATTCTAATGTCACCTATTTGTTTAAAACAAGTCGATATGCTGGTCCTGAAAGATGTGATCTGGCATTTTAACCTTAGAGGACTTAATTAAGCCTAGTTTGGTGGAGGAGTGGTATCTTCTTCTTCCTAGTTCACCCATGGGTGTCAACTTGAATATGTTCAAAGACAGCAGCGGTCAGCTTGAGGCTATTGATATCTCTGTAGAGTTTTTCCAGGAATGGTATTGGTGATGGCCATATGCACTTTCTCAGTTCCTCATATGTTGGGCATTTTTTAAGCAGATGTTCAGCAGTAATTTTATTGGTGCCAGTTACACTCATTAGTTCCTATCTTTAACTTATAGAATAGATGGTATCCCAATCTGTTGTGACCTGCGCGAAGTCTGAAGATTACATCCATATCTTTCAGTTCTATCTCTTTATTCCCATACTTGCAAGTGACAGGTCTCTGCTCGGCGGGCCATACAGATTTTAGATACACATGCTCATGTCCTTTATTTTTATATCAACCCCTATAATTTCCGACTGATCACTGAGATTCAGAGACCTCGCCATTTGGTACTGCAGTCTGCATTGGTATAGCACACCTCCTGTGTGTCCTCGATCAAGTCGGAAAGCTTGGGGAAGGAGGCGTGGTATGTGAATCATCATCATTTTCGCTCCGCAGGTAGCCACCACTGCAGCTGGTCCCCTTACAGGAAACCTGCACCAAACATTCACACGTTCTTACAGCTGTGGTTTTTGTAGCACTTTGTTGGTAATCCAGATTCCAAACGCCTAAAACTGAAAAATTCTGGAAAATCTAAAGTTTTTTCATCCAATTTTTTGGTTACTTGAGCTACTTTGGACAATTTTTTTTGGCTACTTTGAGCGAAAACCAAAAACAGAAAAAAATACAATTTCTGAAAAATGGCATTTCAAATTCTGGGTTACCCACCTGTAGTACATGTAAACATTTCATATCACGTGTATTAATCTTTTTTTTTTTCTTTTTGTATTTGTTTAATCCCAGATCTGGGACCAGAAGACGCAGCAATAGAGACCGCAGTCAGCGACTCATAGCTTGACTGCCTGCGTCAGGACCAGCGAACCAGAGCTGGTCAAGACCGTGCTCCACCTCCACGTGGTGGTCCTGGAAACAGTCTGCAGCAGTGCAGGCTGGCTGAGCGAGCACGGATCGCAATGGGAAGGCAAACCCGGTCCTAAAAAATGCCGTGCAGAAGTCGGATGTGTCGACCGAAAGGTGCAGATATCACAGCTTAGGCGTAAACAGACACAACGCAACCACCGTCCTTTTCAGGGCGAACGAGGAAGAAGAAGAAGATAATCCCAGATCTAACTTATGTTGTTACTATAAAATAAAAAATTTTTTTTTTTATTTACTTTGTTTTTAAGTAATTATTATTTGATTATTACATACATGCCACCATATATTACCTCGGAGATGAAAAACCCGTTTTAAAAAAAAATCAAAAACCCTGTTTAAAGACCTGCAAAACTTGCACAAAGACTGAAAAAAATTTATCAAGAGTTAATTCATGTAAAAATATTATAGTCCGTTCGAAAATTCGTGCCCACAGAAAGCGTCAATTTTCTCCAAAACTGTTTGTTGTATTGACATGAATTTTTGCATGCGGTCTTAGATTTTCCAAGCAGTTAAGATTTTGCGATCATTACATCCACAGCTGTCTCGAAATTTGCAAAACAGCGATTTTCTTTGATCTTCTTGGAACATTTGCCTAAATCTGCCCGTAACATTAATTCTTACAGTAAATCACAACATTTGTGCGACAAGACGGTTCAAAGGCGTGTCCTAAATGTGTGATTGGTTGTTCACGTGATTCTGATATGGGGAATGATGATCTGATAATGAACAATGATAGCAGTAAATCATCAGGAAGCTATGATGAATCGTAACTGTTTATGTGTTATTATAGATTGGCATATGAAATTAGTTTATCACAAATGAAGGAATGCGATCGACGTGCCTCATTCCGAATCGGACGACTCCAATAAGTTCACAATAGTTATTGGTTGGATAAACTGCAAGCCATCTCGCTGCCAGTAATCTTCTTCTTTCTGGAGCACGTGTTCTTCACATTTAGCCCAGTACTCTGTGTCTATTCGTGAAAGGGCCTCACGAGTCATGTCTTTAACATCGCACATTTTAAAAGTGGTGTTCTGGACGGCCACTTGTCCTTTAACTCTAGCCCAAACCAGCTCTATTGGGTTAAGGTGAGAATGGTAAGGTGGGAGTCGAAGAGAAACATGACCCTGCTCTTGGATGATTTTATCAATCAGATACACTTTTGTCTTATTCCTCTGTCTCACAAGCTGCAACAACTCTGGTTTTAAATAGCTGTTGTCAGCGAAGATATTTTCATTCACAAGCCACCTCCTGATTTCGTCTTTCATGCTTGCCGAAGTGGGAGCTTTATCCTCCTGCGCTAGAACATTATGATAGGACGCATTATCCATCACCAGGCAAGACGGCCTATCTAGAGTCGGGAGGAGTGTATTCACTATCCAATCTCGAAAAATTTGCCCATTCATTTCACTGTGGTAGTCCCTACCATCTACAGACTTTGATTGAAAAATAAGCTCTGCATCACGGACAAGCCCATTCTGTCTGCTGCCAGCATGTACTAATATAATGCGTTGACCTTTGCTGCTGGGAATTTTCCTTCTATGGTCTCCGTCAACAGATTGCCATTCTTTCTCATTCGGATGATGAGCATTAACCCAAGATTCATCCAAATACACTATATCATAGCCATCTTGCCTTCTCTCACAAATCTGCCTAAGGTATTTGCTTCGACCTGCAACCAGATGTGGTTTTTCACATAAAAAATTCCTTCCGCCAGACGTTTTTCTAAAAGTGAAGCTGACACTTCTGACAAGTTGCCAAAGAGTTGTTTTTGAGACGTTAATATCGCATTCTGCTTGCAGCCGACTTTTCAGCATGCGGAGAGTAACAAGTTGATTGGCATTAAGCATCTTCAAAATCAAACGTCTAATGACATCCTTGTCAAAATCATCAATTTTTTTCTTCCTTCCTTGCTTAACCGCAGCCTCTGTACAATCACCGTTCTGTTGTATCCAACGTCGAAAAGATCTTCTATCCACACCCAGGGCCTTTCGTGTTCTCCTACCTGGTTCTTGGATGTCGTTGTATAAACAACCCATCTTAGCCTCTCTGCGAAAATGCCTGTACAATATAACAGTTACCTTCTGCAAAATGATAAATTTGCATTTCAGATTCATTGCGTTTTTCATAATTATGCAGTTTAGTTTATTAATATATTATACGCTGGTGTTGTTTTGTTTCGTTGCAGCCAACTCATTGCAATTAGCATACGCCGCTGAAATAATTACTCACGACTGTGTACAATAGGTGCGCACTCGTGCGGACATGTAGTCACTACACTAATTCAAACAAAAAAAATATTGAATAGCACTTTTCATCGCTTGTGCTGTGCTGCAACAAAAATTAAGTGCGCATTTTTTGAACGGATCTTGTAACTTTACTGTAGAACTAATAAAAATTAACCCAGACAACGGTAAGAGTTTTTTTATATAACTTAAAGAAGAAAATTCGAACATGACATGAGTTTTGTAAGGGCTAAAAATATATTAATAACTGCATTGATATCAGTAGGGCACGTAGCAAATTTCAATAACATCTGTCAAGGGGTTGCAAAGTTACAATGTTCAATGTGTGGGCACGAATTTCTGAACGGACTATAATTACAGTGGGCTGCATTATAACGGAGGCATGGAGACTTTGCCTTTTAAAGCAAGTCTTTGCTTATTTTAAAACTCAAACAATAAGTGCCAGAGTTTATTTTACACTGTAAAAATGACATGACCATGTCATCATTTAGTCTATTTCTGCGCTTAATTATCATTAACAGACCAGGAAATCCAGTGTTCGATAGGACGTTTTAAAAGCATTCTGAGACACAGTAATGTGGGATATGGCTTAGAAATCCTAAACCTAACCTTGAACCCAAACCGCAAACTTAACATTAACGGCGTTTGCGACGTACAAGGATGACACAGAAGAAGACGTCCCACTGTTCTCACAACTATTTTTACTACTTCGTTATCATTATTATTGCAAAGAGAAAAATTGAACGAAACTATAGTATCCTGTTACATGAAATGGAATGGGGAGGTTTCTACAGCGGTTTAGAATTATTTCCATAAGAATTTTATGTAATTTTTAAAATAATAAAATCACGTTATCATTTTAATTTTTATTTAAAACAAAAAGCTCATAATTTGTAACGAAAATATAAACTGGCGCTATCGTAATTTATTCTCCACCGAACGTCAAAAATGAAAATAGCCGTTTTAGCCCAACTGGCAATTTTAAATATCCATTCGACTTTAGCGTCAATTGTCAGTATTACAAACAATGATAGTAATTAATTGTAGTAAAATAACTCACTGGATGATCGTAATAATGATATATCCACCAAAGAAAAATCTGAATTATTTTAAAGAAAGGAAATTAAAACTCAGAAGAGCTCCAAAAAAACTTATCCAGGGACTCTGATCGGGTTAAGATACAAATATGCCTTGCTTTCGTGATTTTTTTTTTGAGTTTCATATTTATTTTTATATTATTATTAAAATGTACATTTCTTATAGAGATTGTACAAGCTTTATTGAAATCAAGTAATATGTAGTGGTATCCACATTTTTTTTTGTCCTTATAAGCAGCCGTAAATAATAAATTATGCTCAATGCAACGTAATCCTTAAAATAATCAGCAACGCGCTGGCTGCCGTCAGCATTAGCGTAAAGTGATGAATGAACAACACACCACGCGGACTCTAGCTAATCCCACATTAATTGAAAAATAGGCAGCTTGATTTTATTGGTTGATTTTTTATTTACGTGGCCTAACATCTCTCTGAATCTCATGAAGCAAATATCGGCTAAGGTGTAGCGCAAGACGATCGATTTATATATATTTAATAATTAGGCGAAAAAACCTGTACAGAAATTATGAACGGGGCGTACACATCTGAAAACGCAAACACCTTGTGCAGATTACAGGTAAACTGTAGCGTGTGGCATGAATGTTATTATTCAACTACCTTTTCATAAGTTAGTTACTACTATTGTTAACTACGCATAGTTGTTTATTACACGGGACCCAAAGACGCAGCAATAGAGACCGCAGTCAGCGACTCATAGCTTGACTGCCTGCGTCAGGACTCTGATTCGCTGGTCAAGACCGCACTCCACCTCCATGTGGTGGTCCTGGAAACAGTCTGCAGCAGTGCAGTCTGGCTGAGCGAGTGTGGATCGCAATGGGAAGGCAAACCCGGCCCTAAAAAATGCCGTGCAGAAGTCGGATGTGTCGACCGAAAGGTGCAGATATCACAGCTTAGGCATAAACAGACACAACGCAACCACCGTCCTTTTCAGGACGAACGAGGAAGAAGAAGTTTATTACACTGGACAACAGCCAAAATGTATCCGAGACAAAAGTGGCTATTTTTAACTAATTTGGACATGCTGATCACGAATATGAACTTAAACATCGCGAATTAGCTCTAGTTTTCAAAATGGGGGGGGGGGGGGGGGGGGGGTGTGTCTTTCAGTAGGCTGGTCGCTTCACCTTCCCGACGCGAATGACCCAGTCCTTCTCTTTTCTATAGCCCTGGCGCGTGATTCCCCGTGAGACGGATAGCCTTGAGCACCTATTGAATGACGCAATCTGTAGCAGTCATTGCAACCACATTTCCTCCTTGTCATCATTTGTGTTGTGGATTCTGTGAGTGCGGACGTGTCGTTCAAGATGCCTCATGAATGGGTGAACAGTGCGGATTATTTTTGCTATATTTGTGGACAAATAATTTTGCTATCACAAAGGCGACCTATTACACCGATTATAAAGAAAGCTTACAGCCTTTATTTTGGTTGTGAGATCGGTGACCAGGACCGGTATTGGGCCCCACACATATGTTGTCAATCATGTGCAATGAATCTGCGCTGCTGGTTGAACTGAAAAGGACGATCAATGCGTTTTGCAGTTCCAATGGTGTGGAGGGAACCAACAAACCATCTTAATGATTGTTACCTTTGCATGACTCCTCCAATTGGACACGGTACTTCTAAGAAGAAAAAGTGGCCTGTGACCTATCCAAATATTCCCTCTGCTATGCAGCCAGTGCCTCACGGGGAAGGACTTCCTGTTTCGGACCCACCAGAATCTTATACTCTGGATGATAAAGAAGATAATAAGGCCAGTGGACATCCGTCACCTGCGAAAGCATCTACATCAAGAGATCCCAATTTCGTGCCTATTGAAGAGTCTGCACAGCCACATAAAATTACCTAGAGTGAATTGAATGATCTAGTGAGAGATCTGGAATTGCCAAAAAAATAAAGCAGAGATGTTGGGGTCCAGACTGCAGCAATGGAATCTTCTAGAAGAGAATGTGCATGTGTGTGTTTCATGCTCGGCAAAAAGATCTGCTTCAATATTTCAAAATGACAGATAACCTCATTGCTTGCGTTGATATAGTGGGTCTGATGGCAGCACTACACATCAACTACAAAGACGACGATTGGAGGCCGGTCATTGATTCGTCCAAGTTGAGCTTAAAAGCTGTGCTGCTCCATAATGTAACGTTTTACCATCTGTTCCACTCGGGTATGCAGTCCACATGAAAGAAACGTACAACAACATGAAACAACTGTTACACACCATCAACTATGACAAGTATAAGTGGCAGATTTATGGTGACCTGAAGGTCATTGCCATCTTGATGGGGCTACACCAGGGTTACACGAAGTTTTACTGTTTCCTCTGTCTGTGGGACAGCCGTGCCAGGACTTCCCACTACAAGAAAAAGGATTGGCCCCAACGACAATCACTTGAACTGGGGAAAAAGAATGTACTTAACGAACCCCTTGGAGAATCCCACAAGATCTTGCTCCCTCCTCTCCACATCAAACTTGGACTAATGAAGAATTTTGTAAAGGCCATGGATCGAAATGGGGCAGGATTTTTATACCTTCGTGATAAATTTCCAAGACTTAGTGAGGCCAAAATCAAGGAAGGTGTATTTGTCGGTCCACAGATATGTCAGCTCTTCAGAGATCAGCGTTTTGATGATATCCTCACAGGTGATGAAAAGTTAGCTTGGAATGCTTTCCAGCAAGTGGCCACAAACTTTCTAGGAAACAATAAGGCTGACAATTACCAGGAGCTTGTAGAAACCCTCTTGCAACGCTACGAGAGACTAGGGTGCAACGTCTTTGAAATTACACTTTTTACACTCGCATCTGGATTTCTTCCCTGCTAACTGCGCTGCTGTCAGTGACGAGCATGGGGAACGATTTCATCAGGACATTACTACCCTCAAAAAAAGGTACCAAGGGAAATGGAACGCAGCAATGCTAGCAGACTATTGTTGGACCCTTGTCAGAGATGCTGCAGAAACTCATTACAAGCGACAGGCAAAAAGGCGTCGCTGTGAATCATTTCCGCTATGAGCATTATTATCATATGGTATGTATATGCAAATGTGTAAAACTTGTTTATTAGATATTTAAAAAACTATAACTAATCTGGTGTTTTAACGGCCATTTTCATATTCAGCAGACCAAACAACATAAATTTGTTGACCAATGTTATTTAACCCGCACTGTTCAAGAGCCGCGGTGATATGCAGTAACATATAATAATAATATTATCAACGTACGATTCACATTTACCATTTCCATGATAATTTAAAAACTTACAAACAGCATTATCGGCGAATAATTCCCTCGACAATATTAAATCAACGTACTAATTTATCATAAGATAGGAAACTCTTTACAGAGCAATACAACAGGAGGCAATCTGATCATCAGGACCCCCCCACCCCGCCGATCAAGTGTTTCGGCCCCTTAATCTCCTTTACGCTCTGGTGGGGGGGTGGGGGCACTTGGGTTATGACTCCCAAGTGTCAGCTCCTGTTGTTTGGTGCAGAGAAATGAACCTACTCCACCTTGGTTGCAGCTTTCAAGTTCACTCCTATTTCCTGTCAGCTGGAGGCAATTGTGAAAGTAACCCCTATGTAGAAAACAAATTATTGTCCCGGGTTCCATAGCCCATTGTGGTTGTTCCACAGCCAGCAAGCATGATGCCTTTTCACTGAGCCTCTTAGTGCCCTTGCTCTTGACTGTTCCCTCAACCCCAACAGTTTCAGTAGATCATACACTGAGGCCGCCACGCCACGAGACCTCTTCCGCCCATCTCAACAGCCATGACCTTTGCAGTGAACCCATCGCATCTCAAGTCCGAGGCCAGATCATCATACTTGGCCACTTTGAACGAGTGTTGCTCGTCCAATGGAACGGTCATCTCAATCATTTTAATCTGGTGCAATGATGAGGGATGCAGCACTATATCTGGCCGTCTTCAAGATCTTCTGATACTCTCTGGATATGCCCCTCGCCCAGGTAGGTCTACTGCCATCTCCCAGTCGTTTGAACAATCAAGAAAAGATGGTAAACTGCTACTTGATTTACTTGGGTTGGGATGTGCTGATGTTCCTGCTCTCAGAAAATATGTGTTTGCGGTGTTCAGTCTGACTTTGCTCTTCGCCTTCATCCTTGCCAGTTCTATTGTAGCAGCCAGCTCATTTAGTACTTTGTTGTGATGCCATGTGTAACGCCATTGCCCTAATGACACCTTGCAAGCTGAAAGCACGTGTTCAAGTGTCTGCTTCTCATGGCTCAGGGGGCACTGAGCATCATCAGACTTTCCCCACCTTACAAGGTTCACGGACGATGGCAGGAAGTCATACATTGATCTAATAATGAAGCCGAGTCTAATAGGTGCCATATGCCATTCCATGTCAACAATCTTTGCAGGGCTCCTTCCCATGTAGTCCATTGGCCTTGTTGGGCCTGCTGCACCGATCTTGCATCCTCTTATCATTCTCTGCTCCTCGTATCTCCTGAACTACCATGTCTATGCGTTCCCTGTTTGATGCCTTTGTCATGAAAGGGTTTTGTTATAGTAAAGGGGCAAAGTCTTTTACAGACAGGGGGTATGATGTGCTGGTGTTGTGGGTAGTGGGTTTCCCCCCTTGCTTCACCCTAGGCCTAGTGAATTCTTGTTCATGAAAGGAGCGACCATTGCGGTGTTAGTCTCTTGGCCTAGCAAAACCTCTCATACCCCAAGATCGTTGTGCGTGGTGAAGAGCCACACCCTCCTCGAGGTAGTCCTGGTAACTGAGGGTGCGAATCCTCAGGCTAAACACAACGGATCTAGAGGAGCAAACCTCGATAATAAAACCGGTGCACTACACCGTACACGCCCTCTGTGGGTGGGAAGGAGCCAGATGGATACTGAACAAGTCTTGGGAGTGGGAACGAGTGTGGACTGCTCCCTGAAGATCGGAACCCATCGTACAGGCACAGAGACTCAGGACTTGACAATCCTATTGCCTTCAACTCTTGGTCACATGCCTAGAGCCTCGGAGAACTTGGCGTAACCAGCAGGCAATTTGGTGGCGGGGAAAGAGCACTGTGAGCCCTACCTTGGCTACGTATCACAAGGAGACGCAGAAACACCCCCTTTATCTCCCCCAGAGCTGGCACAGTACACTTCTGGCTTCTACCCGGGCGGTAGGAAATCCACATCAAACCTGGCAGAGCAAGTCCTCCATCAGATGCAGCCGATGCTGGGCCCACTGGCGCGTGGACACGTCCCGATCCCCATCGAGACTTGCCCGGGGAGCCCACCCCGGCTCAAAAAAGCAGAGAAGGCCACTCTCCAAACCTCCGATGTCTTGCGGGCAGTGTTAGGATGTGCAAGAACATGGACAGGAAGACTCCACAACTTCCCCACTGAAGACACGCCCACGGCGACCGTTGCCTCAATTGGCTGTGTGTGGTGTACCCGGAAACGGGGCCTCCCAGTACTGAGGCACAGTTAAGTCCCCGATGTCACTTATCGGTGCAGAGTTGAGAGAGATGGCTGAGCATCACAATCCCCCCTGTGTTGCAGCATGATGAGAACCCAGCATTGCACACTGAGCTTGGGGGGATCACTTGGGCACCAGACTTAATACTGGCTCTTGACTGGATGGCCGCATGCAGGAGATTTCTACAATGGAGGGTTGGCAGGTGGTGGGTATCTGGAAGTGGCTCTGTGCAGGACGTGAGGATTCCTTGGGAGAGCCCAGAACCAGAGCACAGCATTGTGCAAGCTCTGCATAGTTGGAGAGCCCCCTGGATGACGGGGAATGCACAGTGTGCTACCCCACCTATCCCCAACTGCTAACTTAGAACCAGAAGTGGGGTCCTCTGTATGCGTGCCAGGCCAGGATAAAATGCCTGGGAAAGAGACTGGAGCTCAGAACTCCCTAACTCAAAGTTGCAGGATGGCAGAAAAGCCATGGGAAAGACAGGGCTATTTTGAAGATAACGCAACCATATTTTCACCATACGAGCTCGGACGCCGCCTCGGTAAACAAGGTCCGCGCAGAGCAGTGACACCCCCAGGCTGCTTGCGAATAGTCTACTACTGGGAACATAAACAGATTAGGGATGAGCCCACTCTCCCGTTGAACAGGTGCTAAAGTCATAGATACTGGGCCAGAAGGCGCACCGGAAACCACAGTATCACGCAACTCGCTTTTTTTTTTCTATGGAGAGTACACCGTCAAATAAATCTCGTACTGGTGCTCGCCCTGTGGAGCTCCACCAGGCAGGTGCAGTGCCGGGCTCTGAGCCTCGACAGAGCCCACCCTCAGCTACTGGAGGACCCTCTAGACCGTCTTGTGGAGTCAGCAGACGGCGGAGGAGAACTACTGACCAAAACAAAACAGAAAAAGAGAAACCCAGAGTGCCACTTGTCATGATGCACTGGAATGCAGAGGGAGTGAACAGCAAGCAGGCTGGATACAGCAAAAAGACAGAGCTGGAAAACATCTTGTATGAGAAGCAAGTCAGTGTTTGCTGTATCCAAGAGACTCACTTGAAAGCAGATCAAACCTTTAAAATAAGGGGATATCAATGCTTCAGATCCGACAGAAAAGATAGACGAAAAGGAGGAGTACTTACTCTTGTAAGGAATAACATTCCTGCACACGAAAGGAAAACCTTCATGGATGGAGCAGAATATCAGCTGTTGCAGATAAAGGTAGACAAGATGGAAATAGAACTCCTGAACTATTACTGTCCGAACAACAAACCCCTGAGTCTCAGCTCTATACAGGTACCAGCCACCAACTTTATAGCAGTTGGAGACTTTAATAGCCACTCCCAGAGCTGGGGCTATAACCATCTGGATCACAGAGGTGAAGAGGTTGAAACTTGGCAAGATGATCACTCCCTAATCCTAGTCAATAATGCCACAGATACTCCTACCTTCTACTCCAGAGGATGGCACACAACTTCAACACCAGATCTTGCCTTCTCCACACCAGATATAGCTGGATCTATTAGTAGAGAAGTAGGAGACCAACTAGGGGGAAGCGACCATCGCCCAATCTTTCTTACTGTCCAGAGTGCAACTCTCAGTACAGGCCCAGCCATTACAAGATGGAACTACAAAAAAGCCAACTGGGGTTTATTCAGGCATCAGGTGAACACGCTGCTGTCTACCCTCAAGGTACAGAACAGAGACATTAATGAAGTGGTAAAAGACTTCAACAGATGCATACTACAAGCTGCAAAAGAAACCATTCCCAAAGGATGCCGGCGTAACTACATACCATACTGGTCCAGCACACTCCAAGAACGTCAGGAAGCTATGGACAGGGCTAGAAAGGACGCAGAGTCTCAGCCTTCACTTGAAACTCACAACAAATGGAAAAAGGCTGTAGCAGAGTTTCAGAGAACAAAGCTAGAAGAAAAACGGAAAAGCTGGAGAACTAAAACGGCATCGCTGAACCTTGAGAAAGACGGCAGGAAACTTTGGAGATTAGTCAAGTCTCTAAATGAAGAGCGTTCCTCACCTAGGCAGACTATCACATTGGATGAAGGTGGCAAACTTTTCAGAGGAAAACAAGCTGCAGACTTGTTTGCTAGAAGATACAGTTCAGAAAGCAACTTACCCATTAACATAGATCATCAGAGAGAGATAAGAAAAGAAATACTGGCAACCATGGGACAGACAGATACTCCTGCCCCAATGAGGGAACCCATCACACTAGGAGAACTACAGAAGGCTATTTCCAAGCTTAAGTTTCAAAAGTCACCCGGCCCAGACAAAATCAGCAACGAAATGCTAGTAAATCTGAGCTCAGCAGCAAAGACAAAACTGCTTGAGATATTCAACCACAGCTGGTTGAAAGGAACGGTACCCCAAGTATGGAGAGAAGCCATCACAATACCCATACTAAAGAAAGGGAAATGTAAGACCGAGGCTGCAAGTTACCGGCCAATCAGTCTCACAAGCTGTGTTGGGAAGACTATGGAGCGAATAGTCAACCACAGATTGAAATGGTATTTAGAGTCTGAGCAGATCCTGGTGCCGGAACAAGCTGGATTTAGAGAATGCTACAGTATAGAAGACCAAGTTACTTACTTGTCTCAAGCAATAGAAGATGCCTTCCAGGAGAAGAAAAAGGTCCTAACGATCTGGGTCGACTTCAAGCAGGCCTTTGACAAGGTGTGGAAAGATGGCCTCATTGCAAAACTTAGGAGAAGTGGAATCCAAGGCAACATGATGAAATGGATCCAGTCATACTTGCATAACAGGAGAACTAGAGTCACTCTTGACGGTCTGCAGAGCAGAAAAGTGTTGCTCCATCAGGGGGTACCTCAAGGAGGAGTAATTTCCCCAACACTCTTCCTTGTTTACATCAATGACCTGGTGAAAGATCTCCCTGCAGGAGTTAAAGCTGCCTTATATGCAGATGACCTAGTACTCTGGTGCGCTGATGAAAATGTCACCACAGCAAATTATAGAATGCAGCGGGCAGCAGACATGCTAGTGTCATGGGCAGAGAAATGGCTTATCACAATAAACACAGACAAAACCTCCACAACACTGTTCTCCCTCGCCCCCAAGGACAAATCAGCTAACATACACCTAGGGACAACCGTGATCAAGGAAGAAAGCTACCCCACCTATCTTGGGGTGACATTTGACCAAAGGCTTACATGGAATAAGCATATTGAAAATGCAGAAGGAAAGGCCCGAAGACGACTAGGCATACTCAGAAAATTAGCAGGTACCAACTGGGGAGCAAATGAACGAAATCTAAAGAAGATTTATAATGGAGTAATAAGACCACACTTAGAGTTTAGCTCAGCAGCATGGTCATCAGCTGCTAACTCACATCTGCAGTCTTTGGACAAGGTGCAAAATCAAGCTCTCAGGCTCATTACAGGAGCCATGAAAACTACACCAATAACAGAGATGCAGAAGGTTGCTGGATTACAGACATTGTCCCATAGAAGAGACACAAAAACCATGATCCAGATGGAAAAGTACAACAGTATGCCAATGCACCCAATGAAGGCAAGACTAGATGATCTGGCATTGGGACGTCTAAAGCGTAGCAGCTTTGTGCATCGGGGGAAAAGACTTATAAGACAGCATCAAGAAGACCTATCCATGAAGACAACACCACTGAAGCCCACCCTATACCCTGTACCATGGGAGCAGGCCAGCAGTGCCCTCCAAATTAATACATCAGTCAGTGGTCTCACAAGTGGATGTGAGTATAATGATCTGCAAAAACGAACTGCTACATTGAGTATGATCCAAGAAAGCTATCCCGATCAATCATGGATACATGCCTATACAGATGGATCAGCAACTAATGCTGTTAGGAATGGAGGTGCCGGTATCTTTATCTCATATCCTGACAACCACTATGAGACTAGGCACATTCCCACTGGTAAATTCTGTTCCAACTATACAGCTGAGGTTCAAGCTCTAGAGCAAGCTGCAAATATGATTTATAACACCAACTCTGACTGCCACCAGGTAGTCATCCTCACAGATGCACTGTCTGTCCTGCAAGCTCTCAAGGGTGGTAAACTCCCGCATCTGAGAAATGAACTAAACAAGGTAGCTGCCAAAAAGAGAACCATACTTCAGTGGGTACCATCTCATTGTGGTGTACCCGGAAATGAAAAGGCAGATAAACTTGCAAAAAAGGGAGGAGAATGTGAACAAGAAGATAATGAAGTCACATACTTTGAGAAAAAGAGAGCTATCCAGACTATCAGAAGAGAACAGAACCAACCCAAAGACGACTATCACACTCTCGACCGGCAGGGACAGATAACTATTTTTCGACTCAGGACAGGGCATAACAAACTGAATAAACACATGCACAAGCTACGATTGTCTGCTTCACCACTGTGCACATGTGGATTAAACGAACAAACTGCTGAGCATGTTCTACAGGACTGTCCTCTGTATGACCAGTTAAGAAAGATATACTGGCCCAATAACTCAACACTAAACTCAAAGCTATATGGAGTTAAAGAGGAACTTCAAACAACAGTCGAATTCATCATGAGAACTCGTCTGACGGTGTAATCATCAAAGATGCGAACGCAAGAAGAAGAAGAAGAAGTTATAGTAAAGAATAAGGTTATCCTGGACAAAAAGATGTATCAGGTGATACCAGGATAGTGCCAGGTAAGAGACTGGTCTTACAAGAAATACCCCCTTTTCTGAAACAGAATAAGGGTGTATTGACATCAAAGGTTAGGATCAGCTGTATAAACCTCCAGGTGTGATGAGAGTGAATGTCCTGAAAGTCTATTTGCTCCCTTTCAAGATCCGCCTAAGATATTATGTATTATTATTTGATGATGTTGGCTAATTTTGCTAGGGTTATTAATTTATGATCTATCTCTATAACTATAATATGTATCAAACAAAACTTGTAACTCAATGTAAATAATGTCAGCAAGTCTGATAGTACATATTTACAATTTTATTTAACCTATACCGGTTCTCTTTTCAGTTAGGTAATTTAAAGAAACTCAAAGATATTTACAGCATAAAATAAATAAACATAGAAACTTTAATTATCAAACAGAATCCTGTCTTGAAAGTTCTATTTTTCTTTACACTGATTAATTATTATAATTCACTATATTTTGTCACTGAGTTGAACTGTGAAGGTAGTAATAGATACATTCTGTCCATAAGAAATCATCCTTCACTGTGTTTTTCTTATTTCTTTATATGTTATTTTATATTTGTATATGCTGAATAGGCTGACCAGTGGCTATACAGCGTGTCCAGCAGAATCACTACCACTAACAAATGTCAATATTTCCTCATCCATGTAAGTTAGAATTATTTTTTTATGGTTACCTCGTATAGAAACCATCACATTCTTAGGAGCAGTGAGATAATTGATAAATTGTCCGATAATGTGCAGATAACGCATACGTAATGCGCAGCCGTGGAATGTGATGACGTGTGTAGTGAAAACGGCGGAGTTCACAGTGCAGCAGAAAGTGCAATGCTGTTATTGGCTTGCGGAATTAAAGTTTCCCATTGTTGTGCAAAGGAGATTCAGGCAGGAATATGGACAGAAACCTCCAGAGCGACATATCATAGTGAAATGGCACAAGCAACTGTTGGAAACAGGTTCTTTGTTGAGAAAGAAGGGAAGCGGCAATGAAGCGTTGTCTCCAGATAGAGCTGAAGCAGTTAGCGAAGCTTTTCAACGTATACCGCGGAAATCCATTCGACGGGCACATGGAGAATTGTGTATTCCAAAATCTACTGTTCACGACATTGTGCACAAAAGATTGCAGCTTAGAGCCTACAAGATCCAGCCAGTGCAGAAGTTACAGCCAAATGATAAATCCAGACGGGCCGAGTTCGCAAATGCAATGCTATGTCACCTCGATGATGACAATGAATTTCTCAATCGTGTGGTATTCTCCGATGAAGCGACCTTTCACACTTGTGGCAAAATTCACCGGCATAATTGTAGGATATGGGGAAATGAAAACCCACATGTCATAATGGAGCATGAGCGAGAAAGCCCTAAACTTAACATGTGGTGTGCCATAACCTCGAATTGTGATCGGGCCATATCAAACTCCGGTGCAGGGACTGGATAATCTTCGGCAGCGAATAATTGACGCTTGTACATCCGTCACACCTCAGATGCTGCAAAACACGTGGAGAGAGATAGAATACCGTCTTGACATTCTTCGAGCCACTAAAGGCGCTCATGTGGAGATCTACTGAAACTTGGTGGAGATCTACTGAAACTTGGTGAGTTCCTACTGAAACTTAATGAGTTTGCCTAACAGAAAATCAAAATCTGGTCGGTCTGCTATTATTAGTATAAGAAATATTGACATTTGTTATTGGTAGTGATTCTGCCGGACACACTGTATATCGCCACTTATCTCGTGGGTGACGAATTCAAACTCCTCCCGCCATAGACTAACACGTCTGTGAAATTTCAGGCAGTGGAACAGGGGGTGGCTGGCTACAATGACTTCACGAGCACTTGCACCTCAGAGTCCAAGAGAGTTTGTTGAAAATACTTCCAGTTGTTTGCAGGATAAAACTTGGAATACAAATATTCACAACCCCTATATGGTCCAGCACTATTCTGTCATTACATACAATGGACATAACAAACAGTGTCAGACATTGTGCTAACATATGCACAGGACAATTTACCTCACCATCAATCACAGCCAGTTCACTGTGACTACACTTTCCTTATAAATCCTAAGTTAGATTCCTTTGTCCATGATTTGCTTCCATACAATGATTTGGTATAGTATAAAAGTACTAAATAATATCTTGATCGATTCATTAAAACAATTCCTGTCAGTCCTTCCTTAGGTTCCTGATAAATGTCATTCCTTTTAAGAAATACTCTTTCAAATACATTATCAAACTTACAGTCGTATTTCTGCCATCATTCTTAATTATTCTACACTTTTCACAATGCTGGCTTTCGTCTCTGAAAGTCAACACATGCTTGCGTTTCAGCTGACACCACAGTCGTCCTGTAATATTTCTTAACACACGCTAAGCACTTCCTAACACACCAGTGGATTAATCACACCAAAAATACATACATAAATACATACATACATACATACATACATACATACATACATACATACATACATACATACATACATACATACATACATACATACATACATACATACATACATACATACATACATACATACATACATACATACATACATACATACATACATACATACATACATACATACATACATACATACATACATACATACATACATACATACATACATACATACATACATACATACATACATACATACATACATACATACATACATACATACATACATACATACATACATACATACATACATACATACATACATACATACATACATACATACATACATACATACATACATACATACATACATACATACATACATACATACATACATACATACATACATACATACATACATACATACATACATACATACATACATACATACATACATACATACATACATACATACATACATACATACATACATACATACATACATACATACATACATACATACATACATACATACATACATACATACATACATACATACATACATACATACATACATACATACATACATACATACATACATACATACATACATACATACATACATACATACATACATACATACATACATACATACATACATACATACATACATACATACATACATACATACATACATACATACATACATACATACATACATACATACATACATACATACATACATACATACATACATACATACATACATACATACATACATACATACATACATACATACATACATACATACATACATACATACATACATACATACATACATACATACATACATACATACATACATACATACATACATACATACATACATACATACATACATACATACATACATACATACATACATACATACATACATACATACATACATACATACATACATACATACATACATACATACATACATACATACATACATACATACATACATACATACATACATACATACATACATACATACATACATACATACATACATACATACATACATACATACATACATACATACATACATACATACATACATACATACATACATACATACATACATACATACATACATACATACATACATACATACATACATACATACATACATACATACATACATACATACATACATACATACATACATACATACATACATACATACATACATACATACATACATACATACATACATACATACATACATACATACATACATACATACATACATACATACATACATACATACATACATACATACATACATACATACATACATACATACATACATACATACATACATACATACATACATACATACATACATACATACATACATACATACATACATACATACATACATACATACATACATACATACATACATACATACATACATACATACATACATACATACATACATACATACATACATACATACATACATACATACATACATACATACATACATACATACATACATACATACATACATACATACATACATACATACATACATACATACATACATACATACATACATACATACATACATACATACATACATACATACATACATACATACATACATACATACATACATACATACATACATACATACATACATACATACATACATACATACATACATACATACATACATACATACATACATACATACATACATACATACATACATACATACATACATACATACATACATACATACATACATACATACATACATACATACATACATACATACATACATACATACATACATACATACATACATACATACATACATACATACATACATACATACATACATACATACATACATACATACATACATACATACATACATACATACATACATACATACATACATACATACATACATACATACATACATACATACATACATACATACATACATACATACATACATACATACATACATACATACATACATACATACATACATACATACATACATACATACATACATACATACATACATACATACATACATACATACATACATACATACATACATACATACATACATACATACATACATACATACATACATACATACACACACACACACACACACACACACACACACACACACACACACACACACACACACACACACACACACACACACACACACACACACACACACACACACACACACACACACACACACACACACACACACACACACACACACACACACACACACACACACACACACACACACACACACACACACACACACACACACACACACACACACACACACACACACACACACACACACACACACACACACACACACACACACACACACACACATACATACATACATATATATATATATATATATATATATATATATATATATATATATATAGTCATTCTTACCCTCAGGCAAAACATACAAGCTGTTAATGGCATCTAATGTCTGCACTACAGTTGCGGATGGCAAAGGTACATGATGATTACCGCTTCTTCTGTACAACTTGAAGTTTTTGAATTTTGTGGCCTCAATTTAGCCAAGGGCAAGGTCTTATATACTACCGCCTCCTCCCTCTCGGATGGCATGAAAAAAAGCTGTGTTAAGAATCTAAAACTGAGGCATAATTTTCCTATCTGTTCAATGAGTAAAAACTAGTTTTTCAATTATCTTCCTTATTTGTGGGGCGATTTTGGTCATTTAAAGTTTGAATTATTCTGTGAATTATTCTGCATTAATCTATCTATTAATTAGTTAGTTTGCAAAATGCATTTTAATATAAACATGCTTTAACTAGCTAAGTTGGGACTAATCCTGATGTAACAAAGCTCTTTCACTCGATATTTCTATTTTACTAGAATACTATTCGAGAAAGTTTTTACACCTACCTCTAAAGTAACATTCCCATTGTTGAATTATATAATCTTTTCCGGTGATACTTCTTTATTCTTTTCATAATTAAATATCCTTGTCCCATCGGTTACACAGAATAGGCCTCTAGGTTTAAGCATAGTACGTTTCCTAACACACAATAATAAGGGTGCGTTTTCATTGGCTATTGTATCAGAGAGTTCTCTACCTATGGCATGCGGAATGGTCAGATTAGAAAACCGTGTTGTGAAACAGAATAAATCACAACAGCCTTGAACCACCAGTGGATGTCACCATGGCCAAATCTCCGTCTATTTGTCTGTGTGTATCTGATTACCTCCCTCAGCTTGAGCAACTCTTGGGCAGCACCAACAGCTTCATCCACTTTCCATTTCTTTCCAGTTTTCAGTGTGAGCTGAATAGACTTAACTACGTCGTCTGCTAACTCGCACAGCATCATTGCGAGCCTTGCCTTTCCTACTTTGTATTCTTCAACAACTGACTTGAAAGGAAGCACAAGCTTTGTCTTCTTGCAGCACAGTGCTACGTCTGACAGACCTGGTGGTACTCCTAGCCATTTCCTCATAATCTCGACCTTTTGCTCTATAGCTTTTACTGTACTGGTGCTTATTTCATATATAAACAGTGGCCATAGCAATTTAGGTATCAACATGAACTGGAAGCACCAAAGTTTGAACTTTCCTAGGACTGCTTTGGTCTATGATCTTTAGTCCTCTGTCTGCCATTTCTACTGTCTGTTGAACTGCCTTTGAGTCTTTTAATGAGGCATCATACACCCTGCCAAGACTTTTAACAGGTTCCTCAATGACAGTAGAGATCTTTGGTTTGAAACCATGAATGTGACCTCAACTGTCTTCCCTTTCCTGACTGATAAGCTTCTCAACTTCTAAATTTATGTAGTAATTCTATGTAGTCAACAGTGAGATGAACACTTTTGTGATTCAGTAAATAAAACTCTGTAACGTTTTGGATTTTGGACTACTTAAGTTACTGGAAGGCATTGTTAAATTTGAATATACTGATACTGACAACAAGACAGTCATTAATGCTGTGATCTAGGACCAGTTTTTCTTGCGAAAAGTGTGTACACTTCAATGGTTTAAAAAAAGTATATTTATAGGTCACCTTGGCTGTGAGTGATATGGAAAACAAAACAAGAAAAACATGCTACTGATAAGTCCTTAGTCATATGTAATGCCGTACAAAACTTGTGACAATTTTAATAGGAGAATGATTGTACTCCGTGATGTGCCGCAGATGAATCCTTGGTCATGGTCAACAGCTAAACAACCAAAGTGATAGGACTAAGTCCCTTCTTACGATCATTATCCCACCGTCACATTCAGGTTATTTATCTCCAGTTGCCAGGGCAATGTCATTCATAATAGTGGTATCCGTCAAGGTTTGACTAGTGAAAAAGAATCATAACTGCCAACGATTACCTGGGCAAACATTTTCCAATGGGCAATAAATTAAGTAAGAGGTTCCTGAAGACCTCAACAACTCTTTAATAACAAATTGTAAAGAGGTGGAAGAAAAACCTAAACAGCTGAACTCCAACATCCTGGGAAATAAAGCTGTTAAACTCATTTGCTTAAACTTTATTCTTATGATCTCTTGTTGAGTCATAATATGATGATGGAGTCATGGTGAAGTTTTTGTTAATAAGGCAAGCGTCCCTGATAAAGTCGTAGTCATCTTATGTTTGGTCAAGTTGGTAAGAGTATACAAATGTTTCCTTTAAGCTTCGATAGTCAGCACTCCTAACGTATTTTTTTTTCCTTCCAACAAAAGGAGAAACTTTTCGTGATTATTTAATAGTCATAAATGATTTATCTTATGCCTTATGATGTGCATGAAGCTTAACGTACTTCGAGGTTTCAATGGTCCAAACTCATTATAGTAATACCAGCACGAGTTTCATGATTAACTGTCGCAAACAAAGGTCTTCTAATAAAATGTCTAAGACCTTTCAAAATGAGTCTCATTTGTAACGAAGCCCGTTACTCACGTAATGTAACCAAAAATGAAGTTCTGAGTTTGCAGATTTTAAGTTTCAACCTACTTCTGTTTTTAACAAAGGCCCAGTAAAGCGTCCAAAGACATAATACTTAGATGTAAGGCATTTTCTTTAACCTTGTTCTGTGCTGATGTAAACATTTGGCTTCTCCATCATATCAAGTAGAACTGCACATTTTTGAAAACTGACTTCCTTAAACCTTAACAAAAACTGAGTTACTATAGTTTTCATTGGTAACTCCCACACGCATCATAATATTCTCTTAGATTTGTTTACAATCACCAGGAAAACAGAACTCAAGCTATTAATTTCCCTTGCGGCCTACTTCATTGAGGCTTTCCCATGACGTCATTTAGAAAAAAAGATGACCCACTATTAATAATGCATATGTCTGCCACGGCAATATATATTTATAAACACAACACAAAAGGAAAACATTACGAACCTCCAGAAGTGCATACTCTAATTATGGGGTCATTTCTAGCAGTGTGGGTACGATTCCGCTTGTAAAAGTAGGCCTTTTTACACCGTTTGCAGAAAGGTAGACTTGGAATTTTTCTGTTCTCAGTAATAGGACAGGGAACATTACACACAAGACAACGGAGCCTCATTGGGCCGCCCATTACTGGTTTAATGTTTGTCAGCACCTGAAGAAATTTATTACAAATTGTCAGGTAATCTGCAACCGAGACATAAAGAACCAGAGTTCTGTTAATTAATCAATACCCTTTATCTCCCCGAGGAGCATAGGCCTTCAACAAACACGTCAAGTTGTTCTGTCACGTGCCATCAGCTCAAGTTCTTTCTCTGTTTTTCTCATCCTTTTCACTTCTGTCTCCAGTTCTCTTCTCCATGTGTTTTTTGGTCTACCTCTGCCTCTCTTTCCTTGGGGGTTCCAGAACAAGTACTGTCTTGTAATGCTATCAAAAGGTTTCCTCAATGTGTGTCATATCCATCGCCAGCATCTTCTATTCTGTTATATTTGCCTAAAATTAGACTTGGAAGTCACAATTTACACTAGATACAAAGCTAATACTACTTTTTTAAATGTACACAACCTTCAAAAGCTAACTACTCACCCCCCACCATGCTCAACACAGTAATATATAAAATTGTCAACTCTAATTCAGTCCAAATTGCCACTAACAACTTGCTTTTACATCTCTCGTGCTACATTCATTAATTCTCCTATTCACTACTTATAGAGCGATGGAGTCAACATTTTCTGGTGTTTAGTTTGTGTCCAGCATGCAGTTTCTTCTTCTTCTTCTTTGACTTTCAGTTCACTGTGCTGCATAAGCCTTTAATTAATTCATGGCAGTGATTCCCAAACATGCAATAATTGCAGACCCCTTAGGAGAGGCGTCTTACCGATGTGCCCCACTCAGATGAAGATAATTTGGAGGTGGTTTTAATAATACAATTTTATCTACATTACCACATATATAAATATGCAATTAATTTATATGTATGTATATATAGCTAACTTTACCACACTACTTATATTTTTCAGTAATGCTTTTGTTTCACTAGTTCACATTACTACACTACTCATCTTATTCAGTAATGAATGTCTCTGCTTCACTAGTTGACCTGACAAGTCAAACTTACCTTCTTCACTAATCACAAGTCAAACTTACCTTCTTCACTAATGTCTTTGCTTCAGTAGCAGACTTGACAGGTACAACTTACTTTCTTCACTAATGTCTCTGCTTCACTAGCTGACTTGACAGGTACAACTTGCCTTCTTCACTAATGTCTTTGCTTCAAAAGTTGACTTGACAGGTACAACTTAAAATATGTAAAGGATTCCGTTTACATGCGCCCACTGAGATGTATTGGGAATATGGTGTTAGGCCCATATTTTCTCGAGATTTGGCACACTAGAGGTGATGTGGTCAGAATCACGCCAGACGCCTTAACTTTTCCAGAGTTGCTCTGGTACCCAATTCATGATGTTGGGTGAACCCCAGAGCTGTTTGCGGTCTAAACAAATCCCACCTCAACTGGGGATCAAACCACTGATCACCAAGCTAGGAAGCCAGTGCATTAACCACTGTGCTACCCGGCTCCCTGATGTCTTTGCTTCAATAGCTGACTTGATAAGTATAACTTACCTCTTTCACTAATGTCTTGGCTTCAATGACTTAAGTATAACTTACCTCCTTCACTAATGTCTTGGCTTCAATGACTTAAGTATAACTTACCTTCTTCAGTAATTTCATTGCATCGGGAACTGACTTCACTGTGCCTCTCACTTCCCCCTCATATGTATTTTCTGCTCTAGCAGACTTAATTATACACACAGGAACAGGACCTGAATAATGGATGAGGAAAAAGTTAGTGAGATTATCAGAAAATATCTAATGTTTCACAGACACATCTGAGATAGGACAGATAATTAGAAGACTTCTGGCTACATACACTGAAAGCTCTGTGAAACAATAACCAAAATATATTGGGGGGTGGGGGAGAAGAATCTTATAGAAGGTACTGCAAAAAAAAAAAAAGGGGGGGGGTGTTGGGGGGAAGAAGTGTTAGAGACTTGACCATACTAGACCCAGGCAGTTCTCCTGTCCTGTGCCTTTAGTGGTTTAGTCCATTCCTAGTCTTCCTCATCCCATTCACTTCTGTATCCAAGTCTCTTCACCATCTGTTTTAGGCCTCCCTCTATATCTCTTTCCCTGGGGATTCCAGAACAAGAGTTTGTCTTATCCATCGCCAACACCATCATCTCATCTCGTGCTTCACTCATTCTTGTCACAATTTTCACATGGGTCATCCTGTTCCATTTTTATTTTGTCTATTCTATGCAGACACCTATTGATGAAATCCTGCAACTTCTTTGTTTGTTTTGGGTAAGGGACTGGCTAGTCCACCCTGCTGCAACTTTACGCTACCTAATATTCAACAACGCTACCCTGTTAATTCTGTGAATTTCTGCTGTTTCTGTGAGAGTTTTGTCGAAGGCACGGCACAGTTGGCTGAAAATGCAGATTTTGTTGGATTCATTAAGACTGTTTCTGATACTTCTGTGTATAAGTAATACTAAATAAGAACAAATAAATGACAATGATGAAGTAGACAAAAAGGAAGAGGTGGAAGAAGCTGAAGAAGCAGAAGTAGAGAAAGAAAAGGAAAACACAGAAGTGGAGGAAGAAGAGGAAAACGATAAAGCTAGAGGAACCAGCCAAAGACAAAGAAGCAGAAGTTAACAAAACAAGAAAAAGAGGAAGGAGAACAAGAAGCAGGGGGGAGAAAAAAAAAGAAGCTGAAACAGAGGAAGAAGCTGAAACAGAGGAAGAAGTGGTAGACAGAGTGGAAGAAGAAGTAGAAGATGAAGAAGAAATAGACGGAGAGTAGGAAAAAGTAAAAGAAGAGAGAAATAAGAAGTCTTTTTCTTCTGCGTTCAGTTTGTAGTCATGCTAAATCTGCAGGCATTTTGCCAAGACAAAGTCCACAGCGTTCTCCAGGTCAGAGTGGCAGCCCCATAGCTTCTGCCTGAGCTCAGCACCCTCTGGCCAGGTCAGGCGTCATGGGTCATCATGGGTTGGGCAATTTTGGGGAATATGCTCAGGGGGTTTCGATTTCATTTCCACAAGGACATTCATTCGTATGAGATATCCAGTTGTGATATAGGTGGCCTAGTAATCTGCAGTGGCCCATTCTCAGGCAGAAAGTGGTGTTCTACCAATGTCTAATAAGTTGGTAGATTAGGTCATATCTGTTGTATATTATCACCTTCCTTCTTCCACTGGTATTTGTACTTGTTGTGGATGATGGTTTTAGCTTCTCGATAGGGCAATGGGTGACTGAATTGTTCCATTTTACTGCCACCTCTAGATAAAGCTTCAGCTATTTCATTTCCAGTGATTCCACAATGGGAGGGTAACCACTGAAAATCAATGCTTGATGACCTTTGGATCATGTTAAGCTCACATTTAATTTCATGCATGTTTTAATTTCTGGTGGCTGCTGTTCTGATCTAGTGAGGATTATCAAAGCTTGAAGTAGTGCCACAGCTTCTGCCCTGATATTGGAGATCTTTAAAGTTGGGAAGGCTTTAAGGATGATCCTCACATTTATGGATCTGATAAAAATGCTTCCTCCATCATTGTTTACGGCTTCTGCGGATCCATCTGTGTATACATGTGCCCACTCCTTGGGGTTGTACTTTTCTTCAGTCATCTCCTGAGCCCAAATTTTTTAGCTGTGGGGGGAATCTGGGGGCCTTTCTTTATTATTTCAGGGACTTCTGTGATGATATATATATATATATTTTCAGGGCAATAGTTTGGCTTCTCAAAATCAATTAATATTTCCATTTCTGTAGGTTGTTTTGGGAGGAGGTCTTCATGACACTGATGCAGATGTTTTGAGATATGAAAGAATCTAGTTCTCTCTAGCCTGTTTTTGTCTAGCTATAGAGCTTGGCATGCATTGGATGATTTGGGATTCTTAGTAGCTTCTCCTTGTGAACAAACACTTTTTCCTCATGCTTGTTGTCAAGGGGGAGGATGTTAGTGTACCTCGCCACTGCCTGGATTGGAGTGGTCTTCATCCCTCCAAGGCCTGCATTTTGCGAACTAAGAAGTAAAAGAAAAGGAAGAAGAGGATAAGGAGGAAGAAACAGATGAGGAAGGAAGTAGTGGAAGTAGTAAAAGATAAAGTAAAATAAGTAGCAGAAGAAAAAGAGAAGTAGAAAACTGGAAGAGGTCACAGAAGTAGATGTGGAATAAGAAGTAGAAGAGAAAAAAGTAGAAGAAGAGGAGGGAGATGAAAAAGAAAATCAAGAATACATAGAAAAAAAAGAATTCATAGTAAAAGAAGAAACAGAACTGAAAGAAGAAAAGAAAAGAGGAAGAAGAATAAGAACAGAAAGTAGATGAAGAATCAGAAAAAAGAAAGAAGCAGAAGACATGAAAGAAGTGGAACAAATAAATGAAGAGGAAGAAGTAGAAGGAAAAGGAAGAATGAGTAGCAGTAGAGGAAGAACAAGCAGAAGACGAGGAAGATGAGGATGGAGTAGATGTAGAGCAGGACTCTTCGTTGTATACCATCCTGTGTCATTCGCCCAGTTTCAAGAAGGGAAAGAAGTAAAAAGACTCCTAATTTTATATTAGGGTGATATTCTCATTACTTTCAAGTTTGTTTCATATCAATTATTTGGATAGGACCGAAGACATAAAAATGTAAAAATAGACAGTGACTTTTCAATCATCCTTAATGTCAGTGCTCAGCAACCGGTGTGCCTTAGTACAACTGTGTGCCGTGGGTGTCTGTCTAATCTGCCACGACACCAAGCAGAATACAGTGCATAATGGTATTACAAATTATACGCCATGGTAAAAATATTATCAAAAGAAACCCACACGTACAATTTTACAAATGATATGTCGGGCTATAGTCATCCACAAATCCATTACAAAAAACTAGAGAGGACTGTCTTGACTGCAGCAAATTTTTAAACATTTACCATATTCAACTACATGTACTTAAGTATTATAGTGTACCGGGCAGCTTTATAAAGGCACGTAAGTGTGTCATGAAGTAAAAAAGGTTGCTGAGCACTGCTTTACATGACTCACTAATGACTATTTCTTGTATCATTAAATCCAATCATTTACCATTTGATGAAAGAGGATTGTGTTGACTGACTGCCAAGTTATACGGCAGGAAACTAACATGGTTTTGATCCTGTGAGCCATCTTCTACTCTGCCATGAATGTCAGAATCTTCATCCTCTGCCTTCGGTTCCTACAAAGAACACAAATAATATCAAACTTTTGACCTGCCAAAAAATGACATTATGTTCTGCTCTTTGTGTTGCACGTGATGATGGTGGCATTATTTTTATCTGCTGGTTATTTCATTACTTTTTATTTCATTTCAACTTCTTTGGATCTTTGTGGTCAAACTTATCATGACTTAACTCTTTGACTCCAGAACAATGCTCAGAGAGTTGGTCAGATTTGACACCCATGCCAAAACAACTCTCTGAGCATTGCGTTTAGTCTATCATGAATTAAAATTACGGCATAGCGTGGAAATTAATTGCGAGGTCAAAGAGTTCATGAAAAATTGGAAAGGCCTGCATGCTCTTTTAATAGGTATTTAAATTTACGTTTCACAGTGCGATGTGCACCCTTTCCATTGTTTCCAGAAAATGAACCACAAAAACAATTTAAAGGCTTATGTGCACTTTTAATGGGTGTTCAAATTTAACTTCCACAGTGTAATGCGCGCCTTTTCCATATTTTTTCTGAAAAGCTGGTCCATCGCTCATTACAGGAAGGTATACTAAGACAATTAATAAAATGGGAAAATGTGAAAGTTCTGCATGGTTTATCTGACACCTCATGGTCAGACTTTCCTAAAGGTTTCCCCTAACAAAGTGTGTTCCTTAACAATGTCTGCCATTTCCACAAACCAAATGTCTTCCCATAAGACCTTCACAATGTCTGCCATTTCCACAAACCAACTGTCTTCACATAAGACCTTCACAATGTCTGCCATTTCCACAAACCAATTGTCTTCACATAAGAACTTCACAATATCTGCTATCTTCACATAAGACCTTCACAATGTCTGCCATTTCCACACACCGTTTTCTTTTCCCTTTCTGCTCCTTATGGATCATGGAGTCACCACTGCAGCTGATGCCCTTGCAGGAAGCCAGTACCACAGCATTCATGTGCTCCTGTAGTGGTTGTTTCTGTAGCAATCTGCTTTACACCATGAGGTTGCCAGCCCTATGCACCACGTCATATTAGTTGCCTTTTATGACATGCTTGAGGGAGCGGTAGTACTATTCTTTATTTGTCTCCCCAGAGACACCCAGGAACTTACACGGGGGCACATACCAACTATAATATTATTACAAATTTTTCTTTAGTTAAAAGAAAACAAAATGTTTGTCTCTATACCATTTAAGATCATCCCATGAATGACACTCAGGGAAACACAGACTTAATACAGTTTACACCTTCAACCTCTCAGTAAAGTGGACATCACGAGTTAAAAAGTATTACAAATCACATATAACAGGTTAAAAGGTCAAGAAATGCAACCTCAAGACTCCTGATGTCAAACACGACTCTCCCCCATACTCTTCTCTACTTACTGTGTATTTGTTTGTTACATCATTATCACCTTTTGGCTACCCAAGGAGCTTAAGCCTTCAACAAAGTTATGCCAAGTTCTCCTGTCTCATACCATCAGCTCAAGGTTTTCCTCATTCTCCTTGTGCTCTTCGGTAGCCATTTACCTCTCTTACACTGGATTCCAGAACAAGAACTGTCTTGTAATGCTATTAACAGGTTTCCTCAGTCTGTGCCTTATCAGCTGCCAGCGTCTTCTTCTTATCTCGTTCCACGGGCATTTGTCTGGTTCTTGTCATCAGTCACACATTACCCATGTCGTACCATTTCAATAATTCTATTATATGCAAGTGTGGTTTATATTTCTTTTTCCTAATACTCTAACAGCTATGATTATTACTTTTCAGCTATTTTATTAGCCATAATTCCCTTAATATCTGTGATTATTATTTTCCTTAAGAATTCTACTACTAATACTTAGTCATTCCTCTTCTAACTTAGGTTAACCAGAGAGAGTGCCATGCTATCCTATCAACTGTCTTCCTTTTGGCTTGGTTCCAGTTGACTCCTCTGTCCTTCATAGATTGTCTGATGTTGTCATCCTAGCAAACTCTGGGTCATCCTGAAGGTCTGAATCCTTGGCTCTTGGTTTCCCATTTTTTCGCGGTAGCCGGTATTTTCCCATTCTGCAGACATGGCCAAACCATCACATCTGAGACGTTTCACTCGGGTCTGCAGGGGCTAGGTTTTGAGACTATGGCATATCCCAGATAGCTGGGGACTTTTACACATATCTTGACAGCAACAAAGACAAAGTTGTAGGAATGGGCAATGATATAAAAATAAGAACACTAAAGGCGAGAGGGGCTTTCACTGCATAGTTAATTACAGCATTTCTCAGAAGTAATGAGGCAGTTAATGAGTAAATAAACAAATAAAGGTACACTCAATCCTCGCTATCTATGGGGGTCAGGTTCCTTGAAACCCCCGTGAATGTGGAAATCTGCGAATACGGAACCATTGATCCTATGGGGAAAAGGGGTGTTCGGTTACTGCTGTACCCTGTTCACTATACACTTTTGCTACCGATCACCATAAACTCATCATTTTGTGTACCTTTCTTGTAAAAAACAGCTTATTTATTATACTGTGCATTTTATAAATATATTTTATACACTGTGTTATTTGTAACAGTACATTATGTACAATATTTTGGTGTAACAATACTCACTCACTCACATATTAACTAACAGTCACTATTCATTCACACATCCACACACAAACACACATTATTACAAAATCCCTGGAAAACAAACATTGAAAACATTTACACAGAACATTTAAAATTAAGAAATAAAGCAAATTTTATAAACACTGAAAACAAGTAAAGAAAACACTTAAAAATAAGAAATAAAGAAAACTGCATTAACATTAAAAACATGAAAGAAAAAAACTTAAAATTAAGAAAATTCATGAACCTGAATCTTACCTTTCATGGTGAGTGATGGCGTTGACTTTGACTTTTCCGATTCCCAAGGTAACAAGTTTTCACTCTTTCTTCCTTGTGCCAGGTAGTGAAAGGTACATGTCTTTTTCAATTGCATTGCATCTCCCTACAGGGGTTTCGTGGTAGCAATTGCTTCCGCAGGTATGCTAGTGCCAAGCATTTCAGGAGGTGGTATTCTACTGTTTCTTCTTTCTGTCTGTTACAGTGGCTGCATTATGGTGCATGGTCTGAGGTCATTCTGTGCAAATGCTTGTTGAGAGGTACATGTTTTGTTCTCAACCTGAAGATTGTACTTTGGTCTCTGCAGCTTAAGTTGTTGATGCTATCTCTGGGGTTTGGGTGAGACATTTCTGCATATAGTGCTCTTGCAGTTGAACTGGTGGCCAGTGGTATGTCCACTAATGTTTGCAGTTGTTGTGTATAATGTATTTTGTGGTTCTTCAGTTGATGGGAATGTTCGAATGTGACATACTTGCTCCTTCCTTTGTCAGCACTCTCATTGCCTCGGAAGCCTATATGGACTGGTAACCACTATGGAGTTGTGTTGGCACCATAGGAGGCAAGTACACTGATTTCTTTAAGAATGGTAGCTCTGTTTTTTTTTTCAGCTGATGGGACCCCGTTTTCAAGGGCTTGTATAGCAGATAGCGAGTCAGAGAAGATGACTAGGTTTTTTGGTGTGCTGTTTTGTCTTTGTATCTTGCGATGATGAATGACAAGGCTTCTGACATGGACTGAATCTCAGTGTCATAATTTGAGCAGTATGATACACAAGGTGCAGACAGCTGGCTTGTTGTCCTGTCTGAGAATATTATTAAAGAGCCATACCCTGCATTGATGGCGGCCTTGAAAGCTGACCCATCTGTGTACACATGGATCCAGTCTGTAGGGTAGAAGTCGATGGTTTCCAGTGCACATAGTTTTAAGGTGTTAGGGTTTGCTGACTTGCTTACTGTGTGGTCAACTAGTTTGGTTTTTATCTATAGCAGTATAGGGGTTGTTTTGTGGACCATCCGATACTTTTCTTAATTCCTCTGTGTTTTCTGGTAGATTTTGTCTTGTATTTAATTCTTCCACTATGAGTATTGGACATTTTTGTTTCACTCTTGTTTTTTTGTGTCCATTTGTCTATTTGTTCTCTGTTTAGAAGGTTTGGAGGGAAATGTCTGTACCTTTCTACGGCTTCAATGGTTGCCTTTTTCTTCTTCTTATATCTAGCGGCTCTATATTAGTGTCAATCTCACATGCTGCTGTTGGCGTTGACTCATACTCCCACAGATGAAGCAGACGTTCTGGTTTTATATGTTAACCTGGTTACGGAGCCGCGGTAGCGCAGTGGTTAGTGCAATAGCTTCCTAGCTCTGTGGTCCAAGGTTTGATCCCCAGTTGGGTACCAGAGCAACTCTGGGAAGGTGAAGGCGGCTGGCGAGATGCTGACCACTTCACCCCTAGTGTGCCAATGGTCAAGAAAATATGGGCCTAACACCATATTCCCAATATGCCTCAGTGGGTGTATAACGGGATCCTAACCAGGTTACAAGAGCTCTCATGCTGTTGTTTGCAAGGGGAGGATGTAGTCTTTTATAGATCTGATATATCCTTTATAGACTGCCTAAGTATTGTTTTGTCGGCTCCCCAACAAGTACTTGCAAGTTGCTTGAGCAGATTTAGTCTCTTGGATGCTTTATCTGCAATGTTCTTCATATATTTGTTGAAAGTTAGTTTTCTAGAGTGATGGTGTTATGAGGGCACTGTATTGTATTGCAAACCTCTCTACCTTGGCCGCCCTCATAAGAAACAAGGGAGAGGTTGCTGGCACTCTATGAAGTGGGTGATGAAGACGGCAAGATGGCCGGCAGCTCGACATTGGGAACATCAACTGTCTCCTCCTCCGTATTCTGCCCCTTAGGACTTGTTGGTGGTATGGGCAATTTTCTCGCCTGAACTGGCTGTAAGTACTGTGTCAGCATGGTTTGTTCCGATCTCCACCTCAAGTCTTTCAGCGTCTCGGCGTAGGGAAGAAATATCGCGTCCAGTTGCCGTTTAAACTTCAGGCTGCGTTCCAGCATGGGATCAGATTCCTCTATCTCTTTGGACAGCTGTTCCACCATTGACGCCCATCTCTCAATTTTAGCTATCGTGAGAGGTACAATCTTTGGAGTCGCTGGCTGATGGTCGTTGTCATCATCATCACTGTCTTTAATGCCCTGCTGAGCCATCATATCCAATTCCTCATTGGTGGGCTCTACCGCACAATCAGTTAAAATGTCTGTAACATCCTCCTCTTGCATTTTGTCAAAACCTTCGCCGCCAATCTTATGCAGCAAACTCATGATTGCTTGCACATTTTTTTTCACATGTTCGTCAACACCAGAATAGCCTTCGAAGTATGTGACACAGTCGGGCCAGAGCTTCTTGCAGCAGTTGTTTATTGTAGCCTGAGAAACACTTTCCCAGGCTATGCTGACATAGTCAATAACGTGACGAATTGTGACGGATTTCCAAAAGTCCATCATTGTCGTTTCTGGGTTCGCATCCAAAGCATTGCATGCATTACGGTAGAGCTCCTGCGTATAATGGCTTTTAAAAGTCTTCATGATCCCCTGATCCAATGGCTGGATCAGAGACGTGGTGTTTGGGGGCATAAAAATGACTTCAACGTTTGGGTGGGAATTTTCAAGCTCCTCACGAATGTGAACCGGTGCAGTGTCCAAGAGCAAAAGAACCTTGAAAGGAAGATTCTTGCAGTGTAGGTATTTTTCTACTTCTGTGATGAAGCAGTTGTTGAACCAATCCCAGAATATTTCGGATGTCATCCAAGCTTTCCGGTTCCATCTCAAATGCACTGGCATGTGGTTCAAATTCTCACCTTTCAGTGCGCGAGGATTTTGCGATCTGTATACCATCAAAGGCTTGCATTTGAGGTCACCTCTAGTATTCACGCAGAAAAGCATGGTGCAACGATCCTTGAATGCTTTGAAGCCAGGCGCTTTGGCGACAGTTTGTGATATGCATGTACGCTTTCCAGTCTGTTTGTAGAACAACCATGTTTCATCAGCATTAAACACTTGCTCAGGGAGGTAGCCTTTTTCCTCGATGAGCTGAAGTAGGTATTTTTTAAATACTTCAGCAGCCTCCACATCAGCTGAACCTGCCTCACCAGAAAGTTTAATGTTTTTCATGCCGTATCGGTTCTTGAAGCGAGCAAGCCAGCCAACACTAGCCGAGAAAGCCTTCACAATTTTTTGGTCCTTAGTAACATGCTCGTAGATCTGCTTGGCTTTAAGGCGGATAGTAGTGGTATCCACAATACTTTTTTTATCACTCATCATCTCATTAAGCCACAAACTTAAACGTTTTTCCATTTTTTCCATTGCCTCAGCACGAACCACAGATGTAATTTTTGCAGTCTCTGGTGCCGATTCACGCACAGCTCTTCGTATATCTTGTTCCTTATGGCGGATCGACCGGATGGTGGACTCATTCACATTGAATTCGCGGCCGACAGATGCTACAGACATCCCAGAACGAAGTTTATCTAACACACGTACTTTATCACTGAGGCTCATCACTGCCTTCTTGCGCTTACGCACACTCGCACTATGCTGGGATGCCAATAACAATTACAAAAATAATCAAAAACAGTGTAAAACTGCAAAAACATGGATGAAAAAAATGCGCAACAAAGACACATGTAAACAAAACAAAAACTGCAAGAACAAGGAGGCAGTCTCTCCTTGCTGGACCCCCATCTGCGACGCTGCGCTGTGGCGCCTTGAAATATTTTCCCTACTCCGCATGACCACAAAATACCCGCAAGGTGCTAGTTAATGCCAAAAAATGGGTTACACTTTATCTCACGCGAATGAGCTAATCCGCGAACACGAGGATTGACTGTACATGGTAAGTAGGAAAGGAGGACACCACACAACAGAAAAGTAGAAGTAATAGGCTCACCTGAGAATCGAACCAAGGATCATCTGAATGATGCCATCAACTCGCTGCGAAAGTGAATCGTGAAAGGACACACAGCCAACTTACCACCCACCCCAAAGTGCCCCATTGACTGTGGTCATTTTTCATGACACTATATGCTGCTATGGAATACTGAACCCTTGAATGACCCAGTCATTTACAGATTCAATCAATACTTTAAGTACTATCAGCTAAATAACACATAAAGACCAAAATACTTGTGTCTAGTAATTCACAGAAGAAGATGAACAATGCAGAATGACATTGGTTAGTTTATGTTGCGGATAGGTGAACAGTTTAGTGCGATATTATAAATGTTTTATTTTTTTATTGTTAATGGCACAATACGCGGCCGTTACCAACTTTATTTCAGCAGTCAATAAAATTTTTATTTGCAAAACTAAAAATCAATCAATAATCATAATAATATATTTTTTTTAATTAGAACATAACTGCCATATTACTTCTGAGACATGGAAATCAAAAGAAGTCCAATATAAATTTAACTAAAATAGCAAGGCTCATATTGTATTACTTTGAAATGTGGAAAACAAAAATGACAACCAAAAAGTTAAAAACTTTCATACACGGGTGATTACACAGAACAGTAGGAATAGTATGTCAAGATCAGAAATGGGAAACAAATATCAGTGGAACAAGTGGTGTGAAAAAGGTCCTGGCGCTAGATAAGACACATACTGAGGAAACCAACTGACAGCGTTACAAGGCAGTCCTTGTTCTAGAATCCCTATGGTAACAGAAATAGTAAGAGTCTGAAAAACAGGAAGGGATTTAGAGACAGACTTAACAGAGATAAATAAAAGATGGACAAACCTAGAACAGATAGTAAGGCTCTGTGTTAATTAGCTGAAAGCCTATGCTCCATAGGCAGTTGAAAGGTAATGAATGAAATACATAACATGTACAATTACTACCTATCTCAAATTCAGAATCAATGTCACTGCACTCTGGGCGATCAGTCTCCCTCAGCAAATGTCGAAGGGTATGAATGCTAATTGTTCCTGTTGTGCGCTGGTTGTATACACACAAGACACATCCTCTCATTCGTCAATCTCTACTGGTCTTATGTTTGATGACAAATTTTAGCAATTTTAGCCTTGTTGATTCATCGATTGCAGTGTCATTCACTAATAGGTGATCATTAATTGTTCTCAGTATCTCTCTTATCTATATCCAATACACCTTCAATGGGTGCTCTTGAAGCTAGTCTATCAGCTCTTTTATTTCCACATACCCCTGCATGACCAGGACTGTAGATTCACACCAGTTCCTGAAGATTCAAGGCTTGTATGGAGGTTTTCCATTCATGCCAGAGCCGTCCACTTTGGACCTTCTGAAGCATGAATTGTGAGTCTGATACAATAACTACCTTTGTTAATGAAGTTTCAGACAGCCACCTTAAGGTTGCAGTAGCTGCCTCCACCTCCATTCTCATGCTAGAGATTGTTATCATGTAAGCCACGCTGTGTTCAGCGACGATTCTGCCTTTTACTCTGGCAGAGAAGCTCCACCCTGATTCCTCATCACAGATTACAGACCCATCAATGTACACAATAGCATCATCATCCACAGCATGATCATTTATCTGCTAATCACTTTCCAGCTCTGCCCTCCCATTTACCCAAGTTCTGCAGTCTCTACCAAGGCTGATGATGACTTGGTGGTAGTTCATCCAGTTCTCACCTAACTTACTCCCCTCTCCTCCCTTGAATATATTTTCAACTGTGGTCACCTAATAGTAGCCTCTGCCTGCGCCATCTAAGACATCCCCTTCTTTATTCTTGCTCCTTTGATGCCTTTTGTCTGTGGTTACTCACATATAAGCTTTTGCCTGGACCATCACATATCTGGATCTAATTGACAGCAATCCAAGCATGTCCTACATCGTCACAATGGAGGTGCCTCACGTACTTTTTTCCAGTTAAGTATATCCAATTATTACATTATTTTTTCAAACAGGTTAACATATCTAAACATTACAGTGCTTAACAATTTAACAGTTGCAAGTAGGAAGACACTTGATATAGTAATATCTATGAATGTTATTCTACTCAATGACTAACTATGAACACTAGCTGTAATTCATGAAGAAGGCAGAAATACTTACTTGCTTTATAAGTATTGGAGGTGACAAAGAAGGCATAGTTATCATGGCACCAAAAGGCTGGAATTCTGTATCAGATATGCTGTCTTCAACCTTAACCTTCACATCTGGTTCATTTGCCCAACTTATAGCTCCCCCTTTCTGACTTTCTACTGATGACAAATGTGCTTCAATTAAGTTTTCCTTTTTATCCTCCAGGTTAAAAATTCCATCTGTCACACCTCCAACCACACCTGATGCTATAGGAGACAAATGTTCCACGCTTGGCTCTATTGCTGAATCTTCATCCTTGAATATCTGGACATTATTTGTCTCGTCCAAATAAACTGCATCTGATGTGGTCTCTTCGTCAACCTCCATACATAAATCTATAAAATCATCCTTTGACTCCTGCCATGTTTCATCCGCTTTTGTACTTTCGTCACCTTCATGATCCACTTCAAGCAAACTGAACACACTATGTATTTTTGGCATATCTGTTAAAAAAAAAAAGGTTGGTGATAAAAAGGGTGACTAAGATTTCAATGTGCAAACAACGATATACAAGCAAATTAAAACAAACAAACAAAAACACATACAGCAAGACTTCTGTCATCATTTTCCTTTGCACTATTTATGGAACATGGAGCAACTACTGCAGTTGGTTCCCTTGCAGGAAGCCTGCATCAAGCAGTTACATGCTCCTGCAGCGGTGGTTTCTGTGACAATTTATTTTACATGATGAGGTTGCCAGGCCGCCCCCCCCATACACAACCTCATACTTGCCTTGTACGAGTGTGACAGCAGTATTGCTTTGGCCTTTTTATGCCAAATTCCAGAAATCTTGCTTTTTTGGAGATTGTTTGGCATCTTTCTGGCCTTTCTCCCGTTAACAAGTTAAAATTGCTCGTTTGTTCACATGACATTAAGGATAAGAAAAATAATGAATCTACTAAAATTTCAAAACAAAAACAATTGTGTACCTTGGTTCATTTTTTGAATGACAGGACAAATACAATTTGAGCTGGATTTCTTGTTTTAATTCTGGTGCAAGAAGCTGTGGGGAAAAGGATATTCAATGTGAAGTAGGAGGAAATAACAAGATGTATACAGTCTTGTGAACTGCATCGGTTTTGCATTTGATGGTTCATCAACACTGGTTGGTTGTATTAAGTTCATGTGATCTGGATTGAAAGGTGTGTTGCATCACTGTGTGCAACTCATACATATCTGCCATTCACATGCAGTATCCATATACCTTCAACTATGGGATTTTAACTGACATAAATACCTAGCTGGCTTTGTCATAGTGAGTTAATATAATAGTCATACAAGGAATTGTCAGTCATGAGCATATCTGTGTAATTTGAGCCTTCTTAATGTGCCCCTCTCCCATCTTGAATAAAAGCCATAAACTTGGTGGCTTGTGTGAGAAACAGTTCTTTTTAAATATTTTGATGAAGTTTGAGGAACTTGAAGCTTATTTCACTTCTGCTGAGCTAGCTCTAACAAAGTTTGATACACAAAGCAAAGCTTGACTGTTAAAGCAAGTGTTGTCAGACCACAAAACTACTTGTTCTTTATGTTTACTGTGCCTGTTGTGCAGGAATTTGAAAGACTGAAAGGCCGTTTTCATCAAAACAAAGCTAATCCTCACAAACTGTACTAAGAACTATACTTGCACCAGCATAGTCTTCAGAGAACAAACAGCATGGTGTCAGTGGGCAGGAAAAAAAAAGGTATTATGAAGATGAATTTGATGTCAAATTCTTAAAAGAATATGTTTCTACAGCAGAACAAGAAGTAGAAAATAGAAAAGCAAGATAAGATGTTTGTCTATGCTAGAAGAATCTACCAGTCAAGTTAGATGTTGACTTCCTTCGGCCATTGATACTTTTCGAGGCCTATCAAAATTGAGCCATGTGATAATTTTGAACCTGGTGTCAAGTCTCCCTTCTTTAGAATTACCCTTTACACACACTGCAGCAAACAACATGAACACGATGGAAGAGCAATAGAGAAAAATAACCTTTGTCAACTAGAGAGAAGAAACCCTATTTAACTTTTGTCTCCCCACAGATCTGAACTGTTTTGGGCTGGCATACTTGAAAATGAAGCATTTAAAGAGCTTGCCACCTATGCCCTTACTTGTCTAATAATCCCACCGCCACATGATGCAGTTGAGAGAATTTTCTAAAAACATGATAAAAAAGAAAGCAGCTGCATCTTCTAGATGTGATTGTGAGAATCAGAGCAGAACTGTTGCTTTTGGGTTTAAAAAATAAATAAATATTGAAAGAACTTTATTGTATTATCAAACATTTTAAAGGATTTGATGACACTGACAAAGTGTTTGGCGCATGCTCCAGTGGGGATGGCAGTGATGACCTGGATCTGGAGTTTTATTTGTTTGATAAGAGTAGAAAATATCTATTTAAAATGTTTGTCTTTTTTTGTGGCGTTTGTTCCCCTCAAAATTTTATTCTGGCAACACTGGGCAAGAGGCTGCAGTAGTTCTACTCTCTTTTTACCATGGTAGAAGATAAATGACTAAAGTTAAAAAAAAAAAAAGACACGACGACTAGTATGGAATTGATGACAAGAATCAGACAAATGCAATTGGAATAAGGTGAAAAGATTATGCTGACATTGGAAAGGAAACACACTGAGGATACCTGCTGACAGCATTGCCAAGCAGTCCTTGATCTAGTATTCGAAAGGTCAGGTGATAAGACATGAAAGGGATTTTGTTTTTTAAACATGGAAAAACCATGAACAGATGGCACAGACTAGGAAAGTTTGGTATGAATTTGTTGAAGTCATACTACCCAGAGAGCTGAAAAGTAATGAGATGAAAACATAATAACAATAGAAAACTGTATAACTATTAACCCTTAACACATTAACTACCGCAAGCCGCTGTCAGCGGCTCACAAAATAATCACATTTGGACTGCAAGCCGCTCAGAGTGCCATTCTAATTTTAGTAATAAAACGAATGAAAAATGTACTGAAACACTCTCTGATCTGGTTCGAGATTTTAATTTGCCACCTGAAAACTAATTTCCAAAGCATGGTTGTTGTAGAACACTGGAAAATTGATATTATGTTCATATTTTTCAGCGTTTTGGGTTAGTTACCAAATCGTGTAAAACTGTTTACCGTGGCAACTAGTGATAGGACTACAAAAAATGCGTGTACATCTCGTCTAACAGCTGAGTAGGATAGAAACATGTTTCAACAATTGACTGATATATCTAGCGACGAGGACAAGAGTGAAAACAGTGTGCACATTGATTGAAATTGTGATTTTGATAGAGATGGGGCACAAGCAGTTATAATTGTGAAAATATTGCAAGTCCTCGGCCATTAAATAGCAACAACCTCTATTAGAGTTACAACCGGTGTTTATTGTAATAGTACATTCATTTATCTTTAAAATGACGTGTAATTCACAAAAATCTGTAAACAATTACGAAAACTACAGCTTACTTTGTGCAAACACCTACAGGATGAAAATGGGAAAAAAGTTTAATTCGGCCTCAGTGTGTTTTTCAATTCGGTAGGTAATGTGTTAAAAGACAAGAGTCCTTTAGTTTTCATTTTTGGTGAAGAAAATTGTTTTCTGATAGAAAAATTTGATGACCGGAGCAATATTTTGTTTCAGGATATGTAGCAAGAAATATGTTTTCTTCAAGTGTCACGCCAGCTAACACAAGCAGCCATTCATGGCCCTTCAAAGAGCACTGTATTTCAACAAACTTATGTCAAGTCTTCCTGACACGTGCCATAAGCTCAAGGGTTTTCCAAGTCTTCCTCATTTCTATCATGTCTATCTCTAATTCTCTTCTCCATGTGTTCTTCTGTCCCCCTCTACCTCTCTTATCCTAGGGATACCAGAACAAGGACTGCCTTGAAATACTATCATCAGGCTTCCTCTGTGTGTTATCCATCACCAGCATCTTCTTCTCCTTATGGTACTTGTCTAGTTGGTATCATCAGTTCCACATCAAGCAATCATGTTTCTCCTCATCTTCATGTTCCTACTTCTTCTTTCTTCTTTGATCCTTAGCCGCCGACCGTCAAAGCAGTCAGTGGCCATTACGCCTAGTGGCGTCTTGTAGGGCAACAACAAATTGATTCCACTTTGCTCGATCGGTGGCCATCCTTCGTACAGTGCCCCAACTCTGGTTCATTCTTTGCATCTCAGCTTTCACAGTCCTACGCCAGGTTGTTTTTGGTCGGCCTCTCTTTCGTTTTCCTTCAGGGGTCCAAAGCATAGCTGTTCTTGTGATGGCATCAGGGTCTCTTCTGAGGACATGGCCAACCCAGCTCCAGCGTCTGCCAGCTATGATGGTGTGCATGTCCTCTTGCTTGCTACGAGTAAGCAGATCTTGGTTAGTGATGGTATTCGGCCAAAAGATTCGGTGAATTTTTCTTAGGCATGTTGTGTGAAAAGAGGACAATTTCGACATTTCCTTCTCTGTAACTCTCCAGCATTCCGCACCATAGAGAAGCACAGAAAGCACACAGCTCTGATATAATCTTAATTTTGTGCTTGTGCTGTATTGGGAGGACTTCCAGATGTTGTTTAGGCTAAAGAAGGCTGTTCTTGCCTTATTCATTCTGATGTTGATGTCTTTGCCTGCCCCGCCGTCTGGTGTTACTATGCTTCCTAGGTATGTGAAGGTATCTGTCTGTACCAGTTGCTGATTCCTTACTGATATGGGCTCAGGGTTGCTCACATTGAGCGTCATGACCTCAGACTTCTTTAAATTGATGTTCAAGCCCACCTGCTGGCTAAACTTATTAAGTCTATCCGTTTTTTCCTGGATGTGTTGATGTGAATGTGCTAGTAGTGCAATGTCATCTGCATATTCCAGATCTTCCAATGTAGAAAATGTTGTCCATCTTATTCCTCTTGGACTGCCCTCTGTTGTCTGGCGCATCACCCAGTCTATGACTGTTAAAAATAGAGTGGTTGATAAGGGGCATCCCTGTCGTACTCCTGTCTTCACCTCAAAGGTTAGGTTGCTCTGCCCAACACTACACGTAAAGTTGGCATAGAGGCTTTTTATGATTGACACTATGCAGCTTGGAATTCCATAAGCCCTCAGTATTTTCCATAAACTGTCCCTATGTATGCTGTCAAAAGCCTTTTCAAAATCAACGAAATTAATGTAAAGCTGTCTTTGCCATTCTGAGCACTGCTCTATAATGTTCCTGAGAGTGAATATATGATCTACACATCTTCTGTTCTTTCTAAATCCTGCTTGTTCTTTCCTCAGTTTGTGGTCTACTGCCTTTGAAATTCTCTGTATAATTATCCTGCCTAGTATTTTGCTGGGAACTGAGAGAAGAGTGATTCCTCTCCAATTATTGCAGTCTGCAAGATCTCCCTTCTTGGGCAATTTGACAATTATTCCTTTGTTCCACTCTGATGGTGTTGTCCCCGTTTTCCAGACTTGTGCAAATAGTGGTTCTAATAGTTCTGCTGCTAGCTCAGGGTCTGTCTTAAATAGCTCTGCATTTAAGTTATCATGGCCCGGAGCTTTTCCGTTCTTTAACCCTTTGATTGCTGTGATGATTTCTTCTTTTCGTGGAATGTCTGTATTTACATCTAGATCGTTTTCAGCTTCAGGAACATTCAATTGTGTCTCTGGTGGTTCCTTGTTCAGAGTTTCTCTGAAGTGCTCTGCCCATCTTGTTTCCTGTCCCTCTGCTGTCGTGATGAGATTACCTTGCTTATCTCTTACTAATGTAATATTGTTTGCACCTCGTTTTCCGCTGATGAATTTAGTTATTTTGTATACTGTGCTTTGTTCATTTCTCAGTGCTGCCTCCTCTGCCTGTCTTGCAAGATCGTCTAGGAAATTCCTTTTGTTGGCTTGGGTTTGGCGTTTAACTTCCTTGTCCAGCTGACTGTACTGTTCGCTATATAGTTGCTTTAACCTGGGGGACTTCGCTTCTGTTTTCTTTCTTTTCATTTCCTTTCTCATCGTTATGGTGTTTAATGTTTCTGGTGTTATCCAGTCTTGCTTCTTCCTTTCCTGGAATCCCAAGCATGATTTGCTGCTTTCCTTGTATATTGTTGAAATGGTGTTGAAATTCTGGTCTATATCATCAGTCAATGTCTTTTCCTGACTTTTGGCAAATTGATATCGTTTCTTTATGTCGGCCGCAAAAGCTTTTCTGGTAAGGGAGTCCTTCAATTTGCTGATGTCAAACCTTTTCTGTGTAGTTACAGTTGGTCCAGCCCTTCTTAGTTTCACTTTCAGTTTTGCTACTACTAAATGGTGATCACTTCCCACATCTGCACCTCTTCTTACCTTCACATCTTGTAATGCATGTCTCCATCTACCGTTAACCATGATGTGGTCTATCTGGTTTCTGTCCCGACCATTTGGTGATTCCCATGTTAATTTGTGAATTTCTTTATGTGGGAAGAGTGTTCCTCCAATGACCAGGTTGTTAATGCTACAGAAACTTATTAGTTTATCCCCATTTTCGTTTGCTGTTCCGCTGCCGCATTTCCCCATTGTTCTTTCATTATATGTATTGTGTGTACCAACTTTCGCATTGAGGTCTCCCATTACTATAACAAGATCATATCTAGGTGTGTCTTCCATTTCTTTCTGCAGTTGTTGATAGAATTCTTCCTTGACCTCCTCATCGCTATCATTCGTTGGTGCGTAGCATTGTATTATTGTAGTGTTGGTGTATCTCCCTCTCAATCTTAATCTTATCAGTCTGTTGTTGATGGGTTTCCATTCCAGTAATGTTCTTTCTATTCCTTTCTGTAGAATAATGGCTACGCCTTCATTGTGCTGTCCATCCTCTCTTCCAGAGTAAAGTACTGTTTCTCCTGTTGCTGTTTTAACTTTTCCTGCCCCTGTCCATCTGCTCTCGCTTATCCCTAGAATGTGTAACCTATAGTTTCTCATTTCTGCCGTGACCTGTCTTAGTTTACCTGTCTCGTTCATTGTCCTGACATTCCAAAATCCTATTCTTGTATCCTGTTTTGCGGTCAGGACATCCGTTTTCATGTCAGTGGCTTCCTTTCGGCTTTCACCACTGACAGTCATACGAGCCACAGACTCCGAATGTCCATCCCGCAGCAAAGTTTGTTCATTTATTGTTGTTTCCGTAACTTCATTGTTTTTTTTACATAGACAGGGGTGTCAGCCCTATGCTAAAACCCCCAACCTGGAGGACCAGGGTACCAGCTTTTGTCTGACCCCTACCCACACAGACCAGTCCAGCTTGGTTGAACCTACCAGGAGTAAAACTCCCACTGGCATAGCTCTGGGGATTGTCAGGGTACGCAAGCTGCCATACCGCTACAAGGTATAGGTACCATTGATGGCAGTCATGTTCCTACGATGTTCATCAATTTTGATGTCGACCTTTCCCCCATGTCATGAAGATAATCTGTCTGGTATATTCTCTCTTTGTCACTATCTTCTTTTTTCCCCATCAGTCTTGCCAGTTTTCACAATATGTTCCAGCTTTTCTATTCTCATATGCCGAAAAATTGTAGACTGCTTCCTCCTGTTGCACGTAATAAGTTTCCTTTAGACAATAGCCTCTTTCAGCTTCCTCCTGTTGCATGTAATAAGTTTCCTTTAGACAATAGCCTCTTTCAGGACATTGTTGTTTTTCTTTTCAGCTGTCCATAGCATTCATAACATTTTTATGTAAAACAACATCTCTGTGGCCTCCAAGCAGGCCATACTTTCCTACTTGCTGAACTGACTTGTCCATGACTCAGTTCCATAAAACATTACTATTTAACAGCAAAAAAATCTTCTTGCTTCCATTGATAAATATTGGATGCATAGAATTCCTTTCCTTTTATATTTTGCTTATGCTATTCTACTCTTTAATTCGGAGTTGATTGTTCTGTTTGAATATTATTTCTAATACAGGCCCACAGAGGTTAAAAAAATGTAGGCCTATTTATGTCTTTTATGGACCACAAGAAGGCTTTTGGCAAACTCTATCAAGAAAATTAATTCAAAGTCTCCAAGAAAGGGTTAGGTTTTCTTGTGATTCATGGCATAAAACAACAACAAATAAGACAAAACCAAAAAAGAAAAGGGGGGGGGGGGGGGGGGGAAAAGCTTGAGGTGTTTGATTTTATATTTAACCGGCTTTCATTTGTCGTAAGTAGGCCTGCTATGGTTTATAAGAACCCCACTATACCCTCACTTTCCCTACCATATCCACACTAACTACAGGCCTATATTAATTTGTTGTTCTAGTTAAATACAGTTTGATTATACTGTGCAGCTTACTATGTCTGTCTATTCTGAACACATTCTATATTTATGGGTGAATTTGATGCATGCAAATAATGCTGAAGTGAAGAAACATGGGACATGTGTCAAATCTTGCCCAAATGTTAGTTAAGTTGCCTGGTCATTAAGGTTAGGATCGAGATTAAGCCCTACAGATCGATGGACATTTGCGTGAAATCAGACGCATGCCACTGTTCCATAGGCCTATTTCAATCGCAAATAATCTACTAATGGGATTCTCTGTTGTTCATAGGCCTACCTCTTACATATTAAAATTAGCCTAATAATCTATGCTATTATCCTGAAGACTTTCTGCACAGTAAGGCTCCTCTATTCAACTCTTTGATTAGCCTAAACCTTCTGGATAAAGCAAACATCATTGCCTATAATTTCTTACACAGAGAATCAACACATATTTGCCTTGAAAATTTGGTGGATTATTGCGTGAGTAAACAAACGATAGGGCCTAATCTATTACTGTGTGAGAGTAAACAAACGATAATCCACTACTGTGAGAGTAAACAAACGATAATTAGGCCTACTTGGCCCTATTTCGTGTGAGTAAACAAACGATAATCTATTCTTGCGCGAGCGTAAACAAATGATAATCTACTATTGTGTGAGAGTAGGCTAAGCAAACGATAATATAGGGCCTTACTGTGTGATGCTTTGTCTGATAACGCCCAATTATATCTAGGCCTACTAAACAGGGAAAGATTTAGCCTACATCTCGGCATTTTTTCTAAATATCGCGTTGTTTGTCGTTTCCTCACCAATTGTAAGAAACAATTCTACCGTTGAAGCCCAATCTAGATCTAGACCCTTTCTTATCTGCCGATTATGCTTTCGCAAGCTAACCTTCACCTGAAAATTCCCTGACGTACATGATCTAACACTAGCCCTAAATTGTGCTGGACCGCACATGAGCAATTCCATTAACGATTTCAATGGATAATACGTTGTCTAGATTATCAATTATCGTTAAAAGAAGACAAGTAAAGCTAAATTTTGCACATTCTTACTTGTAGATCGACTTTTAATCTCACCAAACATGGCGCTGACGTGCTGTACCTAGTTTACATCTATTGGGTTCCCCATAATATTTGGTATGAACCAATCAGAAGGTGTGTTAGGTCCAGGGACCTGTACCAGCGTTTTGCAGATCTCCGGCCATTTTTAATTAGATGGCGACTTTTCTGTATGACGACAAATTTGTTACTGTCAAATGGCAAATGGTTAACTTGGAATTAATACTGGATACATTGCAATTTCCTCTATTTGGTAATCTGACGAAAAATGCCCATATATTGTATGGGCATAGAGCTAAATTAAGCATGCTTGAAAGGGGTGAATTAAAAATAAGGTAGCAGTGAAGTACAGGAAGAACAGTTTAGTTTTGGACGGAACAGTGGAACAAGAGAAGCAATATGTTGTATAATGATATTTGTGGAAAATTATATCTTCTCTCGTCTTTAGTCCTGGGCCGCTGCCTGACAAAGCAATCAGTGACCATCACGCCTAGTGGCGTTTTATAAGGCAGCAACAAACGGTATTCAATTTGCTTGATCGGAACCATCCGTCGTGTGGTGCCCCAGCTCTAATTTTATACTTTGCATCTCTGCCTCTACAGTTTTCCACCAGGTAGCTTCTGGGTGGCTTCACTTTCGCTTTCCTTGTGGAATCTCTAGCATAGTAGTTTTGATGATGGTGCCAGGGTCTTTTCTGAGGATGTGACCATGGCTTCTTGGTGGCTCCGAGTTAGAAGTTCTTTGTTGGTGATCGTATTGGGCTAGAAAATTTGAAGAATTTCCCAAGGAGAACCCCAAAAAAGTAAAAAAAATATATATATAGAAGTCCACAAAAGTATTTACATGTGTTTTATTGACGATAAGATATTGACTGTAAAATGAAGGGCTGCAACTAATTTCGGGCTATACGTGTGATATCCCCATTGTGACAATGAGATACATGCTTGGATTGCTGTCGATTAGATCCAGATATGCGATGGCCCAGGGAAAAGCCTATAGGCGGGTAACCACCGACAAAAGACATGAGAACGTAGCTGACATCAAAGGCGCAAGAATAAAGAGGAGGAATGTCATGGATGGCAGAGGCAGAGGCTACGGTTTGTCAGGTGACCAGGGTTGAAAATCTATCCAAAGGGGAAGAGTGGAGTAAGTCATGGGAGAACTGGATAAACTACCAGCAGGTCATCATTAGCCTTTGCAGAGCGTGCAGATCTTGGGGCTATGGAAAAGCAGAGCTGGAGATTAATCAGCTGATAAGTGATCACGCTGAGGATGATGACGCTATTGTGTAAATATTTAATATGTTTTCATTTACATTTACACTGGTTGAAAAGCTTTGAAACTTTCATTAATTTGTTAAAATGAATGTGTTTACATAGACATTTACAATGGTTTGAAAGTGTGAATATTTGTCACGAGAGGGTTGTTTATTATTGAAATTATAAGGTATCCTGGACATAAAGTTGTATCAGGTGATACCAATATAGTGCCAGATAAGATACTGGTCTTATAAGTAATACCCCCTTCTCTGAACAGAGTAAGGGTGTATGGACATCAAAGGTAGGATCAAGCTGTATAAGTTCCTAGAGAAGATGGTAATGTATTACTCTAAGTTCCTGCATGCTCCTCTCAAGATCCTCCTCTGTTAATATTAATTGCTGTGCTAGGGGTATAAACTAAACTATCTACCAACAAGAACTGTAACTTAACTTAAATAATTTAAGTAAGTCTGCTGGTAAATATTTACAATTTATTTTTACAAGTTTTTCTTTTCTGCTTGAAAATCTTTCAAGGAAATCAAATTTTAATTACAACATTTAAATAAATAAAACATTTGAAAATAGTTCAAAAATATCAAAAATCATTAAAGTTGTAGAAAGTTCTTCTCTCTTGGTTGAACTCACTCTGTTTGTAGTATATTTATATCTTAAGACCCATCTGATCTCACAGTTAATTAATGATTGTTTATACTGGCTATAAACATGCTCAAATAGATGTCATCATTAGATACTACTGTCGTGAATAGTGGTTTGACTGGGGTACTCTGAACAGTAGCCTTGTTTGGCCACTTATCTGGTAAATTGAAGTCTGTCACACTCCTGACATGGAAGGAAAAGTCACATGAGATTCCTCCAGGCAGTGGATACTTGGTGGATGTCCCTATGAACAACAAGGGCGTTCGCACCACTAGTTCCTGCAGTAGTGGCTGACTCTTTAAAGTGTACTTGGATGACAGGATATAACCTGAAACATATGTGATTAACCACCATATTGTCTATCAATATCCCTCTATTACAGATGTAGGGGATGAGAGACAGTTTCAGACAGTGTGCAAGCAGACGCACAGGGCATAATATATCAGTAACAAACACAATCCAGGTCACTGTGAATACAATTTTCCTCCAAATCCTTAGTGAGAGCCATTTGTCCATGATCTGCCTCCATACAATTATTAGGTCTTGTGTAAAATACTAAGTGATATCTCAAACAATACAGTAATACAATTCCTTTCTCCCTTTCCTTTGTTCCTGGTGTGTGTCCCATTCCATCAAGAAATAATTCTTTAAATGCTTTTCTAAAATCATGGACATCCTTTCTGCTTCCATTCTTAATTTATTTAAATATACACAGCCTGGTTTAGCCTCCAGAAATTACACAGTAGTTTGAAACACATCTACACACTTCTTAACGCACAAGTGATTTAATTAACTAGAATTATATATATATATATATATATATATATATATATATATATATATATATATATATATATATATATATATATATATATATATATATATATATATATATATATATATATATATATATACCGAAGCACATTAAAAATGCAACACCTGTATAATCCAGGAACAGAGTGTGAAATGTAAATATAAGTGTTTACAAGTTTACATATTTGGAATCTTTATTCATTTTCCTATGAATCCATGCTGGTCATTAATTTGTACATTTGATTGTTATGAAATTTATTGCATTCTGTGCAGGCAAGTAAGAAAACCAAAAATGGAACCAATAAAAAAATTCATTCACACTATCCTCAGTATCTGGTATGTCCACCGTGTGCTTGCAAACAAGCTTGGCAGCGGCTCCGCATGGAACGCACAAGTCTCTGAAGGAAATTCCGGGGAATCAAGACCCATTCACGTGTAAGAGCAGCTTCGAGCTGTTGCAGATTAGCTGGATAACCTTGCCTGTAGACTCTGCGTCCAAGCTCGTCCCACAGATGTTCTATAGTGGACATGTCTGGTGATAGGGCAGGCCAATCAATCGTTGCAATGTTCTGCTGCTGTAGATATTGCAGCGTAATGCATGTGGTGTGCGCACGTGCATTATCCTGCTGGAGAAGCTGCAAGTCTGGATAATTTGTGAACGCAGGAGCAACCAATGCATCCAGAACCTCATATTGATATGTCACAGCATTAACATTTCTACGGAAGACGTGAAGAGGCAAGCGATGGTGAAAACTGAATCCTCCCCAAATGTGAATACTGCCACCTCCAAATCGGTTGTGCTGACGAACACAGCAATCTGCAAAGCGCTCTCCACACCGTCGCCAAATCCGCATACGTCCACCAGCAAAGGATATGTTGAATCTGCTTTCGCCTGTGAATAGGACAGCATTCCACTGCAGTCTAGTCCATCTGACATGTTGCTCTGCCCATTGCAGGCGCTGCTGACGTTGTCTATGAGTCAAGTTTGGCCCAACATAAGGTCGTCTTGCAGTAAGGCATGTATCTCTGAGTCGTCGTATGACTGTCATTCGAGAGACTTGCCCACGTCTACCCACTATTGCTCTTGCTGTCTGACTTGCCGGGAGAGACCGATTCCTTAGGTGACTCAGCACAATATGATGATCTTGCGCATGTGTAGTAACTCGTGGTTGACCACTCCGAAGTCTATCCCGGGCACTGCCAGTGGTTCCGTAACGTTCATTGAGACGTACAATAGTGCTGTGGTGGCAATTCATCCTCCTGGCAATGGCCCGCGAGCTCATTCCGGTCTCCAACATACCAATGGCTCGTTGGCGGTCGTTTTCAGATAGTCGTGGCATTTCAAACATATGTACTGGGTGTTTTGTCTCAACGGCCTTTTTATACCGAGTATACTGCCACAACGCGTACACATTTTCAGGGTCATAGCTTTTGGGAATCGTGTTGCTCGTGTAACTTTCATTGTTTTCATGTAGTTTGTACACAAACCCGTGGGTTGAATCATGCACTTTCCATTCCAGCAGCCATTCGCTCTCTACCTCATGACAAACACGGGGAAAATCCATTCCCACACTTTTTTTCCAACTTCTCGGCATCAGTATATATAATAGTGGTGCGTTTTTAATGTGCTTCAGTATATATATATATATATATATATATATATAAATATATATATATATATATATATATATATATATATATATATATATATATATCTATATATATATCTATATATATATATATATATATATATATATATATATATATATATATATATATATATATACACACATTCTTTTTTACCTTCAAGCACATACAGTCGAGCTGTTAATGGTCACGCAGTCTGCTCTCAGATGCAGAAGGCAAAGAAGTCTCTCTCTGACAGAACTAGCGCTTCTCGCTGTATTTGAATTTTTATTATGGCCTGCTTTCCATTTAGGGCACGTTCTATATATAGGCCAAGGCCGAACGACAGAGGGAGCTTTACTACTAAAGTGTGTTTGCGTTCAGAAATACAGGCACACATTTGTCCAGCTGTGCAAATATTAAAAACTAGTAATCTACATATCCTCCTTATTCCTCGATCGATTTCCTTCATCTTAGGCTTAAAATACTCTATGTATTATTCTTTCTCCATTTCGATAATTGTCTTTTATTATCATACTACCATCTTTTCCTAGGCGTAGCCTAAACAGCAACATTTTTGACTTGCCTGATGTCTCGATGCATTCCACTCGAGATTTCTCCATTACCATATTACTTCCCGTGGAAATTTTTGCACACTCTATTAATTGAACATTCCTATTTGTGAATTCTTGACTTCTGCCATGCTGTACTTCGTTCATAATGCTGCCGTTTAATGCCATCCTCAACTGGTTTGCACAGATTTGAGATCGCCATGTTGAATGCCTAATCGTTCTGTAAACACTATACATGAAGGTGCGATTCCATTGGTCCGTCAACGATATACTGTCATAAAGTATGGCGTGCACACCCGTGTGTTACCGGGGCCCGAAAGGGGAGCAAAGAATAGTAACACTGTTCCCTTCCATGCATGTCGTAGAAAGCTACTAAGGAGGGTTGGGCATGGGGCTGGTTACCCCAACCTGTAAAAAATTTAAACCACAAAAAACTTCAAGAAATATGGACAATTCAAATAAGGAAAATAAAACACAGCCATCCAAGACAGGTGAAGGTCCTCTCGCAGGGAGGCGTATGATGCAACACAGAGAAAGCCGAAAGGAGTCTGTGTTGCTGACTAACCTTCTTTCTTCTAGGAGAACTTCCAGATTTGGCACCTGGAATGTTCGGACATTAAACGAACAAGGGAAAGTGGCACATGCAGCAACAGAAATGAGGGAATATAAAATCGAGGTTCTGGGAATGTGTGAACCAAAGTGGAAGGGGGTAGACAGGAAGAAAACTCATCACAGGTGAATTGGTTCTGTCCTCAGGACATGAAGACGAAAGTTCACACCACAGTGAAGGGGTAGCTCTTATGTTATCTAAAGAAGCACATAAAGCACTCATTGAATGGGAAGCTGTTGGACCTAGAATAATAACAGCCACTTTTAAAACAGCTGAAAAGAAAATACATGTAAATGTCATCTACTGTTATGCACCAACTAATGACAAAGAAGAGTCGGTGAAAGAAGCATTTTATACTAGACTACAGGAAATTATGGATAAAGTTAAAAGAAAAGACATCACAATTTTGATGGGTGACATGAATGCAAAGATAGGTACAGTCAATACCGGATTTGAAGAAGTCATGGGAAAACATGGGCAAGGAATAATGAATGAAAATGGGGAACTATTCTCAAACTTCTGTGCTTCAAATCAACTGGCTATAGGAGGAAGCATGTTTCCACATAAGAGAATACACAAGGCAACATGAATATCACCAGACCATAGAACAGAAAATCAGATTGATCATATATGCATAAACAATAAGTTTAGATCATCATTGCAGGATGTAAAGGTATATAGAGGAGCAGATCACCACCTTCTGATAGCCAAAGTAAAAATGAAACTCAAGAGATATGCAACAATGCAAAATTATAGAAAAACAATTTAATGTAGGACATCTAAGAAATCAAGAAACAAGAGACAAATTTGCGGTCACAATATCCAACAAATTCCAAGTGCTCCAACAGCTGGAAGAAGTAGAGAATACAGAGGACTATTGGCAGCAGGTCAAAACGGTATGGAATGAGACATGTGAAGAAATACTGGGGAAAAGGGAAAGACAACAAAAAGCATGGATAACAACAGAAACCATCAATAAGATAAAAGACAGAAAAAACAAGAAAGCAGATTTAAACACAAGCAAAACCAGAAGTTCCAAAGCCAAGGCTCAAGAAGTGTACACAGAAGCAAACAAAGAAGTAAAAAGGAGTATCAAAAGAGACAAGAGGAAGTATATTGAGGAGTTGGCAAGAGAGGCAGAAGATGCTGCAGCCAAAGGAAATATGAGAGAACTGTATAGCAGCACCAAGAAGCTAACAGGGAAATACAAGCAAACAAGTTGCCTCATAAAAGACAAGAATGGGAAACTGCTCAGCAATATACAAGAGCAAATGAAGAGGTGGACAGAATATTTTGGTGACCTTCTCAATACACCAGCTCCACAAAACCCCCCAGACATCCAGCCAGCAGAAGAAGAGCTTCGAATTAACGGTGAAAGACCAACGAAGGAATAAATAAAGAAAGCCATAAAGCTTCTAAGAGATGGAAAAGCGGCTGGACCTGATGGCATTCCAGCAGAGGCCATAAAAGCAGATATCGATACGGCTACAGAGATGTTATTTAAATTACTTGGTAAAGTCTGGGAAAAGGAAGAGATACCAGCAGAATGGAAAGAAGGATATCTGGTTAAGTTGCCAAAGAAGGAAAATTTACAAGAATTCACAAATTATAGAGGAATAATGTTACTATCAGTGCCAGGAAAAGTATTAAACAGGATTATCCTTGAGAGATTAAAATAGTCCATAGACAAGAAACTGAGAGATGAACAAGCAGGTTTTCGACAAAACAGGTCATGTACAGACCAGATAGCCACTTTGAGAATAATAGTTGAACAAAGTCTGAAATGGAATTCACCACTATACATCGGATTTGTGGACTACGAAAAGGCATTTGACAGTGTAGACAAAGAATCACTTTGGAAATTGATTAGGCATTATGGAGTTCCCCTGAAGATCATTAATTTAATAAAGAAAACATATGAAGACATGACATGCAGAGTTCTTCACGAAGGACAGCTTACAGAACCGTTTGGGATAAGAACAGGAGTGCGACAGGGATGCCTCTTGTCTCCATTTCATTTCTTACTAGCAATAGACTGGGTTATGAGATCATCGACAACACACAACAGAAATGGAATCCTGTGGACTCTGACTAAGCAGTTGGATGATCTGCATTTTGCTGTTGACTTGGCTCTTCTGTGCCATAACCGTAATCAGATGCAGGACAAATTGAAAACACTCGATGAGAGGTCACAGCAATTGGGTCTGAAAATACACAGGGAAAAGACAAAAGTAATGAGAATAAATGCAGGTAATGATAACAGGGTTGAACTTGAAGAAACACCAATACAAGATGTAGAATCATACACATATCTTGACAGTAATATAGACAAAGTTGGAGGGACAGACAGCGATATCGAAATAAGAATACAAAAGGCAAGAGGAGCTTTCATTGCATTGGGAAATATATGTAGATCAAGAGAAATCGGATCCAACACGAAAATAAGAATCTTCAACTCAAATGTGAAGTCAATCCTATTGTATGGCTTTGAGACATGGAGAACAACAAAGACAACAACCAAAAAGCTACAGACTTTCATAAATGGGTGCTTGCGTAGAATAGAGGGATTAAAATGGTATGACAAGGTTACCAACGTGGAACTGATGACAAGAACTAGACAAGTGCCAGTGGAACAAGAGATGAAAAGAAGACGATGGCGATGGATAGGACACACACTGAGGAAAACTGTTGATAGCATTACAAGGCAGTCTTTGCTCTATAACCCCCAGGGCAAGAGAGGCAGAGGTAGACCAAGAAGCACATGGAGAAGAGAGCTGGAAACAGAGGTGAAAATGATGAGGAGAACGTGGAAAGAACTTGAGATGATGGCACGTGACAGGAGGACTTGGCATGTGTTTGTTGAAGGCCTATGCTCCTTTGGGAGTGGAGGGTTATGATGATGGCGTGCAGTTTGGTCAGAATGCTCGTGTTGTGAATCAGACTTCACGACAATATTATAATTAGAATGTTCATCATTTCTTTCATCCCCCCCCCCCCCCTGCTTCATATGGAACTTGTGACTACCTATGCTTTTTAGTTCTCTTTAAGAAACTAGCAATAAAATAGTCACCAGCCCTTGCAGTAGTGGTTCATGAAATCACCATTCAATAGTCTATACGCTGAGGTTTCCAGCTTCAAATGACTTGGACATCCAGTAGCGATTTTCACATATAAATATTTACATGGCAATAAATACATATTTGTTCACATGTTAGTAATGAAAAATATAAAATGTAAAAAGTACAACATACGCCAATCTTGGCTCACAGACTGTTTGCTCAGAGAAGTAGGTGTAAGGCACTGGCAGATGCCTTTTTTCACGTGTTCTTGGGGTTCGTTATTTTGACACTAGATTCCCTCTATGACTCGGTTTTTTTCAGTTTCCTCAGATCCCGGTTCCTTATTAAAATGGTTTTCCTGGGCTCTTTGTCCTTCAAGATAATCCACAAAGTCCGATCTAATAAATGGAATTCTGAATTCTAACTTCTGGCAGTCTGGTTTCGTCTTGGCAAGCGATCCTCACAGTGAATTTTCACAGTGTATTAAAACTGCGAAAGGTCAGGTTATATGGCCCTTCTCCCCCGCATTTGTTTGTTACGATGTTAAGAAAGCTCCAATCGTTTTAAACATGCGTGTTTTGTGGGGTAGTTTCAAAATTATTTCCTCCCGAAATAATGAGCGTGATGCAAAAGGTCACTGTTATGTGTAAAATCATAACAGCCTCTATCGCACTCGACAGGGTTTATGTACTCATTTCCTTGGTGATAAGCGTTGCCCAGACTACCCCGGAAGTACGTCATATAGTCTGCTGTTTTCGAGCAGACGATCCTTTGCCGGCTTTAGGTCGAAGATTCGATCTCGAAGTCGGCCTCTTTCGCTGTGTATTCTCCGTGTGAGATAGACGTGTTTTGGACGAGCTCCAGATAGTGTACTCTTGTTACAGAGTTTTATCATTTATATCAGCTAGGTCGTCCTACAGTTGGAGCCTAAGCTTGATGATATTTAAACGGACAAGTCATTGCTGAAAGGAGAGGAATGTGTGTGGAACTATATATATTAAATATTTCAGCAATATGCCTCTGACATTGTTTCCGTAGTCTACGTGACGATAGACTGATCTTATGGACTAGCTAGAGATTGCCATTGACTATTTTTATGGATGCCTTCAATTAAGAGCTACGTCGTGTAATAAACTAAATGTTGTCTAAACGTCAACCAGGCATTATGGAGTTTTCTGCTGTTGAGGACTAGCCTTACGTTTTTGAAGACTGTTTAAAAAAGTTGGACTGAAAGGCCTAATTAAAATTATACCCTAGACAGGCTGGACACTAAAATCCAGCTACTGAGGACTCTAAATGAACTCGGAGAGGGAAGATAGATCTAAACCATCTACCATATCAAATTATCCCTCAACAATTATGGGGGTCACAAGCCGATGATCGCCTACAATCTGATCAAAGACTTTTCGTCAGCATTTTTGCTATGAAAGCCTGCTTCATCCCAGTTTTTCAAGATGGCGCACCTGTCGTCTGCTAGAGTCTGAAAAGGCCGGAGGACAATTTTCACTTTACAGTTCTTCATTTCTGCAAGTTTTTGAAAGAGCAAGTATTCAAGAACATTATATCTGCATCCTTGATGTATGAAACTTTTCTGCCGAAGATGGCGTATTGCTCTGACATAGATGAATCAAGTGAATTCTGAATCGTGTCAGCTGTAGCAACGTGTTGGACCTAGTGAGCGGTCTATGTATCCAGTTCGCATTCAGTGCTGGGAGGAACAGCCATTGGAACTAGGAGGATTTTGAGGCCTGGCATTCACATAAGTCACGTTTGTGTTTCATACAGCGTGTGACTGTATTATCTTTGTTTGCCTGCGTATTTTTTCAGAATTTATGTTTCCTGTTTTAATGGTGTGTTGTAGCGAATCTGTGGGCTGTAGGTGGGACTTGTGTTTCTATCAATACCGTTTCGACTGGTCGATAGATTCATAAGCGTTTTCTTTAGGATTTGCAGCGTGATTGTTTCAAATAGTGGGGCCGGCATATACAAAGCTGCGTGTATACTGCTACTATTGAAATAATCATAACCTGTGATTGTTAGCTGTGAAGTTTTGTTGAGTGTACTATTTGTAATTGTTGTCCAGTCAAATATTTTTTCTTCAGTTTCTACAATTATTGTTTGTGAAACTGTGCTTCTTACCTGGCTATCTTTGATTTAATAGATGTGATTAATGTTGTAAAAAAAAATCGTGATGTATTGTCATATATGTGAATAGAGCTATAATTTTTTGTTTCATTGTTCTATTTCATATAGTTCTGCCTTAGTTTTCCATTTGCATTATCTTCTTTTGGGCTCTGATCATGTATTCTGTCTTCTGTTTGTACCTTTCTTTTATGCTCCATTTTTAACATCCGTATATTTTGCTACTAATGCATCAAGTTGAGTGAATTTGAGGTGGTGTTATAATTATTGAAAATATTATTCATAAAGAAATACTATTATAAATTTACTTTATTGGTTGCATTGAAAAGCACAACAATTGTAAATCATGTCTACTGCAGAGTATTTCCTCAAACTTGGAAAGGAGTTTGGAATGGAAGGTGAGATTTTGAGAAACTATGTGGAAAAGGAACTCAGAGATTAAAGACAATTAGAAAGAGAAGAAAAAAAAAAGAAATAGCTAGAGAAGAGAAGAGCAGAAAGAAAAGAAGAAATAACTCTTGAAGAGAAGAGAAGGGCATATGATTTAGCTCTTGAAAAAGAAAAATTAAAACAAGCTCAAGAAATCAAATTAGCTGAGATTGAACTTGAGAAATTAAGATTGCAACAACCTCAGGTGAATATACGAAATATGGATGATGATAGAAGAGTTCATAACAAATATATCAAGGTGACTTTGCCTAAATTTAACTCTTCCATAGACGATATCCAATGCTTTCTGAGTAGATTTGAGACCGTTTGTCATGAGTTTAATATCGATAAAGCTACATGGCCTAGTAGGCTCATGAACTTATTGGTTGGAGATGCATGTACGGCTGTGTGTACAATGGATGACCAGTCGAGAAACGACTACGATGCTGTTAAGATATTGTTACTTAAGAAATTTCAATTGGATGAGGATGGCTATAGGCAAAAATTTAAATCACTTGTACCTGATTCTACTAAAGACTTTACAGAATTTATTGCCTCAATAAAAATGTATTTTTCGAGATGGATTGATCTTGCTAAAATTGAAAAGACATTTGAAGGTTTATCTGACTTAATCCTCAGAGATAAGGTTTTGTCTTCCATTAGTGGAGATTTTTTATCCTTTTTACAGGAGAGAAAACCGGATAAATTGGCTGCATGTGAAACCTGGGGTAGACAATATCAGGTTGCACATCATAATAAGAATTTAAGCAGAGATAACTTTAGGGATTCTCTTCCAGCAGCTTCAGCCAGAGTGATGAATTTTAACAATGCTAAGCAGAGATCCAACAGCATTGATAGGAATTATAGATTCAATCAAAACGTTCAGTATTGCAACCATAGAGGCAAATATAGTTTTAATAAGAAATCTCATCAGCCTCAGAGATACGACAACTATAATAATAACAATGATTATTATGGTCCTCAATCATCTTACAAACAAAATGATTACCAAAAATAGAGGAGGTTATGATGCCAAATCAAACAGAGGTAATAGATCATTCCACAGGAATAATGATAATTACTCAAATAATAGAGGTTCTTTTCAGAACAATAATTATCGTCAGTCAAGAAACCCAGAACGTATTAATGCTGTCGTGAATGTTGATAACAACAGGGCAAATCAAAACGATGTTCCTATTGCGCACACAAATGCTTACAGTGTTGATTTAGCTAATAGTACTTACTGTACTCAATGCAGTTATTTGTTTCAGCCACAGAGTGTACCGAGACTTTTGTGTGGACACCCTTTGCCTGTTATGTCTTCTGTTGAAAACACAGGTTCCTTGGTACTGGATAGGGGTTTTGTCAATAATAAATTAGTGTCTTTGTTGCGTGATACAGGTGCAAAAACGATTGGAATACGAAGATCGATGGTGGACCCGTCAGACTGCACAGGAAATGAAGTTAAGTGCATTACTTTTGGTGGAACGGTAGAATACTATCACACAGCGGAAGTATTTCTGGATACACCGTATTTCACGGGTAGAGTGCTTGCATGTTTGTTAAACGAAACTATCGCTGGGATTATACTTGGAAACATCCCAGGGATCCATGAATGTTCCAGACAGGACATTGAGAAGTGGGAGAGAGAGAGCACTTAATAATAGCTAATGCTGTTACTACAAGAGCACAAGCTCGTGAAGAAAGGTTAAATCATATTGGTGATGATATTATTGTAGAAGAATTTACCAATGATGATGAGCACATGCAATGATGTCATGAGTGATGTTAATGATGACATTGATAATGATGATGGTAATGTTGATGATCATATTACTCTTGTTGATGAAGATGATGACTTACAAATTGAATCGATTGAGAAAGAATCGTTCATTCTAAGACAAAGAGAAGATGACTCTTTAAAACATTTTTAAAAGTTGGTTACATCAAATAAGGTAATTACCAATTATAAGGCAAAACATTGGTATACCTTAAACAATGATATTTTGGTCAGGAATTTTCAGGATAGCAATTCTGTTAAGAAACAAATAATAGTACCTATTTGTTATAGACCAGTGGTGCTACGACATGCACACGATATAAACTCTGCGGGTCATTTGAGAATTGCTAAGACTAAACAGAGAGTTGTGTCTCATTTTTTGGGCCTGGTGTGGCCAAAGATGTCAAGGTCTTTTGTCGCAAGTGTGTAGTTTGCCAGAGTGTTGCAACTAAAAGGCCTGGTCATAATGCACCAATTCAAGCAGCAGACATATCCTTGCGTCCATTCGCAAAGATGTCTATTGACCTTATTGGTCCTATCAAAGTTACTTCAGCTAGGGGTCATTGATATGTATTAACGTGTATCGATATGTGTACTCGTTGGCCCGAGGCTATTCCATTGAAAAATATTTCCAGTGATGACATAGCTGATGCGCTATGTTTAGTTTTCACCAGACTTGGTTTTCCCGAAAACATACAGTCTGATAATGGTTCACAATTTGTTTCCGATGCCATGAAAAAAGTAATGAACATGTTTGGAATTGAAAGATCACTCAATTCATTATATCACGCACAAGCGTCCGGGAAAATAGAAAGATTTAATAGGACATTAAAGCAAATGCTTGATAGAGTCACAGTTAAATATCCGCAAGATTGGGACCGTATCTTGTAAGCTGTTCTGTTTGCATACCGAGAAATTCCCAATTCTAGCACCGGATTTTGTCCCTTCGAGTTAGTTTATGGTGCAAAGCCACGGGGTTCCATGGCTATTTTAAAAGAACTACTTATTGGTACTGATATGAACGAGGAAGTTCAATCCTCTTATCAATACGTCGTAAATTTAAGGCGAAAGATTATTGACGCATGCCAAATAGCAGTGCAGTCATCGGAAAGGGCAAAATCAAAGGCTCGACTGTTTTTTAATAAAAACAGGAAACTGCGCCAGTTGTGGCCAGGAGACGAAGCTTTTGTGTTGCTTCCGAACAAGGAAAATAGATTGTTGATTTCTTGGAAAGGTCCTTATAAAATCATAAATAAATTATCAGATGTCGACTATGTTGTAGATGTGAAAGGAAAAGAAAAAAATTTCACATAAATATGTTACAACAATTTTATTCTAGACCACCACATCTACGTCCTATCTTTGAAGCCATTGACGAATCTATTGATCGTCGTTCTTCCTTGGCAGTAATCCAGGAAGAAATTTATGACTTTGATGATGATGGTGAACCTATTCTGACGTTGCCGGATATCCATATGTTAGCGACTGAATTATGGAAAGATGTTTCCATTGATCCTACGTTGAATCCTGATCAGAAGGATCAGATTTCTAACAAACTTCAGTCTTTTTCTGATGTGCTCACGGATATTCTTGGGCATACGGATGTCATTGAACATGATATCATGTTAACAGACTTTAGGCCGATTAAACTAAAACCGTACCATATTCCAATTCATTTGCAATCTCAGGTACAAGATGAGATAAAACAAATGATTAGATTAAACATTATAGAACCGTCAAATTCGCCATATAGTTTTCATATGGTGTTAATTAGGAAAAAGGACAAATCTATAAGAATTTGTATCGATTATAAACGGCTAAACGCAGTGTCCATTCGAGACGCGGAACCTCTTCCCGTTCTTGAATCACTTCTTGACAGACTTTCTACTGCCACCTTCTTTACTACATTTGATTTATGAAAGGGTTACTGGCAGGTCCTGTTGTCTGGCAAATCTAAACCGTACACAGCTTTCGCTACGCCTTTAGGTTTGTTCCAGTTTAACTATATGTCTTTTGGTCTTGTGAATGCTCCTGCGACTTTTGTACGCATGATGAGGAGACTATTTTCTAATCGTGAGGACTTGATTACCTACATAGACGATATATGTTTATTCCATTAGTCTTGGAATGATCTTATCAACGGTATCCACTCTCTATTAGATACCTTACGAAGTCATAACATTACAGCTCGACCATCTAAAACGAAAATAGGTTTTTCAGAAATTACCGTTCTCGGTCATAAGGTTGGAGGTGGGGTCTTAAAACCTGAAGATTCTACAGTGTCCAAAATTCTCAATCTAGATATCCCTCGAACAAAAAAACAAGTTCGAAGCCTTTTAGGTCTAATAAACTATTACAGAAGATTTTTACCCAATTTTTCTGATTTAACTGCAGTGTTGTCCGCGTTGTTGAAAAAAGACGCGGTAAAGAAAATAATTTGGTCCCATGTTTGTGATGATGCATTAAGCATGATTAAGAATGCCTTTTCGAAATCGCCAATATTACGTTTGCCTGATATTCGAATACCTTTTACTCTCAGGGTAGACGCCAGCGATGTCGGAATAGGAGGAACACTAATGCAAGAGTTTGAAGGTCACATGCATCCCATCATGTATGTGAGTAGGAAGCTTACCACCACAGAACAAAGGTATCCGTTTGTGGAGCGAGAGCTGCGCGCTATCGTTTTTTCTTTCAACAAACTGCAACTATACCTCTTGGGAGCTCACTTCACGCTTGAAACAGATCAACGAGCCTTGGGTTATTTACAGACAGCCCGTTTTACTAACACAAAGGCAGCTAGAGTCAGCCTGGCTTTACAACCATACGACTACAGCATCAGATCTATAAAGGGAAATCTTAACGTGGTCGCCGATGTGCTGTCTAGATGCACCAAAGACGCTCCGTCTTCCATCGCGTCCACAAGTTCAAGTTATCAACATAATGCTGTGTAGTCCTGGCTACATTCACAGAGCCGACATTTAGAACATTTCGCATCAAGAACAGTTTACTTCGATGATATCACCATATTGTACTTTCGTTACGATGATTTTTATAGTAATGCCACCCGCAAAGCCACATGATGATACTTATTGACAGATCACTTCAGGGCGTGTGAGATATCTTTCTACTCTAGACATTGCATAGACACGGTATACATCAATCTCTAGATGCACATTTTAACTACAGGTTGTCAAGAAAGGAATTTGTACAAACGGTTCCAGTCATTCAATTCGGAACAGTTTTGAAATTACACTCAGTGACATTCAAATAACATTATATGGTATTGGCAGGGGAGATAACAAGTTAATTGGAACTCATACCAAGATCTCAAGGGAGTTAATCATGACAGTCTATACGCATCTGTTCTATTTGATTTCGCTGCAAAGTTCGCGAACTTATACAATTTGTGTCTGATCCTATTAAAGAGACAACAATCATGGACAGATTCAAGATGGAATTTCAACATGAAACTTCACGCACTATATGATTATGTGCACAGAATGGACTTGACTTTGTTTTAATGATAGCTTATTTCCTTACAGGAGAAAAAAAGAGATATTAACCTACCATATTTATTGACTTTTCAACACAAAAGAATATAAGTTTATAAATTAATAAAACGGTAATGAATCAGTTTTACAAATAACAGTTCACATGAGACAAGGGACGTTTCGGGTATTACCCTTCGTCAGCCACAAACAGGTGACAAAGACAAGAATTACATATAGTAATAGGTATTACAAAATCATACGATGATAAGAAACAATACAAAATGAGCGATACAAGCAGATGGAAAAAATACAATGATAAAACAAGAAAATCGAAAAACCTAACAGAAATACTGAATCAAGAAATTAAATAATAAACGAAACGAAAAAAACGAGAATGAACAAAACTATGGAACAAGACACTTAGCTAGAAATGTAAATGCTCGGAATACACAAGATCGCAGTCCTCTCTTCAAATAATCTCGAAGGAAGTGACGTGTAAGACAGCGACAATTTTTAGAGATACAAAAGGATATGAAACGAACCAAAACCAAAACATAAGAAGATAGATCGAAAAAACAACGAATAAAGAAGAATGAAAGAGAGAGAAAAGCTACCAGAATTTATGCAAAATGATGTTGAACATTGAGACCTACAGGACATAAAACGCCTAATTGAAAAATAAGACGGTTCTCTAATGAAAAGCGAGTCCTGTCATCCCCGACACATTAACGAAGGGCCGGGACATGGATATCGGATTTACCTGAATGGTCAGGCCTATTGAAATGAAGGGCCACTGGTAAATGTTTGCCATGATAGATGTCATTCAAGTGCTCACGAAACCTGTCTGCCAAACGCCTGCCAGTTTCACCAATATAGGTCATGCCACACCTCTTGCAGATGATAGCATAAATAAGGTTTCTGGATTCGCACGTGAAAGACTCTCTAATGATAAATTTTCCTTTCGGAAAAGTGACTGTATGAGTTTGGAGTACAAACGGACAGCTCTTACATATACGGCGTTGGCACGGTTTAGTACCAAAGTATGAAGGGCTAGTGTGTCGCAGACGACTGTGTACAAGAATATCCCTAAAATTTCTATCCCTACGATATGCTACCAAAGGTGTATCACGAAACAACTCTCTGGTATCAGGATCAGAGTGGAGAATAGGCAGATGTCGAAACAGAATTCTCTTCACCGCCAGACAGTGAGGATGGAAAGTTAGAACCAGTTTGAGTCTGTCAGACTGGACAGAAGGTTTAGTAGTGAGTGCAATCTGACGAGTGACGCGTGTGATACGATAAAGAGCATCAGATAAAACATGTTCTGGATAAAGACGTTGGCGAAAGAACTCGAGCATCTCTTGAGCTCGCTGATGGAAATCATCGTCATCGTGACATAACCGACGCAAGCGAAGAAGTTGAGAAAAGGGAATTGAATTTTTACAACTAAGAGGATGCGATGAAGTATAAAGAAGGAAACCGTGAGCGTCAGTAGTCTTATAATAAACAGACGTTTTAAGACCAGTAGGGCTAATAGTCACAGTGATGTCAAGAAAGTTCACTGAAGTCGTAGACATTTCAGAAGTGAATTTAATGGCAGGATTGAAATTTCCAACATAGTCAATGAATCGACGGAGGTCTACTTCAGACATGTCTGTAATGCCAATACCATTATCAATATAACGACGGTAAAATTCAGGTATTGGTCCATCATAACTATGAAAGACCAAATATTCAAAGTGGCCCATCTATCGGCGGGACTTCCTCATCTTGCCGACCAGCACCGCTTACAACAAGTTGAGAAGAAATGTTCCTTCCAACGTATGAGGTGCGTCATTGCTATACATAAACGCCAGCTGACTGAGTTTGAACTTTCGAAATCCAACCTTACACAACAGCTACGTCTACTGACTTCTTTGTGTCCGGCAGCGTTCCCTCTTATTCGCACTATTATCCATGACATGAATCGGGAGCTGTATACTCTTTTGTGCACGCATAAAAAAGAGAAATTGCTCCGCCTCCGTCCGCAACCTCCTTCAGGGTCCTCTATTCAGTCTTCTACCCAAGCTAAAGTTATTTGCATTCCTCCAGATTTGCATCTGTCTCCTGATGAATTGTCTGTCCTGAGAAAAGGTCTTAAGTTTGTTCCTCTTCGTTCTAATTTTGACAAATATTCTCTGCTTCAGGATGTTCACAGCTTCCATCGCCGCATGCGTCTCAAATTTTACCATCGTAATGGTAATGATTCTACCAGGGTTTCCGATACTGATGACATCTTTCGTCGTTTCGGCAAACCTAAACTAGACTGGACTCCAGCTCCAGGAGCATCTCGTGCTCTGGATTTATATATTGCCAATACTTTACATGACATTGACCAGCTTACTCTACGCCGTCTCCGTCGATCTAACCTCACGTCTTCTGAATGGCGGGCATTGTCACGCCTTAGAAACCGTGATGATATTGTTATCAAGCCGGCAGACAAAGGTGGTGCTGTGGTTGTTTTGGCGTAAGGACCTATACATTCATGAAGGAGTTACACAGCTAGGTAACACCACCTTTTACTCACCTTGTTCTGGTGATGCTACAGTCCGGAATAATCTTACTGTTTATGAGACTATCCGGGGCCTTGTCCATGATGATCTTCTTCCTTCTGGTGCTTTATCTCTCCATATTTTTGATAGTAGTCTTGGTAAGCCTTCCTTCTACATGCTTCCTAAGGTGCATAAAATTGCTAACCCTGGTAGGCCTATTGTTTCAGCCTGCTCTTGTCCCACTGAACGTATTTCTGAATTCCTTGATAGTATTTTCCAGCCTTTGGTCGCCAATCTGCCTTCTTATTTGAAAGACACTACTCATGCTATCACTACCTTTGATTCGATCAGATTCACGCCTGATCGTACTTACCGTCTTTTCCTCCTAGATGTTTGTTCCCTTTATACTTCTATTCCACATGCTGATGGTCTCAAGGCACTCCAATTTTTTCTCGACCAGCGTACTGATCTTACTATAAGTACAGGTCCGCTTCTTCGCCTTGCTGAGCTGGTTCTTAATCTCAACTCTTTTGAGTTTAATGGCCAATTCTTCAACCAAATCAGTGGCGTTGCTATGGGTACTAAGATGGGCCCTAGTTATGCTTGCCTGTTTATGGGCCACTTTGAATATTTGGTCTTTCATAGTTATGATGGACCAATACCTGATTTTACCGTCGTTATATTGATGATGGTATTGGCATTACAGACATGTCTGAGGTAGACCTCCGTCGATTCATTGACTATGTTGGAAATTTCAATCCTGCCATTAAATTCACTTCTGAAATTTCTACGACTTCAGTGAACTTTCTTGACATCACTGTGACTATTAGCCCTACTGGTCTTAAAACGTCTGTTTATTATAAGACTACTGACGCTCACGGTTTCCTTCTTTATACTTCATCGCATCCTCTTAGTTGTAAAAATTCAATTCCCTTTTCTCAACTTCTTCGCTTGCGTCGGTTATGTCACGATGACGATGATTTCCATCAGCGAGCTCAAGAGATGCTCGAGTTCTTTCGCCAACGTCTTTATCCAGAACATGTTTTATCTGATGCTCTTTATCGTATCACACGCGTCACTCGTCAGATTGCACTCACTACTAAACCTTCTGTCCAGTCTGACAGACTCAAACTGGTTCTAACTTTCCATCCTCACTGTCTGGCGGTGAAGAGAATTCTGTTTCGACATCTGCCTATTCTCCACTCTGATCCTGATACCAGAGAGTTGTTTCGTGATACACCTTTGGTAGCATATAGTAGGGATAGAAATTTTAGGGATATTCTTGTACACAGTCGTCTGCGACATACTAGCCCTTCATACTTTGGTACTAAACCGTGCCAACGCCGTATATGTAAGAGCTGTCCGTTTGTACTCCAAACTCAGACAGTCACTTTTCCGAAAGGAAAATTTATCATTAGAGAGTCTTTCACGTGCGAATCCAGAAACCTTATTTATGCTATCATCTGCAAGAGGTGTGGCATGACCTATATTGGTGAAACTGGTAGGCGTTTGGCAGACAGGTTTCGTGAGCACTTGAATGACATCTATCATGGCAAACATTTACCAGTGGCCCTTCATTTCAATAGGCCTGACCATTCAGGTAAATCCGATATCCATGTCACGGCCCTCCGTTAATGTGTCGGGGATGACAGGACTCGCTTTTCATTAGAGAACCGTCTTATTTTTCAATTAGGCGTTTTATGTCCTGGAGGTCTCAATGTTCAACATCATTTTGCATAAATTCTGGTAGCTTTTCTCTCTCTTTCATTCTTCTTTATTCGTTGTTTTTTCGATCTATCTTCTTATGTTTTGGTTTTGGTTCGTTTCATATCCTTTTGTATCTCTAAAAATTGTCGCTGTCTTACACGTCACTTCCTTCGAGATTATTTGAAGAGAGGACTGCGATCTTGTGTATTCCGAGCATTTACATTTCTAGCTAAGTGTCTTGTTCCATAGTTTTGTTCATTCTCGTTTTTTTCGTTTCGTTTATTATTTAATTTCTTGATTCGGTATTTCTGTTAGGTTTTTCGATTTTCTTGTATTATCATTGTACTTTTTCCATCTGCTTGTATCGCTCATTTTGTATTGTTTCCTATCATCGTATGATTTTGTAATACCTATTACTATATGTAATTCTTGTCTTTGTCACCTGTTTGTGGCTGACGAAGGGTAATACCCGAAACGTCCCTTGTCTCATGTGAACTGTTATTTGTAAAACTGATTCAATACCGTTTTATTAATTTATAAACTTATATTCCTTACCAGTTTTACAGCAGCCCCTTAATTTATTTACTTATACTATAACACAAAAGAATACTACTTTGACACTTATGTGTTAGATATTAGAGCGCTTTGTACGCTATTATAAAATTAATTCGTGATTCGTTGATCATATTATGTATATGATACAATTTGACATACCAGTCACCACCACACAGACCTATATGTATTTGACAATGTTGAGCAGTCAAACATTTTGTGTGTGTCAAGTGTCTGTCTTACATCTTCTATGATTGAATATAATTATTATATGCACTTAGCATTAATGGTTATTTTAAATGACATAAATTGACTAGGTGACATGACAATGAACAGTAAGGTGTTCCCTGACTTACGAAAGTGTGAGAATGCATGGTATATATCATTATTAATGTTCTATGTTGACTGACGTTTGCTATAGTACCTCATTATTATGTTAAATTGCTTTGAGCTGTTTGTATACATTGGGATTAGCATTTCATGCAGATTATCCACACCTTGTGTGTTAAATTGCCTACATTTCGGCACAAACATAAGTCTATGCATGGTCATAGCAAGTGACAGGTAATGTTACCTTTTGCTCACCTTAGTGGTGTTTTCTCATATGGCAATAATGTCAACTTCGTTGCCATTATTGGCCCGAGGGGGGGGGGGGGGAGTAGTTGTTATATGTAAAATCTTAACAGGCTCTAACGCACTCGACAGGGTTTATGTACTCATTTCCTTGTTGATAAGCGTTGCCCAGACTACCCCGGAAGTACGTCATATAGTCTGCTGTTTTCGAGCAGACGATCCTTTGCCGGCTTTAGGTCGAAGATTCGATCTCGAAGTCGGCCTCTTTCGCTGTGTATTCTCCGTGTGAGATAGACGTGTTTTGGACGAGCTCCAGATAGTGTACTCTTGTTACAGAGTTTTATCATTTATATCAGCTAGGTCGTCCTACAGTTGGAGCCTAAGCTTGATGATATTTAAACGGACAAGTCATTGCTGAAAGGAGAGGAATGTGTGTGGAACTATATATTAAATATTTCAGCAATATGCCTCTGACATTGTATCAGTAGTCTACGTGACGATAGACTGATCTTATGGACTAGCTAGAGATTGCTATTGACTATTTTTATGGATGCCTTCAATTAGGAGCTACGTCGTGTAATAAACTAAATGTTGTCTAAACGTCAACCAGGCATTGTGGAGTTTTCTGCTGTTGAAGACTAGCTTTACGTTTTGAAGACTGTTTAAAAAATTGGACTGAAAGGCCTAATTAAAATTATACCCTGGACAGGCTGGACACTAAAATCCAGCTACTGAGGACTCTAAATTAACTCGGAGAGGAAAGATAGATCTAAACCATCTACCATATCAAATTATCCCTCTACACATATCCTGTTCCACTTCATTATCAGAGTAAAACAGCACTCGAACTAGATAAAATGTTAATAGTGGGAATTATTTAACACAGTAATTCTCCATATTCTTCACCATTAGTGATTGTTCGAAAGAAAGATAATAATATTAAATTATGTGTTGATTACCGCAAATTAAATGCTAAAACAATGTCGGATGCTGAACCACATCCACTTCTTGACGATTTACTTGCTCGTTTATCTACTGCTATCTTCTTTACAAAAATAGATCTAACTAAGGGTTACTGGCAAATACCATTAACGGATCAAGCCAAACCTTTAACTGCGTTTTTAACTCCACATGGTTTATACCAGTGGAATGTGATGCCTTTTGGGCTCATGAACGCCCCTGCTACATTCATTCGCATGATGCGAAAAATCTTATCTGATAGAGATGATATTATTACTTATATCGACGATATCTGCTTACTTAGTTCGTCTTTTCAAGAACATTTTGTGGGACTTAGTTCTTTGTTAGATACTCTACGAGTACATCATCTGACTGCAAGACCTACTAAAGTCCAGATTGCTTTTAAAGAAATCACTTTTCTTGGACATACTATTGGTTCTGGTAGGGTTCAAACTATACCTCAAAATGTATCTAAAATCCTTAATGTTACAAAAGGTTTGAGATGTTATAAAAATGTAAGATATCCTGGACAAAAAGATGTATCAGATGATACCAGGATAGTGCTAGGTAAGGGACTGGTCTTACATGAAATACCCCCTTTTCTGAAAAGAAATAGGGTGTATTGACATCAAATGTTAGAATCCAGCTGTATAGACCTCAGGGTGTTGAAAGGCTATGTCCTGAAAATCTATTTGCCCCTTTCGAAGATTCTCCTTTGGTATTATGTGCTGTTTATGTTGACAAGTTGATCTAGGGGTATTTAATATAGTTAATCTCTCAATCTAAAATATGTATCCAACAAAACTTGAACTTTAATGTTAATAATCTCAACAAGTCTGCTAGTACATATTTACAATTTATTAAACCTAAGCCGGTTCTCTTTTCGATTAGGAAAATTCAAAGGTATTTACATTATATAAAATAAATAACCATATAAACTTTAATTATCAAAACAAAATCTAGTACTAAAGTCTCTATTGTCTTCTACACTGAAGAATAATTTTAATTCACTAAAATGTCACTGATTTTGACTGACGATAGGATGGATTCATAATGTCCTTATATTCATCCTTCACTATTATGTTTATTAATATATTTATAGGTTTTGAGTAGTGCTAGCTTTTAGTTAAAAACGCTGATCAGTGGCAAGATAAAGCCTCGTATCTGAAAATCCAGAAAATCCCACACTCTTCTGCCGTGGACGAACAGCTCTCTGACTTGCCAGGCAGTGGAACAAGAGTGGCTAGCTACGTTGACATTACGAGCCTTTGCACCTCAAAGTCCAAAACGAGATATAGGAATCAGTTACTTTTGGTCCTTTGCAGGATACAACGTTTCAGGATAAAACGGTTGCAGGACAAAACCCTCAGGCAAAACACACAAAGCTGTTAATGGCTTCTATGGTCTGCGCAACAGATGCGGTTGGCAAAGGTAAAATATGATTACTGTTTACCGCTTCTTTCAAGACAGCTTGTAGTTTAAATTTGTTAGTGGCGTCCAATAACCAAGGGCAAGGTCTTTTTATAGTCACGCATCCGGCCTCTCGGATGACAGGGTAAGGAAGGGTGTTAAAATTCCCAAAATGAAACAAAATTTCTGCTCTCTGTTCAATGTTTAAAATCTAGTTTTTCAATTATCTTCCTTATTTATGGGACGATTTTGGTCATATAAAGATGGAATTATACTGTAAATTATTTTGTATCGATCTATCTATAAATTAGTTAGTTTGAACAATGCATTTAAATGTATGCATGCTTTAAGTAGTTAAGTTTAACTAATCCTGATGTAACACAGCTCGTTTATTCGATATTTCTATCTTACTAGAATATTATTCGATAAAGTGTTTACACCTACCTCTAAAGTAACATTCCCGTTTATGAATTAAATAATCCTTTCCGGTGATACTTCTTTAGTTCTTATGAAATTAAATATTATTGTCCCATCGGTTACATAAAATAGGCCTAGTTTTTAAGCATAGTACGTTTCCTACAACAATGATAATAAAGGTACGTTTTGATTGGTTATTGTATTAGAGTTCCCTACCTAATGCGTGCGGTATTGGCCAGATTTAGAAAACCGTGTTGTAAGTCAGACTAAAACACGACACTTAACTTAGCAATTCCTACTACAAAGAAACAAGTGCGCAGTTTGCTTGGATTAGTCCAGTATTACAGCAGATTTATTCCAAATTTGTCCAGTATTACGTCTGTTTTATCGTCCCTATTGCACAAGAGAATGCCTATGAAGATAACCTGGTCGGAAAATTGTCAGTTAGCTTTTCACAAAATTTTACATGTTTTTTCTAAACCTCCTATTCTGACTCTACCTGATATTGCCAAAATATATATTCTCCGAACAGATGCGAGTAATTTCGGCTTGGGGGGCCAGTCTGCTGCAAGAACATAATGGAATATTACATCCAACGTTGTATATCTCCAGAAAACTGTCTGACACGGAAAGAAAATATTCTGTTATCGACAAAGAACTTCTTGTTGTTGTTTGGGCTATACAGAAATTGGAGAGATACCTGCTTGGAGCCCCCTTCATAATTCAGACGGACCAGAAAGCAGTCTTCTCTCAGAAAAGCGAATCATAAAAATCAAAAAATTGGCTCGTTTTTCCATCATGCTTCAACCATTTGATTTTCAGATTCAACCGATTCCAGGATCTGACAATGTGGTTGCGGACTCGTTATCAAGATACCAGTCATCAATACTCGAAATCTCAATATTACGCAATCAAATAACAAAGGATTGATGACAAGTTCCTATCAAATTTACTTCACCTTGAGTCATGCAGGTCAATCTCATCTCAAACCAGAAACAATGCAAGTTTCATACTTTACATGACGTTCTAACAGTTTTTCGATGAACATTTTATTGAACACTTCAAAGAATCTACCTACATACGATGATCGATTCTTTTTCGCCCAACAGAACATAGCATTCTTTCAGACTTGTGTTTCTGAACTTTGTCTGACAAAGACAGATTATGGTAGTGATCACGAATTAATTTCATATCCAGCGACATTTGGACGTTTCGAAATACCTGATTCACAGTCAGTATCTATTGTGAAAGGAAATTTGCTCAAGTACAATATAACATCGTCAAGTCATGAGTTACAAGAACATGTACATTCTTACTTCAAGTTGCTTGCCAGAATTTTACGACGATGCATAGAAACATTGAACTTGATAGAATGCAAGGTCTTTATTTACGTTGATGAATTCCACTTGTGTACCTACTATATACTGGTACTCTACTATCTGTCGATTGTATACGTGTCGACTTATGTCAAAGTGAACAAGACTATATCAAGGATTTTCAACTTACGTTCGTACCCTACATTGGTACTTGATTTGAACAGAAATAAACATTGCATTGCTTCCATGAAGGTCTACCACCTGATTTTAGTGCAATCTACCTGCACTTGCTTATCGAACATTAATTGAACTGCCCTACAAGTATACCTTCCATGGATTCTATTCACATATCAAGATTCGTCAAAGCCGAATAAACAGTCGGAACGATTTCAAATACATTGACTATATTAACAGTCGAGAAAAATAGAAATAACATTGTACGATTGGTGATTGCACTATTTGCTGATCTTCACTTTACGGAGGATTTCTTCTTGGAATTACGTATTGGTGGACAATAGTTTGATACATGTATCTGTAGCATTACATTCTTTCATGGGGTTTAGGACTTAATTATTAGAAATTAAGTATTTTCTTACTTAATTTTCTTAGTATATTTAGGTGTTACAATTAATTAATATTTATCCTGATTTTATTTCTTTACAAAAAGACCTAACTTTTTAGTATATTTTGTTAATAGTCTAAGGGAAATAACTCTTGTTTAATTTTCTTTAGTGCATAATACCCATACTTTCTTCCCTTCTTTTGCATATATGTACTATTACTAATCTGTTTTCTTCCTTTCTTTTTATATATATATTTGTCTCCACACTATTTGTTATTCACATTTACGATAATATTACATGACATTACTTACTTCACATTTCTTTTACAAACATCTACACATTTCTTTATGTCACAGAGAGTTTTATGATCTATACATTTTCTATATTCTCTTCTTTTTTTCTACCCGTGTCCTCTATTTTATTATCACTCTTTATCATTTTCCTGTAATTTTCGCATTCGTTCGTTTGCGAAAAATATTTATTTTCCCATTCTAACGTTTACCTGGTTCTTTCTCTTACTGAGAACGCATTTATGACATAACGTGTCAATCTCTGCACGAGACGAGAGAGCGTTAAAATGCATTCTATGGCATCAGATGTCAGTAGCGCAGCAGACGATATACTGTGAATTTCATCCAGTAAGACAGGGGAAAGCAGACAAGTGTCTACATTTTCCATCTGCACGGCGCGTAATTGAGACTTATCGTCTAGCATTTTCACCTGTCACAGCGGTTCTCAGGCTGAGTTTCTCGGGAAGGTGTGAAAACTGCCTCTGCATTGGAGACGAGTCGTCTGAGATTCGCATCTGACACGCGCGCTCTCGGTCAGTTTGGCGTACGGTGCAAAGACGCACGTTTTAGCAGTTACGGCATGCGTCTAAGTTAACGTAGGTGTTAGGAGAGGGGAAAGATCGGGGGTTTGGAAATAGTGGGAGCCTTTGTCTGTTTCATAGATATAGTCAGAGTTTTAAACTCGATTTCACTCATTCTCCATTTGCAGTAGACGTGGTCACTCCGTTCTAGATACTTAAACTTATAAGTGAAACTCTAAGTTTCGTTGTCATACCGTAGTTCTGTGTTGAGGTAAATATTATATTTAATATATCCAGTATTTTGTGAGTGATTAAGTGTTAAATCGCTTATTTTATCCCACTAGTTTCTTTTGTGCAGATTGAATAATTTATAAGTCTGTTAGATTCTCTAGCTGATGAGTTACAGTGGAAAAACAGAATAAATTATAATTTCTAGTTTAAAAATCATGTAGCTATAATGAATTTAATTTAACTGCTAAATACTCCGTCAATAATTTTTCTAAACTAACTTATAAATGCTAGATGCCTCATAAGTGTTGACGGAATACGTATGTATTCCTAATTCATGATGATTGATTTTTATATATAACTTATTTCACGGGAAAGTTTAAACGTCAAGTCAAGCTCTACGCTTGCAGTTCAAAATGTAAGTTATATTGAGTACATAATATGTAAAATATTTCATATGTGTTTTTTTCTTTATTCAGTGAATACTGGGGTAACCCAACTTTGCCGGCGTTTAGTACAGAGACATACCTGTGAGAAACATAAACATTTTATATCTTTAACCACGTGGGTTTTCAAGTAACACCAGTCTGACAGGGCGTGTGCCTTCAGAGATAGACAGAATACCAATCCCACTAACGGGTTTTTTTAAAAGAATAAATTCTTATACTGGGCCTTTGAGCCAGATCATATTTCTTCACAAACTCTAATGTACATGCTGCCTTGTGGCGAGAACATTACAGACCAAAAACATTAACTTTTCCGACATTATTTGACCACGTGTGTGGTGAACCAAGAGTATTTGTTGAGAGAAGTCGTCCGCCGGTCATCTTCCTAATTAAGGGAAACCTCGTGTTTCTGACACTGTGTGCCCGTTTAACTTTCTTACCCAAACTGATTCAAGTGACCTTAACAGAAATCTTAAAATTAAACTGGTGAAGTGAATGCTCCCCGGATGCAGTGGAAGAAACCTGTATCTGCAGAGCTGGGATTCTCTTTATCCAAAGAATAAAGATTCACTGTAGAGAAGTGTCCTAAAGTTTGCGCCAGACGGCGAGCAGCAGCACGCTTGTAGGTAAGATTGTGTGAGTCAGGGCCCTGATGAAAGAACCGAGTGAAAGTAGACGGAGGGATATTCTTTGTTGATTCACCCACTTTATAATTTTCCTTATGCAAGATTTGTTGCTAACTATATTTTTCCTTAGGATAGACCATACTACTATCAAAGTCTGTTCATATTTTTTTAACAGGGGAAATATTAGATCAAATCATATGTATCTGTGTCTCTTTGGGGCTATCACTGTCTTCTAACGGGACTGTGAGCTATACATCGAGGGAAAGGATCATACCAACGGGTCTATCATTCTTGTAGCATTCCTTGATTTTTTAAATGATTTCTGTATATGCTTTGATGTAATTTTATATGTTGTGAGAGAAGTTTGTTATGATAATTAAACTACTCAATAATTATTGCAGCGTGTCGGTCAGTTTCGTTTCAAAATATCTATATAATCATTGTTATAGTTTTCCCACGTCTGTGTGTCTCACTGTCGTCAATTGGGTGTGTGCACGTGAGTGGTAATATATATATATTAATATATGTATAGGTGTTAGACTGTCTGACTACTTGTTGTGGTTTTTGATGTTATGAAATGTTGTTGTATTTGTTTCTATTGTACTGAATGAGGTCAGCTGTGAAGGTCCCTGATTATAACAAAGTTTGGGTTGAGTATATCAGGACACCTTTTTGCTACCACCTTATGACCTCAATCAGACCTATTCTTGACTAATATGTATGATAGCTACGTTTAATGTCTAGGGTTATGCAAGTGTGGTGTGATGGTAATTAATTACACAAACACACACACAAACACCAAAATTAATCTATGTGATCAAATCAACCAACACCGGTTGTTAAAAGTTAGTAATATACAATTTTTTCTATAACTTTATTAGTCCTATACCTAAGATTCTTTTGGTTAGGACTGTCAAATCACATGAGATCAATTTATATATATATATATAAATAATAGGCATACTTAATTAACTAAAAGAGGACAATTTGTCCTTAATCATATATATATATTGTAGTTTTTATGGTATTGTAAAATTTCTAGCTATTTCTAAAGTGTTATGAGCTGGCTGGTTGGGGTGTTAACATCCCGCCCAGTCTTTGTCACAATGTTTCTTTTCTTTGAATACACTTTACTTCTTGACAGATAGTCTTTATTTATATTTCCTTTTCATGTTTATGAAGTGGAAAAGTTGATAAATTCTCCTCGTGCCAGGGCTTGTTTACTTAACTGACACTGGAGGATTGAACATAGATGCCAACAGCCACTGTTGATCTTGTCCCAAAAGAAATAGGGTAGGCCGCGAGTACCTCTATCTCTGCTGGAGTAACTTTTTCACATAGGAATCTGGAACCTGACTAGTGCCAGACAAAAACCCTGTAACATGAAAATTATGTTCTGTCTTAGCATAATACCTAATCCACCAATTTTACAAACAATACAATATTTAACCTAAAAGACCTGGATCAGATCTCTCTGACCAACTCAGCACATCTCCATAAAATGTGGTAACACTTTGTACAAGTTTTCATATTCCTCTCCCTAATGTCTGCAACGCCTCTGCCATTCTCAATGATCTTTTTCCATACAATGTGATAGGTGATGTGATTCCTGGTGACAACCTATAAATATTTTACTACTACCTCTCTGGTAGCTTGATAACATGATGGAGCAACAAATAGGCTTGTATAAGTCTACTAATGACTTCTTTACTTACAGTCGTAATGTTTTCTTCATTACCCAAGTCAAACAACATAATTAATAGTATAAATAATGTTAATAATTTCGGTCTTACCACAATTCAAAGAATACACACACAGGAACGTTGAATTAGCACAACCTCAGATGTACTGCTTGCTGGACTATGGCGCCCTTATACTTTTTATTAATTATATCTATATTCAGGGCACGACACACTTCTCAGCTCTCAAGCGTCCTGCTTCTATGAACAGTCTTCGTGAAAATGGCACCGAGCCTTCAACTTTCCCAGTAATCTAAACTAATTCGACCAATGAGATCTAACTACTAAGTTTGTCAATTCAAATTTTTAAATCTAAGGTCCAATTTCGGTCCAATGTTAGTGTACTTCTGTCGGTCTGTCCGTCCGAACTTGGCATTCACCAAAAATAGACTTGGTTTTGGCCTAACACTACCAAAAAAATATTCAGTTTGAGCCATCCCATAATATCTTTCCCCCTTTCAAACTCCGCTCCAAATCATATTTCCTTTACCTCTCAGTCCTAACGTTCCCCTCTTTTGGACTTTGCCCTACCCTCTCATGCCTCTTTTCAACAACTCGTGCAAAAATACGTTACCGATAGCTAATGTCAGAACACTAGTGTTTTAGTCAATGTGTCTGTGACTATCTAGTATTATGACCATATCTTGGCTGTTAGTTGGACTATAGGGTAAATGAAAACATATTTTTTGTCAGGAGACACTTTGGCACCCGAATATATAAGTTTTATGAGCCTATGTATAATGGTTCAAAATTCCATAATTTTTTCCATGTTAATCTTCAATAATATTGAAATCTATAAACTACCCCTGTTCACTTTTTTTCTACCGCTATTTTCAAACTAAAAACGATAGTGTTAAGTTGCTGTTGGCCACCATGATGTTAAATGTATGTTTTGATTTGGGGTTGGTCCTGAAGAAGCCATAATGACCGTCATATAATATTAGAACGGGGTTCTTGTCTGAGCCATCTTAGATGTGTAGACTCACACTAGATGTTGCGTCGTATCAATGTAGGCCACCATAAATAATACAGGTATCGAAGGTGTAAGTGCTGCGTAGGTGAGTGAGTGTCAAGTTGACCTGGAGACAATGTTTTGACTGGATATCGGTCACCAGGCATAGAGGTGTTGACAGGGGTGTCACACAAACTCACTCTCAAGTGTGTATACGCTTGACATCTATAGATTGCTTCAAGAAGGGGTGGTTGGTGTGATATGTAGATGAGTAGACATCAATAGATGGGTGCGAATGCGTGTATAGGTTCTGACAGGTCACAGTCCATCCACACAACCACATGTAGAAGTCAGTAATTGTAGACAATAGCTGACGTTTCATGGATTTATTGACGATTCAAGACAATGGACGCTCATCATCATATAAATAGTCAGTACAATACTTGACGACATACAGCATAGCAATGGTGAATAATATAATTGGCATCAATGCATCATAGACGACTGTAGATATATTCAGGTGCTGAAACCATCATCCTTTTCTAGCTACAGCCAAGATATATAGATGTAGGGGATTAAATCAACTCTCCCTTTCTGACCCCCAGCAAGACAGACATACTTGTATCTTCTGGAGTACATCAGGCAATGTCCTCTAAGTTCCTTTAGTAGCAAAGGTATCCAACCTTGACCGACGTGATACCGCCGGAGCAACAGAGTTCAACGAACAGATAACCCTTCGGGCATGCACCAACCCGATGCATAACAAGACATGGTGATTCGTGAGCTGAAACTTCTCATGACAGTAGACTCTTTCCCGCCCAGCGGAAAAGCTAGCAAGCAGACTACCAAAATGTCAATCATTAAAGCTGGCGACAAATAATAATATGAAGAGCAAGTACCTTTCTTCAGAAATAAACACCACAACTCAGACGCCTCCAGGCGTTTAGAATCACATGGGGGGAAAATCATCTGTAGATAAACTAACAACACAAGAGGACTTCCATTTCCCCGTCAAAAATGATCACGGACGCTGAAACGCGTCTCACTCTGATCGAAACCCCTCCTAGACTCCTGGAACGGAAGTCTTTCTCAAACAACCTTAAACTCGACACATGCGCAGAAGCGCTTGACCCCTGAGTTAAACTCAAACGGGACGATGTTGGACACATACCAAGCAAAGATACTGACCTAATCGAGCCTTATATGGTCAGGGAATAAACATCAACTCTGGTTGCAAACATTCCAAGAAAAGCTGACCTATTCGAGCCATATAAGGATAACAACCAGACATAGATCTAATAATAGACCACCAGGTTAAGACACAAGAGCGGGTAACAACCATTGTAAAAATGTAACCTCAGATAACCAAGAGTTATGCACCTTTGATTACAAAAATTAAAGTGTACAAACAAGACAGGTAAATATATATTGGCTCAGAAAAATCTGTGCGTAACAGTTTACCCACCCCCCCCCCCCCCCCCGGGAAAAAATGAAACATTTTTTTAAATCCAAGAGCAAGATCCAACAGGCTCCTAACGCACGAATGATGCGCGGACAAAACGTATCACCAAAAAATTATAATGCCTAATGTGAGGCTAGCTCGACGCATGGAGCGTCAGGTGAGACTATATCTCAGATCCTTAGAGAAAGCATTTCCCTAAGTATACACATATTCCAGGGAGGTGCCACCAACATACACCACAGTGCTGGCAACATTATAATGCAAGCAAAATTATACACATACAAATTTATCTGACATTAAATATAATATCAAAGGATTAAACAATGGAATGTCATCAAAACAGCGGTGTAATATCCTAATATACCGCATTATAGAGATATACACGTCTTAATAACCAAACACTACATTATGTAAGCATGTAATAATATTATGATACAATGCATTATACATAATACTAATTAAGTAGATGATCCCAGAAGACGTGGACATAAATTAAGAGGGCACATCTACTGAGTCGTTCCAAGATAAGTTAGTACTTCGCTATACTTCATGGTTGACACAATGTACAGAATCTCGCACACATCAATGATTTGCTGCGAAAATATAAATAACACAATTCTATATGATAAATGTTATATCATCTAATACAGTAATCACAATACATTCTTGACTATAAATTGTGGCCATGAGAACTTTTGGCTCTTATATTGCTCATCATCATCATATACCTGAACAACTGCCTCTACTTGAAAGTAACATTCACAGATAACACCTCACTGTTCCATCACTCATCATCATCATCAGTTGCCATCTCCACAACGAAGGTTGGCTGTAATGGATCTCCAACGTCTTCTGTCTCTTGTCTTGGTGGCACACTCTGATAGACTCTTTCCCGTCCATCTCTTGATGTTATCTTCCCACTTATAGCGCTGTCTTCCCCTTGCACGTTTGCCTTCAACTCTCCCTTCTGTTATGGTCTTCTGCAAGGTGTTATGCCTTTTTATGTGGCCAAAGTATTTTAGCTGCCGAACTTTGACCTCTCTCATTAGTTCTCTTTTCATACCTAGATTTTCTAGGACCTCCTTATTTGTTTTCATCTCTTTCCATGAGATACGCCCCATTCTTCTATATATCCACATTTCAAGAGCCTCAATTCTTTCTTCCAAATGCTTATTCATCGTCCATGTTTCTGCACCATACAGAAATGCAGAATATATATAACACTTTATGATTCTCAGGTTTAATTTATGAGATAACTGTTTGGATGTCAGTATATGTTTCATGTTGTTGAATGTAGCTTTGGCCATTCCTATTCTCTTCTTGATTTCTGTTTCACATCTGCCATCTTCTGTTATTATATGACCAAGATATACGTAGCTCTTGACTTGTTCCAGGATTCTCCCATTTACGCTTATCTTTAATGTGGGTTTATCGTCTGTTTTGCTAATTATCATAGTTTTAGTTTTCTCAATATTAATGTCGAGTCCATATTCATGACTTATACTGTTCACTTGCTTCACTAGTTCTTGTAACTCCTGTTCGCTTTCAGCTAACAACATGGTATCATCTGCATATCTAAGATTGTTTATTGATCTTCCACTGATGTTCAGTCCTGGTATTTCCTGTATCTGTTTGAAAATTTTTTCGGTGTATAAATTAAATAGGCAGGGGGACAGCACACAACCTTGTCTGACACCTCTTTTTATGTCTATGTATGGTGAATAATTCCTTCCCGATCTTACTGTGGCAGTTTGCTCCCAATAAAGGTTACTGAGTATTCTTATATCTTTTCCATCAATACCTATGTCTTTGAGGCATTCAATTATTTTCTCATGATGGATTCTGTCAAAAGCCTTCTTATAGTCAATGAAGCACACATACATACTTTTTTGGACCTCTGTATATTTTTCTGCTAATCTTCTTAGGCAAAATATTGCCTCTCTTGTTCCACTGTTCCGTCTAAAACCAAACTGTTCTTCTTGGATTTCGCTGTCTACTTTACTTTTTATTCTCTCCTGTATGATTTTGAGCAGTATCTTAATTGCATGACTCATCAGGCTGATTGTTCTGAAGTCTGAACATTCTGTTGCATTTGGTTTTTTTGGGTTTTTGGGATTATTATTTACTAGACCTTTATGTAGGATAAGAGATCCTCTCCCGTCATGCGCAACTGCAGCAGGAAGAGCGGGAAGAGGGTGACCACAGCTCAAGGTAGGTACAGTAGTCGGTTCGAACAAAGTAGTGCATTGGGAGCATTCAATTGCTCTCCCAAAGTCAAAGGCAGAACATGTGACAGCGCTAGAGTTTTTATTATCATCAACCTGTTTACAGGCTCCCTGAGACTCTTGCTGTACAGAGTTTGCCTGCTGATATCTCTTTTTTTGTGTTGAGATCTACCGCACCTATTATTGCTTCTGAAATTATCATTGTATTCTCTATTGTAACTGTTATCCTGATTTGAATCCCAGTTTCCATAGTTATCATTATCATTTCCACATTGATGAGAACATCTATTAGTTTGGTTTTGAGGTCTCCGCGAAGAATAGTTTTGATGGCCTCTATTATGACTACCTCTGCGAAAATGTCTATAATTATTGGGTACAGAATAACGAGGACTGTCAGCCTGTCTCCAGTTCTTCGAAGAAGAACCGCTATGTGATTGATTGCCCTGATTCTGAGCATAATTACGGTTACTTTTCCTATTAAAATTTTGTTGAGTACCCTGAAATTTACGAAAGAAGTTTGGGCCATATGGTGCTGCCGAAGCAACTGGCAAACCTTCCTTCACTTTAGAGTTGCTAATGGTTACATGAGGGTGCGCAGTGACATACTGGCAACAATATTCTTCCATTTCTTTTATGTTTTTAGGATAACGCTCATGAAGAAAAGCAAGAAAAGACTCACTGACAGAAGACATAACTTTGTCTCTAAGTAGTAAGTCCATAAGTGCTTCAAATATATGTTCTGTCTTAGACAGCTCAACCCAACGTGTAAACGTGAGACGTATTTTTGCAATAAATTCAGAGAATTCTACTCCAGTTTCTGGCAACATATTTTTGAATTGAAGACGATAGCTGTCTTCGTTAAGTTGGTATTTATTTAATAAGGCCGCCCTGACAACCTCATAATTGTTCTTGTCAGGCTCATCTACCATGCTTAGCATACTCAGAGCTTCACCTTTAAGTATATTCGACAACTGATCAACATTTAGTGATTAATCTATATTATGTGTTTTACATGACCGTTCAAATCTGTCCACATAGAACGTTATATCGTCACTGGAAGCATTGAAAGCTGGTAGTTTAATCTTGAAAGTACTAGCATTAGACTTATCAGAAGATGACACTTTATTTGGATCATTAGCATTACCCATGTTCATCAACTTCAACTTCTCTAACTCCAAAGCTATGAGTTTTTCTTCGTGCTCCATTTTTGCTTTTCTCTCCTCAGCCTCTCTTTGTAACTTTCTCTCCTCAGCCTCAGCTGGTTTTTCTAGTCTTTTATTTTCAGCCTCTATTTGTAGCTTTCTCTCCTCAGCCTCAGCTTGTTTTTCTAGTCTTTTATTTTCAGCCTCTATTTGTAGTCTCTTTTCTTCCGACTTTAATGCCTTGGCATATTCTTCTTCTTCTTTGATCCTTAGCCACCGACCGTCAAAGCAGTCAGTGGCCATCACGCCTAGTGTCGTCTTGTAGGGCAACAACAAATTGATTCCACTTTGCTCGGTCGGTGGCCATCCTTTGTACAGTGCCCCAACTCTGGTTCATTCTTTGCATCTCAGCCTCCACAGTCCTCCGCCAGGTTGTTTTTGGTCGGCCTCTCTTTCGTTTTCCTTCAGGGGTCCAAAGCATAGCTGTTCTTGTGATGGCATCGGGGTCTCTTCTGAGGACATGACCAACCCAGCTCCAGCGTCTGCCAGCTATGATGGTGTGCATGTCCTCTTGCTTGCTACGAGTAAGCAGATCTTGGTTAGTGATGGTATTTGGCCAAAAGATTCGGTAAATTTTTCTTAGGCATGTTGTGTGAAAAGAGGACAATTTCGACATTTCCTTCTCTGTAACTCTCCAGCATTCCGCAGCCTTGGCATATTGAACAGTCGCAAATTCTTCCATTTTATCACCAGTCTTGCCAAGGGATTTGCCTTGTTCAATAAAGTACTCAAGTGTAGACATAATGTCTAATAATATGAGTCCAAAACCTGAAATAATAAATTATCTTATTTTAATCTTAATGGTAACAAGTCTTAAATAAAGTACTTGTATAATCACATTACATTATCCCAATATCTGTGGGAGACAAGTCTTTGGCAAAGAGCTTGTATAATCAACTGTATAACAGCACCAGTCAATTATCATAAGTGCACTACACAGCTAATAGTGCATGACCAAATATGTCTATCAATAGTGAATGACAACAAAGAACAATGTAAACAATGAACAAAGATCAGAGACAATACGAAAACATTCGCAGAAGTCAACTAAATATACAGCAAAACTAAAGAAAATATCACAAAGAATGTGATGATAACTGCGAAAATCATACAAAACACATGACACCACAGTGTATAAACATAAAGTTGTATAAAACTAAACAATAGGAAGGGGAGACCTACAAATACAAACAAATCAAAACAAAACTAAAGAACAGAAAAAATATGACGAAAACAACGGAAGGTACACTTCGTCACACCTAAACAACAATAGCAACGAATGTCGCTAGCAAATTTCACAAAAGAAATTTGCAGAGTCCCTACAGAAACGCTGTTATAGGACCTCTGTAACGTGGCATACCCTTATAACAGACTCCGCCCAACCGAAACCCGCTGAAATATAAACACATATAAACGACATGTAACATATAAACATGCAGCATATAAAGTTTGTGCAAGAAAGCTTAGTTAAACAATACAATGGCACAGTCCGCAAACAAAACAGGCCACTTATCTTTAGCAAATCCTATCGTCAAAATCGCAACGAACAGGGAGTAATCAGCATCCTAAAGATTCGATGATCCAACGCTGATCAAACTTCTGAACTTGCATCGACCAAACTGTAATGACGACAGTACTTGACCTTCTGATGTCAACATAAACAATCGTATCGGTACTTGTCCTTCTAATGTTAGTATAGACAATCGTATCGGCACTTGTCCTGCTAATGTCGCTATAGACAATCGTATCGGCACTTGTCTTTCTAATGTCGCTATTGACACTCGTATCGGCACTTGTCCTTCTAATGTCGCTATTGACACTCGTATCGGCACTTGTCCTTCTAATGTCGCTATTGACACTCGTATCGGCACTTGTCCTTCTAATGTCACGACGAACTTGACAATGTGACCATGAAAACCCCAACGAGCTGGCTCACCATAATGTTAAGTTGCTGTTGGCCACCATGATGTTAAATGTATGTTTTGATTTGGGGTTGGTCCTGAAGAAGCCATAATGACCGTCATATAATATTAGAACGGGGTTCTTGTCTGAGCCATCTTAGATGTGTAGACTCACACTAGATGTTCCGTCGTATCAATGTAGGCCACCATAAATAATACAGGTATCGAAGGTGTAAGTGCTGCGTAGGTGAGTGAGTGTCAAGTTGACCTGGAGACAATGTTTTGACTGGATATCGGTCACCAGGCATAGAGGTGTGGACAGAGGTGTCACACAAACTCACTCTCAAGTGTGTATACGCTTGACATCTATAGATTGCTTTAAGAAGGGGTGGTTGGTGTGATATGTAGATGAGTAGACATCAATAGATGGGTGCGAATGCGTGTATAGGTTCTGACAGGTCACAGTCCATCCACACAACCACATGTAGAAGTCAGTAATTTTAGACAATAGCTGACGTTTCATGGATTTATTGACGACTCAAGACAATGGACGCTCATCATCATATAAATAGTCAGTACAATACTTGACGACATACAGCATAGCAATGGTGAATAATATAATTGGCATCAATGCATCATAGACGACTGTAGATATATTCAGGTGCTGAAACCATCATCCTTTTCTAGCTACAGCCAAGATATATAGATGTAGGGGATTAAATCAACTCTCCCTTTCTGACCCCCAGCAAGACAGACATACTTGTATCTTCTGGAGTACATCAGGCAATGTCCTCTAAGTTCCTTTAGTAGCAAAGGTATCCAACCTTGACCGACGTGATACCGCCGGAGCAACAGAGTTCAACGAACAGATAACCCTTCGGGCATGCACCAACCCGATGCATAACAAGACATGGTGATTCGTGAGCTGAAATTTCTCTTTACAGTAGACTCTTTCCCGCCCAGCGGAAAAGCTAGCAAGCAGACTACCAAAATGTCAATCATTAAAGCTGGCGACAAATAATAATATGAAGAGTAATTACCTTTCTTCAGAAATAAACACCACAACTCAGACGCCTCCAGGCGTTTAGAATCACATGGGGGAAAAATCATCTGTAGATAAACTAACAACACAAGAGGACTTCCATTTCCCCGTCATAAATGATCACGGACGCTGAAACGCGTCTCACTCTGATCGAAACCCCTCCTAGACTCCTGGAACGGAAGTCTTTCTCAAACAACCCTAAACTCGACACATGCGCAGAAGCGCTTGACCCCTGAGTTAAACTCAAACGGGACGATGTTGGACACATACCAAGCAAAGATACTGACCTAATCGAGCCTTACATGGTCAGGGAATAAACATCAACTCTGGTTGCAAACATTCCAAGAAAAGCTGACCTATTCGAGCCATATAAGGATAACAACCAGACATAGATCTAATAGTAGACCGCCAGGTTAAGACACAAGAGCGGGTAACTACCATTGTAAAAATGTAACCTCAGATAACCAAGAGTTATGCACCTTTGATTACAAAAATTAAAGTGTACAAACAAGACAGGTAAATATATATTGCCTCAGAAAAATCTGTGCGTAACAGATAGTCTCTCGTATTACGCCAGAAATACGTCAGTTTTATAAGAGCTAAGGTTGTTTGCGTGACCCAATTGCCGAACATATTTTGAATTTGTGTCGTATTTTCAAACGGCCACGCGTGCAGACGGTATCATTTTTCTGTCTCTCCCCTCTTTCACTCCGTCTGAACAAGTAGGCTTTTCGGGTCATGTTATAAATAGTTTTTCAAGGACACTAGAAAACGATGGTACCATCTTTTTCACAATACTGTCTGCTAAAATCAACGCGCTTGCGGCGTGGGTGAAGACGAAACTTCATATCCCCACTATTTTCATTTCTACCTTATTTTTATATTTACAAATACTAATTCTATCGGTGTATCAATGTACATCATCACACAACTCTAAATCTGTCGTAGAAGATAGGTGAGCGAGAGAGAAGATTTCTCGATCTCAGAGACAGCCTCTATCACATTCTACCATCTCACTCGTGGAAATCTATTTCTACCATCATCTCTCACTGTGACTATCACTTATTCTAATCTATTCAGAAGGGACCAACCCAAGTCTTAATTCTCCTATCAAAAATCTACGACACTTTACTTCATTACTGCACCATTCTTTATTTAGAATACAATTTAGTTTAATCATTAATACATAAGTCATATGTAAACTTAGTAAATAATTATATATCATATTGACTGTCGACGATTATATTTCGTTAATTAATTTAATACTTAGTAAATATGTTCTTTTTTTTTATGACATACCATATTTAGGACATCGATTTCAGACACTGTTTATTGTAAACAACTTTGGCCGTATATCCAATTTTTCTTAATTTTTCGCGATTCTTTTATATTAAATGCGATGTAAATTTGTATTGATATTGTCGAAAAAATCAATATAATAGATTTTTTCTAGCCCACCGGGGGTGAAATTTGTTAAAGAAGATTATTATGTATTTTTACATGTTGGCCTCACTTAGATCTGTTAGCAGTTTAATCTACGCGGTAACATTTCTATTTGGAGTCAACATGATATGTTTTGCACTATTGTTAATTATAAATGAACGCGACAGTAGGTTGACGTCTCTAGGTAATGATGACGTAATGGTGTGCCGCGCTAATTGATTCAAACGGTCGATCTTGACATTTCGTTATCTGATTCCGTCAGAGCAAGACGTGATATATTTCGGTCCTAAAGCGAATAGATGTTTATGGTAATCTCCTACGTGGCTTGGATGTACGAAGGTCGCCACAAGTAATTCATTGATGTTGAATGCAAGTATACTAGTTCAGGAATAATTTATCAGAGGAGTCTCTGTTTTTTTCGGGAGCTATCAACCATAATTTTAATATCCATACTTTTTTGGTTATCGCTACTTGGATGGTTCGGATGCCAACATCTTCAGTATATAGGCCAGAGTATGTGACGATATGTAAAGGACAGTAGGAGACGCAGTGTTATGCATGTATTAATAAAATGCCATGTACACTGAATTGTGGATTCGTTTGAACCAAATAAAAATGTCGATAATTGTGGACCCTAACCAGGCGTTTGAATCAACTGAATATTAATCATCTCCTTGACTACCCAAACCATTCGACAACATAGCACGATCGCTCATTCGCACATATTTTCATCACTTCTCCCTACTTCAAATAACAAGAGATAAATCACGCAACAGCAAGCAGATGACGTTGTAAATTATTTGACTTTTTATATTATGGTAAAAAATAGTTTTTAATGCTCTTTTGGTAATAGTAGTTACTAAATAAGCAATATACATATGTTTAACAGATTTTTAACTGCTGTATACTGATTTTCGTTGGTTAGATCTATATGTCGAAGGAATGTCATCTATCCAGTTTTAGTTTATTAATACTCTTTATTTATACACTGCCAAGTAGAAATAAAAACACAATTATCTCATATTATGGCCTAGGTTTTACTGGCACATCCATTTCTCAATATATACAATACAGCATTAATTATATTTATGTTCGAGTTTCCGCCTTTTTTTACTTTTAAAATGTTAAGTCCTTCCTACCCAAGTACAGTGCTTCCTACCTAGCAGGTAATGTTCACTGTACAGTATCCGGTACTTAGGTATCGCTCATTGTACAGTGTCCGCTACCGTCAGGTAGGAGGCCCTATACTGTGCTTCCTACCGTTAAGTCCTTGATGTCTCCTACACCGGGTCGAACTTCCATTATCTCTCATGATATTGTTCTTACTGATCATCGACCCATTCGTTTACGACCCTATTTTATTCCTCTGCACTTCCAAGAACAGGTCGAAAAAGAACTTAACGAAATGTTACGTCTTAATATCATTTCTCATTCAAACTCTCCATACACTTTTCCGATGGTTATCATCAGGAAAAAGCATAAAAGTATTAGACTTTGTATTGATTTTAGAAGACTTAATAGCTGTGACGAAGTACTGAGATTCTGTCTTTCAAATGGCCCAGGTCTTTTTCTCCTTGCATTTTGTTCACTTTTTCTAGGAGGGATTACAGGTAATCCCTCTCCATGTTTCTTCTTTTATTATTTACGTTTTTCAGAGTGGGATCACGATGGAGTTTTATCTCATCTGCTTTATGTTTCTTCTTTATGGAGTTTAGAGTTGGGGTATAGAGAATTGTTGCAGGGTTATTCTAGAAGAAAGATTATAGAGCCTTAATCAGTTTTGCACCAGTTTAGTCTTTTTAAAAGATTTGAGTGGCCATAGACGTATTTTTCGGGAATTAAATATATTTCGCCATTTTTGCTTCATTAGACAGTAGAGGGCAGAGCTTAATCCCGTTTCTTTGTCTAAAGGGGTTAGCAGTACCGGTTGCATCAGAATTGTTTACGATGATTGATTGGCCGAGAGCTAACGGCCTTTGAAATCATTGGGGGAGAATCAAAGCCACGCATATGACGTCACGAGGTCAGCGTGCTGATCTAAGAGGATAAATAGGCCCGTAATTTAATTCTCGGCCTCTTAATGTAATTGCCAGCTGCGTGCCAGAGTCAAAATTGTCGATTGCCTTTCAGTGGGAAAATTCGAGTTTTGGTAAACATAATTTTTGCGTGGTACTTTATTTAATTTTCCTAGTTCTAGGCCGATCAGTTAAGTTTCTTTGGGCAGTTTAAGTTTAATGTTAATTCTTAATGCCAGCGCCATCAATACTATCTTAGTGATAGACTTGAGAAACTTAATAGGCCATTTATTTCCTTAGTGAAAGAATATCGGTATTTAAGATGGTTTAAAAGTTGAGAGGTTACGGGCATGCTTTGTATCATTTCAAAGCCGGTCTGTAGGGAAACCCGCATCTGCGAATTATATTTATTTACAGAATGGCGGGAGCATGGGTATTTGTGATTTTATTGAGAGTGTAATGCTGCTAGTTATTTATATAGTTACACATCTATCTGTGGACGGGAGTGAAAGAGGTGTAATTTATAAGCACGTGGGTGCGTTGGTTACTGAATATTTATTTGAGACGATGTTCAGATGGGTGAGGGGGAGAGAAGCACGTGGGTGCTATCATTTAATGAATATTTATGCAGGAGCACGTGGTCGTAAGAATTGTAAACACGTGTTTGTAACTACCGAGATTAAATTGGTAACCTGGGGTTATGTATAACTTCTAGGCAGTATGTATATGCTAGCATCTAACTGGGTTATACGTTATTGATTATGTATTGTGGTTCTGAGTATTCAGAAGACGGAGATGAAATTATTTCTGTTAAGGGAATAATATTTTATTTCATTTTGAGGTGATTAAGAATACTGTACGGGAATGTAATGATTTCTAGAGTGAGGTCTAGTTATTGGTGGTAAACATTGCTGCAGGTAGGATCAGCGTAAGAAGTAGGCCACAGTACGTCTGTCCAGATAGGGCCAGTGAAATATTGTTGTTGCTCGGACTTAGTCAGGCAGAACAGACGATCTGGGTCAGCCAATGTTTATTTTGGGGCTCAGGTAGAGAAGGGAACAGTAGAGGAGAGGACTTGTTGGCCTGATTATTTTGTATGGTGGTACATGACGGAAAGAGAGTCAGGGAGTTATTTTAGGAATGTATTATTTACATGTTGTTTAGCTGTTGCAATTTTTTTCTGTCTAACAGCAGGTATCGCGGCTCTGAGGGATAGAGCGAAAGGTTCCAATAACTTTTCCCCGGCAAGAGTTGGCAATCTCACACAGAGAAGGGTTTGAGATTTTTTGCCAGAGGCGGACGAAGTATAGAGAACCCGTTTTTCTCAGGCAGGGGAAGACATTTCTCGAGTGGAATAGGATTTGTTGGATAAATCCTGAGCGCTGAGCTCGTTCTGTTACACACGCAGATTTGGCATTCTGCCAGCGTTGTCGTAATTATTTCGCTTCGTCCCGGCCATAATAACGCCGAAGGCCTGACCCCAGAGGAAGGAGCGGGCAGGTAAAATCCAGAGTGATAGGAGAAACCAGCTACAGTTCCAGTCCAGAATCCATTGGGGTTCTTTTAAAAACCTTAGTCATCAAATTTCAGAATTGTGGAGGGAAACAGGGTTACAATACCCTCTACAGATTTTAGAGCAGAGGACAGCTGCTGAAGTTTAGTCTACAGGTGGTAGACCTGAAAGACAGAACTGAGACCTAGTTTTGTGTAGATCATAACAGAGGACAGCTGCTGAAGAGTTGTAGAAGAGTTAGGTGTGTAGCAGTGTTCGGGAGATTTCAGGATAGGCTGTGTAGAACCGAAGTCTGTGCAGAGATTGTGTAAACACTTCGTAGTAGTTCCAGCTGACTGTGGACTTAGAGTTAGAGTTAGAATTTAGAACAGCTAGTTTGGAGTGGAGGCTCGACTTCTGAGACCCCACCAAGTGCAGTGTGTTTTATTTAATTTAATCTTACCTTCTTCCTCCATACAGGTGAAACTTGTGGGTGAAGAGTTGGGTTTTGATGATACATCATTTGTAATTTTGCCTGAATTTGTTTTTCCAGGAGTGCTTACACTGCATTTTTTTAATCAATTGACATGTATATGAGTTTTGTTTATAGGTGTAAAAAAAACTTGTACATTATAGCTGGAATCAGTCATTTCTATTACGTACAGTAGCTATCTGTTGTCTGTATCGTGGTGTATGTGAATCTAAATTGAACCTTATCCCCTTAGGGTAGTTAGAGGTGGTCGAGGCCATAGCAATTCATACGTCCGGAGTGGCGAGGAAGAGTCAACTTCGGTTCTCAACCTCGGAGCCAATGGTCTCAACTTTCACATTTGCACTGTCATTTTCATCTGAATCTATCCTTTCAGTCTTTCTTCTCACTAGTGTCTGGTCACTATATGTAGGCAGCCTTTAGTCGTAAATCCATTTCGTGACAATAGCATTACTGAGTCTGACGCAGAGCAAATGCCAGTTCTAGAAGATCTATTGTCAAAACTCTCTAAATTTACTTACTTTAGTAAATTTGACTTTTCAAAAGGATATTGGCAAGTTCCTCTTACTGATAGAGCTAAACCTCTTTCTGCACTCCTAGAGGTCTCTTCCAGTGGAACTTCAAGTGCTTCGGCTTGATGAATGCTCCTGCTACTTTCGTTCGTATGATGAGAAAAACTTTCTCTCATAGGTCTGACATAATCACTTACACTGATGACATTTGTCTTTTTAGCAACTCATGGGACGAACACTTGTCTGGTCTCAAATCTCTTCTTGAAACCTTTCGTTCCCATAATCTCACTGCAAAACTCTCAAAGACTCAGATCGGTTTCAAAGTAATCTCTTTCTTAGGCCATAGAGTAGGCTATGGTTTTCTTCAGACTGAGGAACATAATGTTTCTAAGATTCTTAGCTTGTCCATTCCGAAGACAAAGAAATGAGTACGTAGTCTTCTGGGTCTGATCCAATTCTATGGCACGTTCATACCAAACCTTTCTTCCATTACTTCTTATTTGTCTGCATTATTACAGAAAGGCTCTCCCAACAAAGTGCGTTGGACTGAAGCGTGTCAGACCTCATTAGCATGTTTTAAACAACATTTTTCATCAGCGCCTATCTTGAGATTGCCTGATAAAAATTTACCTTTCGTCCTCAGAACAGATGCTTCTCTGAAGGGCACTAGAGGTTCTCTCATGCAAGAAGTGGATGGGATTCTACATCCTATTGTATACGTATCTCGCAAACTTTCAAAGACAGAAAGAAGATACTCTATCCTGGAACGCGAGCTTCTAGCCATAATTTGAACATGAAGCTCCATCTTTATCTGCTCGTATCACACTTCGTGATAGAGTCCGACCAAAGAGCACTTTCATTTTTTAAGAAAGCAGACCATAAAAACCCAAAAGCGGCTAGATATGCCATTGCGATGCAATCTTTTGATTATGACATTCTCGCCATAAAAGGGGAAGACAATGTCCTTGCTGACACCCTATGATGCTGTCCACAGGCTGATATCAAAGATGATTAAACCTACAAAAGAACTACTTGTCATGCGCTGCTATACCAGACTGATTACACATGTTACCTGAAACCTGCCTACAGGGACTGGTAATCTTTCATTCGACAGATGATTCACACATCGCTTACTAGATTATGATAAATAACTCAGATTGCAGACACATCAACGTATTCATGAACTTTGTAGACTTGTTGATGAATATTGAACTTATTGCACTCTTGCTTTGGGTCACATAATTTGAATTACTGAAGTCATCATTCGCCAACATTTACCTCTTGAACGTGATAACTCATCAGCAGACATCTCTCAATTGAACTTTTCATCAACACACTGCTCTAAAACAAGTAACATTCGCCTGCGTTGATCGCTTATCGGAGAATTTGACGTCTCTCGATTTTCTTTTGAACTTTCAAACACTCATTGACATCGTTAGTTGACAAATATAGTTGCTGCCTCACATGAAAGGGTTATTAATGCAGTATGGAGCCTTGTTTTGCTGTGGGACTCTTTGTACTAACATTCGCTACTCAGGATGCTATTCGCTGTGGAGAACCATGTTGACATTACCTCATTCCATTTGGATGACTGTTTTTTTTTCACTCTCAAGAGCAGAAATGAACTCTTTTAAGTTATATTACAAATAACTATCAGTTAGAACACTAATCATATAATTCACCAACACTTACTTTTTAGTTCATATTTCAAGATAGATTACTACACATTTAACTCATCTCACATATAACTTGTGAGTATGTCTCTTGATGTTCATCGCTATTATTCATTGCTCATAAATGCATTGTTACAACTTTCTTCATCTGAAAATTAGATATCACTTTTATTAATACATTTCACCCTAATACCATCTAATCATGACTGATACCACATTTTCATGTCTTTTTCATTGACTATTCAATATATTTGACTGGGACATGACTTTAATTTCGCGATTTGGAGTTGGTTGGCCGACTGCCTTTTTAACAAAACAAAAACTCTGGGAGGCGGAGTAAGTGTTACACCTCATCCTTGCGCACAGGCGTATGTTCTTTAAGAAGATTTAGATGTGCGCAAGATGAGTGGGCACGAGAACGCACTGATTGTGAAAGAGCGCACTATTTATTTTATCTATGACGTATATTGTAATATAAAGTGTGACGTTAAGCATCGTCGACTTTGGAACCTCATGGTTAACTTTCATGGCTCTTTGGCTGGTGTCCGTCATAGTGTGTGGACGTATCTTTTATGTGCTCCGAAGATATGGAGATATTTTAAAGTCCACAGAAATGTTCTTCGATCTGATGATGATCGCTATTTGATATTTACATGCCAGTGTTGGAAGGCATTCTAAGAGAAGTATTGTGACATGTTTTATTAATTAAATTCCATCAAGACTATGACGATATATCTTATAAGCTGAGTGGACTATGAATATGATTATCGGCAAATCTGCCTGAGTATTAATGCCTAAGGACAGACCAAAGACGGTGTATGAACAAAACCTTACTGATCACTATTATAAGATGCGGAGTATATCGTCGATTGTAAAGAATTCGTTAATAAATATTTGAACGTTGAACAATCTTCGCTGCATTTTTGATTCCAGTTTTACGATGTTACAGTGTGTGCATGTTATGTATTAACATCAAATCTATGAACCCGCGACATGCATTCAAACACCAGCAAAAATGCACCCGTAACAGAGATAAGCTCTCTCTGTAACAGTGTCGTAATAAATCCTATGCATTCACAATTTCCTGTGGCGGGAGGCCACGCTAGCAGGTAGACGAGATTAAAACGAGTGCATAAATACTTGCACTTACTGATCCAAATCTATCCAATTGACGAGAACTTTAGCTGGCGAGCGAGTATCCAGTAGGCGCGCTGAGGTACCTCTAATACTGGATAATGAAGACTTGAACTATAAAAACAGGTAACGAGTACTGGCAACTGACTACTCCTCTCGGTCGTTATGTCAGTATACTCAGAGGTAACCGGCTATTACTGGCTCGGACAGTGTTGCCGAAACTGACTGGATGGCAAAGGTGACAGCCAGTAGGTGCCGAGATTATGATTAACTGCACATGGCGGCAATCTGTGCTGTAGGTAAATAATCCAGTACGTAAGGCTACTGCTTACGTGTAGGTAACAGAAATCGATGTATGGTGGTATACTCCAAATCAACTGGCTGTTAATGGGACGGACAGTGTTGCCGAAAATGACTGGATGGCAAAGGTGACAGCTCGTATGTGCTAGAGCAATAGACACTTTTAACAATAGGCTGTGGCTACGTACTCCACTCCCCAGCCTTATAACTGAAACCTGGCAGTATGACGTAGACTGCCTGGTAATAATTATTATGTGGACAATAGTCATCCCCTGACAGCAGCAAATCACATCAGGAAACACAGACAAATGTGCTGACCAAGGCTCGAAGAAAATATAATTCTTGCACTGACAACTGTTATTAGCTCTGGCGCAGAATATCACTTTGTCCAGTGGCAGAATTTTCTTGAGACATTGGTACTGAGTGATAGAGACCTCTTGCTTAAATAGCCAGATAGAGTCTGCAAGTGGCTTGTGCACGTGCACTAGCTGAAACAAATTCAGACTAAGACATAAGGGAGAGATTCACCGGGCGACTCAAGATACAGAAAAAGGACGTAATCTGCCGCCGCGCTGGCGGTTCTACGAGCGACCGGTGTTAGCGAGACGAGACGAGGGCGGCAGAAATAAAAGGGTAGATGTTTTTCTCATGTCCGCGATTCTCTGTAAATCAAATAATACGGGGAACTAGCCATCATCTACTAGAAAGGCAGAATAAAAAGGGCCTTTAGCAAGATGCCGATATCCACGTGTTAGGGGTGGAATTAGCCTGTCCAACGTAAGATTGACATGACCAATGCCAGAAATAGTGCTATTAGGAGCTATAAGACAGAAAAGTAGGCGTAGACAAAAATTAGAGAACAAGACAGGGCAGACCACTCGGCTAAAAGTGACAGAAATTTCTCCGAGTCACGACAATGATCCAGAACCTCTAGAGCTAATAAGAGGAAATTCGCTGAATTAAATCAGCTGGGAACTTGAACGAGCTAATTATAAGATAATCCTTCACAAAAGGCGGGTCAGATAAAATGTTAACGTGCTAAGACTCATTCAGCATTGTTGTTGGTTTCTGAAATATCTTGTGAAACTCCCTCGAGGTAGAAGCATCATTATCCTTCTATCTACAACTCTGCCAAGAGTAATCTTCAGATGGTTCTGGGGAACACAGAAACGAGCACATATATCTTTATCTCTATAGAAGGTGCCGGCAGATGCAAAGTTCACGACATCCTTGATAAATTCAGTGCTGCGCTTGATTTCTGAAATATCCTATGAAGACTCCGTAAAATATAAGCACCCTCCTTCTATTTACAACTGTGCCAAGAGTATCTTGAGCGAAGGTAGATACATTTAAAGACCCTCATTGTATACTCTAAATTTTGGCCATTGTTAACCATCACTGCGGTTTTAGGGTTAGGATGAAGTTTATGGTTAGAATTTAGTTTTAGAGGAGGTTTAAGTAGATGGTTTAGTTTTACGAAGAGGTTTTGGGTTGGTTTTAGGGTTAGTGTGAGGGTTGAGCTTTAGGGCTGTATTTAGGGTTAGTTTTAGGATTTTTGGCTTAGGGGTTAGATTTTGGATCTGGAAGTCCTCTGAATACAGCACAAGCACAAAATTAAGATTATATCAGAGCTGTGTGCTTTCTGTGCTTCTCTATGGTGCGGAATGCTGGAGAGTTACAGAGAAGGAAATGTCGAAATTGTCCTCTTTTCACACAACATGCCTAAGAAAAATTCACCGAATCTTTTGGCCGAATACCATCACCAACCAAGATCTGCTTACTCGGAGCAAGCAAGAGGACATGCACACCATCATAGCTGGCAGACGCTGGAACTGGGTTGGTCATGCCCTCAGAAGAGACCCCGATGCCATCACAAGAACAGCTATGCTTTGGACCCCTGAAGGAAAACGAAAGAGAGGCCGACCAAAAACAACCTGGCGGAGGACTGTGGAGGCTGAGATGCAAAGAATGAACCAGAGTTGGGACACTGTACGAAGGATGGCCGCCGACCGAGCAAAGTGGAATCAATTTGTTGTTGCCCTACAAGACGCCACTAGGCGTGATGTCCACTGACTGCTTTGACGGTCGGCGGCTAAGGATCAAAGAAGAAGAAGTTAGATTTTGGGTTTCGTTTTATTATTTAGGTTTTTTTAATAGTTTTTAGGGTTAGGTTTAGAGTCAGTGTTAGTAATATGTTAAGGATTCGGTGTTGGGTTAGTTTTTAGGGCTAGATTTAGGGTAGAGTGACCATACGTCCGGATTTGTCCGGCTTCATAAACCAAAAGTTAGCGTCCGGTCGGCCTTTTAAAAAATTGCGATTTGTCCGGCTTGTAAATAAAATTAGAAAAAAGAAGAAAAAAAAAATGGAAGTTTTTTTTTTTTTTAATTTGAAAAAATCGAAATTTGGTGAAATCTGGCCGTGTTGACATCCGTTCTGATTTGATAAAAGGTATCCATCAGCTTTGCCACTCCTAGGTGGATTCACCAAGATCTAGGTTTTTTAGTTCCGTCTAGATGTCATTTTCCTTTATTAGTTGAAGAACGCCACCTAGATTTCGGCCAAAATAGCCCAAAAATCAACTAAAGTAGTAAAAAAAAATCGCCCAAAATAACCCAAGTCACCGATATCTAGGTGTTTTGTTTTCAAAATTCAGGGTGACAACGCTGGTATCCTTCATTTATATTCTACTTTGACCTTTGACACAGCTAACCTTAATCTAGAACAATCGACTGAAATTTTAGTTTTATTCTTGTTGTTCATTGAGTAAGTTATACTATAATCTGAATGATTATACTTTTATTGAATTGCTGGCACATGAAAAGTGGACCAAATTCTTTGAACAATCAAGTAATGTAGAGTTACTGAACTGCTCATTGCTCAATATTTTCTTGCTGTTCCAGGACAAAATGCTAATATTGAGAGGCTTTTTTCTTTAACGGAAAGTAAGTGAACAAAGGACAGATACAGATTTACTGTTGAATGTATTAAAGGAATATTACAAGCTCAATACAATTATTAATGTTTCATGTGGAGAGTTCCATGAGTATTTAGTTGGAAATTCAGACTTACTGAGAAAAATAATGGCAAGTGAAAAGCACAATGTTAAAGACTGAATATTTAGTGATGTTGAAAATACTAATGCTTGATGGAAAAATGTTTAAAATGTATATTTTATGAAGATTTTTTAATTAGAAAAAAATATTGTTTAAGTATTTCTAAATATTTTATCATGACTCTTTAAATAAATGTATTAAATTAATGAAATTAATGTGTCCTCTTTTATGTCCTCATTTCCTTTAAAAATGCCTTCCTTTTGTCCTCCTTTTAAGTCAAAAAATAAAATATCCTCCTTTTAAAAAAAAAATAGTATGGTCACCCTATTTTAGGGTTTTGGGTTATATTTTGTATTAGATTTGGGGTATAGGTTAAGCATAGTTTCTAGAGTTGGGATTTAGGGTTAGGTTTTGGGGTTGGCTTTTGGGTTTAGGTTATTTTTCTTCTTCTTCTTCCTCGTTCGGCTTCAGACTTCCACATTTATGACTAATACTTGTTAGTCCGGAAAGACAGCTGTCCTAGGAGAGACAACTCTGATGTCAAACAACTGCTGCTTTGCAGGAAGGTCACGGAAAACCAGAGGCTAGGGAAGCAGTCCCGAACAAATGCATGCTGAAGACGGATGCACTGGGCCACAAGGCGCACAACATAGTGCAACGCAAACCGCCTTGAGATGACGGTTTAGGTTTAGATGTGGGGTATAGAGCTGAGTTTATGGTTTTGGGGTAGGAGTTATGGATAGGTAATATCTTTTTGCGTCTACGCCATAAACGTTAGCGCCGCTTCGACAGCCTATTTTCTTTTAATTGGTTTGTGGCTTGGAGGTAACATTTACGATTGGTCATTTCGAAATGAAACCTGACCTTGACGCTAGATTCTAGATTGTTCCCGCCGTTACTGTTTCTGCACGTAGATGATACGATTTTTAGTACTCTTTGCTGTTTATAGTGTTATTAAACTTTCTGATAGTGAATTAGATTTTTTCTCTACAGGTCGAAACTTGTACTGCGGCATGTATGCAATTCTATTGTTAGTTTATTTCAATAGCTAATCTACTTGTTGCTTAGGTTACTAAGCCAGACAGATCTAACTCTTGACAATTAGAGAAATAGCAATATAAATTAGTGGGGTTTTTTTTGGTTTGCATAGTGATACATTTTGCCATAATTTTTATTATTACTCCATAATTGAATCTCTAGTTAAACAATATTATGCTGTTTTGCGATGAAATAGCACGACTCATATTTTTTAAATTTTGCATCAAACTTTACGTTTGATGCCAAATTAAAAAATCTGAGTCGTGCTATTTCGGGGGATGGGGGAGGGGGGGGGGGGTGTTTGAGAGGACGGGTAATATGTGTGAGCAACCAGCGCGCCAGAGAAACAATTAGCATACTCTTCTATATTTGCAATGGGTTTGCCCAGAGCGCAATAAATTCCATTCTGACCCAAAATAGCAATATACTAAATGTGGCGTTAGAGGCGACAATTAAGTTAAACACTATATCCGGTGTGTAGATTTTGAGAACGTGGGATAGGGCATGTCAATGTAGAATTATCATTGTGAGGCTGAACTTTAGAAGTTGATGATACGATCGATTTAATCGTTTGAGGATGGTGAATCAAGGTATTGAACTTTTTTTTAAAAATTATTTCTTCACACAGTGACTGCCTCAACCATAACATCTAACCGTAGAGGGAAGTCGTCCAATAACTTAATAAATTGTTATGATTTCTTCTGCTACGTGTAGTTCCGGGTGGTCTCTGAAGAGACAAAGAAAGGACTACTGCACTCTCAGGCATGTTGTACAAGCAGACTAATATGAGGTTGTGTATGAGGGTGGACATGAGGTTGTGTATGAGGTTGGACATGAGGTTGTGTATGAGGTTGGACATGAGGTTGTGCATGAGGCTGGCAACCTCATCATGTAAAACAAATTACTACAGAAACCACCGCTGCAAGAGCACGTGACTGCTTGGTGCAGGATTCCTGCGAGGGGGAGGGCCAGCTGCGGTGGTAGCTCCATGTTTCGTAAGGAGTGCAAAGGAACATGACGATAATGATGATTTCTTGTAAAGGTGGTCCCGTAGCATATACTGCCGTAGGGAAATGAAGTGTTAGAGACTTCACAATGCTAGGTCCATCTCCATTTATGATGTCGGGTGACTAGTTTCCTTAGCCAGTCGGACTCTCTGTGTAAGTGTAAAAAAAGACAGCTTGACCAGAGATACATATGCCAATTGTTTTTTTGGGTGTTTTTTAAAGACTATCTTCATTGCGCACGGACAGCTTCATTAGTGCTCCGATCTCCACCTTTAGATCACACAAGGAGGATCTCAGCACAGTGCACATACTCCGCAGTACCGGAGAAAATCCCAATGCGTGTATATAGGAATCACACATTCTATAAATATTTTTGTGGTGGGTAGGTTTCTAAGTTTTAAATTTTGCCAGAACAGCGGCCTGATAGGCCTACTCTTTACACTTTGCCTATATTTAGGTCTATGGTTTGCCCTGAAGTATGGTCACAAAACTGATTGGTCATCGTTGTTTACCAAAGATCGCAGTCATCCACATTTTGTTTTACTCTCATGGCAAGCGAGGGCAGGCACGTACAAGCTGATTGCACACGTGAACCTATGCATCCTTGAGGAATAATCTCAGCGCAGGTTGGTAGTATAAAAAATGTGAAGGTAGTCCCGTAGTAGATACTGCCATAGGATAGTGAAGTGTTAGAGACTTCACTTTACGATCAAGCTTTATGGATGTGGGGGTGATCAGTTCCTTTCTACGCTGCCTTTCATCATCATGTAACATGTCCTTTGCAGAACGTCGCTCTCATCACAGACCGCCTGAAAGACTCTCGATCTCTAGCCAGCCCTCCTGCCTCCTCCATTGTCATGTTCAAGGTGTCTTCAATGTCCTGTGTCCACCGTCGTCTTGGTCGGCCCCTGCGTCGCCTTCCAGGTACCATACCCTCCATCACTGCTCTCTCTAAGCCACTATGACGTTTAATGTGGCCAAAATATTTCAAAATATTTGCTGCCTTTACCAGTTCTTATTCAAGAGCAGAGTCAGGTACCCATTCATAGCTGGATAAACTTGAGCATGACGCAACCAGGTTTCGATCCTGGAACCCAATATCTTTGCCGCCGAAAGGCCAGCGCTCCAACGGTTTAGCTAATCGGACGCTCTCTGGTGGTACTGTGTACTCTTACCTTAATTCTTCTTCTTCGAGTATAATGGCAGCAGGAGCGGTTGATCATGTCTCTTCACAACACCTTGTTTATCAATTCAATTGTTGACTTCTTTCCACTCCACGATGCTGCCTAGTATATTCTCTCATTTGTCGTCCTCTCTCTCTCTCTTTCCTTCTATCTTACCCGTTTGCACAATATATCCCGGCTTTCTTATTCTCAGGGCATTCCCAAAGAAAGTGGCTTGTTTCCTTCTAATATAAATAATAATTGCTGGCTTCTTTCAAGAGATCCTCATTAGTCATTAGCTGTTGAGTTCACAACTTTCCTACTGGCGCTCGAAAGAAAAACAATCCTATCCGATTTTAGAATTTCTGGTTAAGGATACCGAGCATATCTTACAAGAAAACGTTATTTAACTCTTTGAGTCCGAAATTTTTGTCCGCCCTGTGCCGTAATTTTAATTCATGATAGACTAAAAACAACGCTCAGAGAGTTGTTTTGGCACGGGTGTCAAATCTGACCAACGCTCTGAGCGTTGTTTCGGAGTCAAAGAGTTAAACGAATTTTGATGCGATAAATTGGAAGAAAGAACTGAGGCCCCTGAGATGTAGATATATAGAAGAATGGGGCGCACCTCATGGATATTGAGGAACACAAATAAAGAGGTTACAGAAAAGGTAGGAATCAAAAGAGAATTAATGAAAGAGATCAAAGTTAGAAGTTAAAATATTTTGACTACATAAAAAGACATAACACCTTGTTGAAGACTATAATGGAAGGAAGAGTTGACAGCAAACGTACAAGAGGAAGACAGCGCTATAAGTGGGAAAATAACATCAAGAGATGGACAGGAAAAAAAGTCTACCGGAGTGGACCATCAAGAAAAGGGACAGAAGACATTAGAGAACCATTTCAACCGACCTACGTTGCGGAGATGGTAGCTGATGACGATTGTATAGCTGTTTTCCGTCCGTCACCTCCATGTTGAATGCTGACTAGCTTCCATTGTGCTCCGAGTAGTTCTCAGAGGTATCTGAGGAGACACAGATAGAAGAGAGCCACTGCTCCCTCGGGCATGTCGTACGGGGTGACTAAAATGAGTGGCGTATGGGACTGGCAACCTCATAATGTATAATTGGCTAAACAACAACAACAAGAGCACAAGAATACATTGGTGCAGGCTTGCTGCAAGGCGGCCATCTGCAGTGATGTCTACGTGCTCCAGATGGAACAAACAGGGTGTTACGGGATGGAGATACTGCCCGAATTCTTTTGTTGTCTAGGGTCTATTTGTGTTATTAAAGATGTGAAAATTCATTCATCTTGATTTTGTTTATATTGTTGATTATTCTGGCAGCCACCCTTCGTGTATACCTTTCCATGTCAAAATTTCAAGTACTGCATAAAGTTAATAACTGTAAATGAACCTTGATTGATTGAATAAACTTCTGGGCTTGGACGATTTGACAACAGTTTAATACTAGTAAGTACACACTAACAAGGTCATAATTACGAACATGGCATGTATGCTCCCTCTCTGTAATACAGTCTTGCTTTAACCTGATTCGACTTTTTAACAGTGTCATTTGACTTTTCCATTGTCTATATCTTTATAATATCATTTATTATTTACAATTTTCATCGGGGTATTTAGCGTCCCGGCATAACACAAGTTCATTATAATTTTCCATCAACATCGGGGGATATGAGCGTCCCAGTATCTCAAATCAAATCCACATCAATCCATAAACTTCGGGGTATGTCGCTTCCCGGTATAACAATTATTCATTTATGTGATAGTTTCATTGATTCTCTACCCACACTTCTAACCCAGATTCTTTTGCTTGTGTGATTGTTGTTACGTTGACCCTTGTGTATGTTCTCGACTTAATGATGACCGTAATGTTCCTGTCTTATGTTCGCTGACAGTAATTGTAGGCCCAGTACCTTTGTGGCCTACCTTGTTCCTATGACCACTGAATGAGATCAAATTATCTGACAACTATAATACTTGGAAGGACTTGACGACTCAGAGCTGACAACCAAAGTTCTTTATTAGTTGTCAAGGAACATATTCACAAATTGGCTACCTCTGAGCCTGATTATCAATAAATATACATATGAGACTTCATTGATGACACTCCTACATCACTTACTGCACTGGTCAGGAGCTAATGTTATTATATCTCTTGATTAGCTCCGGATCTCTGCTGTCTTCTTTGTTATTCTATCTACCCATCACTACTACTGGACTACAGTTCTAACACTTTTCTTTGTCTATCCACGCTCGTTAAATATGCGAGTGTTTACATACCAGGATGAACTGCTGGCGATATATGCTGAACATATCTTGACATGATTAACTATCTGTTGTAGAATTCTTTCATTAGTCTTCTCTTCTTCTCTTCTCTGCACATTGCAGCAGTACCATAACTTGGTATCTGGTCGATTTTGTTAGTCTAACGCTAACCTGTTCTCAGCTGACGACCATTTTAAGAGAGATTCTCTGCTCTTCACTTAGCCCACTTATTTCTCGTGCTCCGGTGACGTCAGAGCTAAGTCTTACTACTCATAAATTATTCTTACTTAGTCATATCTCAGTTCTTTCCCTTTCCTATCACATTACCTCCCCTATCCTAAAAAAAGATTTGTCCCTGAGGACAAATTTTTCTCTCCCCTTAATTACTACACCTACATCTACCCTAAATCTTAATATGTCTACTTCCTTGACCAGTACTACAATACATAAACATTTAAATCAAATATATCATCATTCTCCTCACATGGAGTAATCCATTATGTGTTCCTCATTATCTTCCTACTACCTCATCAGATTGTAGTCATGTGATGCTGACCACAACACATAATCTGTAATCACCTCTAACTGTGACATATTTATACCTGGTACACTTCTTACATCCACAATTTATTATATCTTTCACACTCCATTTTCCCTCTGAACCTCACCATTCACTACTTTGTTTCTGAGCTCAACATTTTTTTTCATTTGCTGTCATATCCAAATCTATATGTCTACCATTGTAAGTCATTCCATCATGACTACCGAGCATCATCATACTCGTACTCACTTTCTTATTTACCTTTTTCTGTAGTTAACACGTTTTCACACAATATACTGTAACTGCCTGTTACCCTCAATTTATAATATATACAATCGTTTGTGACCCATTTAAACATCATGGTATCACTGATTCTTTATTATTACTATTCCCTAATACAAACTACTAGCTTTTCCGTATCGTCTATCTATTCCTAACTCTTTAATCTTCGTTCTATTTCTTTATCCTCATGTGCCTGTGCACTCATCTGTCCTGCTTTCCGTATTCGTGTATTTCAATCTCTTTCTTCCCTACTCTTTTGTTCCTCATAACATTCTGCCCTTTTTCGTAAACCTTCTCTCACTACATTAGTTCAGACCAGAACTCACATTCACCTCTTGTCGTCTCACTTATAATTCCTCCGTTATATGTTCGTTACATTTTGCTTTCTGATGAACCTTTCTCTATATCTCTGCCCTTTTACACATGGCTTCTCCCAACATACTTATGTGTACCTTCCATGTATCTCTCTGTTATATCTCTATGGTTTCGCAAAACTTCATGTCTCTGCCATCTCTTCCTCCCTTATCCATTATATTCGTTCCATCTGGCACTGTATCCCTAAATTCTCTTGTCTGTCATCCCCCTATGACTTCTCCGATCTCCAACCTTTTTGCTACCTTCATCCTGGCTTCTTATGTCTCCCATACTCCAAGCTTCTCAAGTCTCCCATACTCGCCATTTTCCTCATGGTTTATCTTCACCATTTTCCTTCCCCTCATCTCTTCTGACATTATCCATGTCTTTTCTTTCTCTACTATTATCGCCAACCTCCCATGGCCTCTGCTCTGACCTTCCTACACTCGAGTCTTACTTATTCTCTCTCTGATGCAGTAGTCTATCATTAAGATCTACTCAGCTTCTTAATATGTTCAATGTAAACTGATTGCATCTAGTTTGCCCACAACTAGACTCCCGCTGCAATTTTCTACTTCTCTCCTTCTCCCATTTATCTCCTCTACCTCTTGTTCCCTCATTGGACTGTGCTCTCCAATTTCTCAACTATACTATCTATTCATCTCCAAATATTTCTCCCCATCACTTATTTCTCCATATCTCTATCTTCATAATTCCAACCGTCGTCACCACGGCTTTTCCTATAATTTCGCCCATACTACCATGGCTTCAAATCTACCTCTTACCTCTCTCTTACTCATCTCCTCCTATACTGCAGTACCCTATTGGTCAGGTGTATTCAGTTTACCTCATATGTGCGGTATAGACCAATCATACTTGTCTCTTTAAAACTAGCAACCGCTGCCACCTTATCCCGTATATGTTATGCTATGCCTCTCTTCTCATAGCCTCCTGCTACTCTCTACTTACTTATTTCATGAGCAATTTAAGCATCTCCAATGCTAACTGTTGTTTTTCAACTCCTTGTGCCTCCTTTATTTCTCCCTTATTTTGTAATTCGCTGCCCGCCTGACTGGGCTCCTCTACTCTTCTAACCTCGTCAACATCTCCCCGAGTTTCTCTCAACCTCTCTACTCCTTACTTCTTCAACCATTTGCTTCGGTTTCTCTTCTACTGTTTCTTCTCTCCTTTTCCCTGAGTTTCCCTCAGGTTCTCTACTCTTTAACTCTTCGCTACCTCGACCTCTACTTACATAACTCTCTCGCTGCGTTCTTTTTTCACTCAGTGGTATCCTGGATGCTCTGACACTGCCACTAATGTGTCTCTGCTTCTATATCTTTCTTTCCCGTTTTTCACTGGGATTCTTGATTTTCTTATTTCTCTTCTGCTACTACTTCTTCCCTCCTCCTTTCTAGCCTCCCGGCTCTTGGATCGGTACTCCCTTCGATCCGTATTTCTTCTAATCTCTTCCTCTCTGCTTCTATTTCTCAGCCTATCTCGGCTCTTGGATCGGTATTCCCCTCGATCCGTATTTCTTCTCTCATCCTTTTCAACTCTTCATATCTTCTATCCACATATTCGCACAACGCCTTTATATCCTCCTTCTCTCTTCTAATGCCATTTCCTGCCTTATTCTTCTTACTAGATCTCACATCTGCCTGTTCTACCTGTCTCAACTTTTCGAGGCGCCTTCTATAATCTGATGAATTGTCTGTAGACGACTCACATCTCTTCGTCTTTTGTGTACTCCCTTCCTCTATCTCTCTTCTATGGGATCTCCGTTTGCTATGTCTGTGACACTTGTCACTCTCCTCAGACGACGTACTGTCTGAGTCACTTGACATCGATACCTCTTCTGGAGTCCTTCTCTGTCTGCTCCTATTTTCTACATAATTAATCGTTTTCCGACCCTTTCCTCGTGTCGGTCTATCGTCCTCTTGTATTTCCCTGTGTCTGCCTCTCCACTTCGGGCGTATCTGCATTTGTGCTGTATTTCTTATCTTCGCGAGTAGCATATTGTATTCTGACGAATCGTCGGATGACGTATAATATCTCTTCTTTCCACGTCTAATGTCTCTCGCTCTGTCCTTCTGATCGTCTGTTTGTGTATTTTCTTCCATCTCTTCTTCTTCCTGCTGATTTTCTTGTTGCCTCTCCGCTTCCTGCAACTGTCGTAATTGTTTCTCTTGCTCTGCTAATCTATTTTCTCTCTCTTGCAATCTCGGTACATATTCCATGAGCGGAATGTTCTCTTCGCTCTCTGAGTTATCTCTTACATTTCTTAACCTCTTTAATTCTTCTGGTATAGTTCTGTCACCTTTTCATCTCCCCGACGTTCCCGCTTGATCACGCTGTACATCTTCCTCTTCTTCCTCTATTTCTACCTCTGTCTGCTTTCTCTGTCTATTTTTCCCTGTATCCTGTTTGTCCTCCCCATATTTCTCTCTTCCTCTCTCCTGTTTGTTTTGTGAATCGTTAAAAATTCCAGATCTTTGGTTTGGGTTTTTAGGTTGTGTATGTATCTCCGCTCTAGTGACTATACGACTTCCACCTGCTCTTGGTCTGTATGACTCTTCTGGAGAACTTTCTTCTGATGTAGCCTCATCTGTGTCTTCTGGTACCACTACATAATGGGTCTTCCTCTTGTTCTGTTCCTGCGGTGGTATGTCTATAGGTTTCTGTGTTTGTAACCGTAGATGTTGTACATGCGCCTTGATGGTTTTATTTTGATCTTGTTTCCATATTTGATATGTTGTTTCTGAAAGGCGTCGTAACACCTGCCAATTCGGAATCCAGTTCTGGTCTAGTTTTCCACTCCTAACGTGTTTCCTATAGAACACTATGTCTCCCGGCTTGAATTCCTGTGCAACTGCATTTTTATTCCCATTTCTTTGCCTCCTTTCAAAATCTTTCTTGATGTTTGTTTGTGCTAAGGTGTGTGATCGGTTCTTTTCCCTGATTAGTATTTCTATGTCATTTAGCGTAAATGCATCATGATGTTTCGTGATAAAGTCTTGAAATATTCTTTTGTTTTCTTTGTCTGTCCGTATCTGTGACTTCATCTCCTTCATCCTATCCTTCATGTTAACCTGGGGTATATTTCGTCCCTGCATTCTATCTCTTTGTTGACTGCTTCCAGTATCATATAACTTCCTATCCGTATATCTATCTCTGAAGCAAGGTTGTCGACTCCTTCCTTGAACCATTTCTATCCTATGTACTCGATCGTATGTGTAATACGGTCTGTGACAATTGTTTGTCCATCTGGTGTCTCTTTCCCTGTATTCTCTGCGATTGTTGTTTCTATTGCTCCATCTTCTTTCCCTCCACATGCGTTCCTGTTCTCTACACGCTAGACAATTACTGGTATTCATATAATCCCGTCTTAACTGTTGCCTACCCCTCCTAGTGTATGTTTTCCTATCTCGGATACCACTATGTCTATCTTTCCTTTTGTTGTATTTCTCCTGTCCTTGTCTGCTGCCTTCAGTGTGTGACATGTGTTGTACTCTCCCCACAATGAATCCTCTTGGTATCGTGACATGCTTTGCTGCTGTGTTGAGTAGCATAACTGGAAATTGAGACTTGTTTCCTATCACTACTATGCCCTCCGTCATGTTTATGCACGGTTCATCGGCTATGTCTGCATCCTGGAATTCCACTGTTCTGACCGTCTGTCCAATTTTATAATATGGTGACCTCTTAATTTTTCCTGTGACTATGTTCACCGTATTCGGACGTAAAGTAATCGGCTTCTGTAATCTTATCACAGATGCGATATGCATATCATCTTGCATGTCAATGTACTCATCCTGAATCCTTAGCTTCTGTATGTCAAAGTACAATCTTACGCTGTATTTCTTCATAAAATCTCTGCCTAATATGCAATTCCGTGACATACCTTTCACTATAACAAAAGTTTGCATCAATGACTTCGTTCCAATGTTAACCCGTAGCGTTGACATTCCCATCACCTTTAACCTTTCATCTGACACTGACGTGAGCTGCATGCGTGTTTTTTCCAATTTGGGTGGCTGACGTAGCTGTTTATATAACCCAAATCTTAATAAGCTAACACTAGCACCTGAGTCCAAGAGACATCTGACCTTTCTGTCACCTATTGTTATCAAACACGAACTCGGATCTGTATGGTACGTTTCGTTCACTGTTGATATATCTCCATTCTGTTTCCTTATCCTTGGTCCTCCTTCTATATGTACCTGCTTATTTTCCTGTGACCTATTTATCACCCTATTCCTGTCACTCTCTCTCATGTGAGTAGGTCTGCCTTTTCCCTGACTATTGTATCTACTGTACCGAGGCGTCTCGAAAGCCCTCGTGCGGTGCGTGCATGAATGTGCTCCTTGTGTGAGGATGTATTGGGGTTGACACCATGTGTCGTCCCTGTCCCTGCACATAGTCTGATGCGGACTATGACAACTATCTAAACGCGAAGACCTCCTGTTTTGACACATGCGTGGCGGTCTCCATGTACACACGTTAGCTTTGTGTCCCCGTTGATGGCAATTGTAACATTCAATGTCCTGCAACACTCTGCTACCTGTTTGTTGTCTCCTTCCATCACTATTTGATCGATGAACATTATCAACTTCCATAGGTTCTTCTTCATCAAACCTTGCTTGTTCTACTCTCAACTCAAATCTTCTCCTTATGTTTTCTTCTGCAATGGCAGTGGGGGCAAGCGTTTCGTTTCGTTGCCCTCGTGGGGGCAAGCGTTTCGTTTCGTTGCCCTTGTCTTCTCGGCGATCTTTGTCCTCTCGAGACTGTGTGTGGTCCCGGCTGCCGGGTCCTCCCAGTATAGTAGAGGCAGTGCTATGTGTCTGTGCCCGTCTAGATAACGTCATTTGACAGTGGTAGAGGCTCGGTCGCTACTAAGCCATGAAAAAAAGCCATGTCCCATCGAGACTGCGAGTAGTCCCGGTTGCCTGGTCTTCTCGGTTCAGGTGTGCAAGAGCTGTCTTTCTTCTTGGTAATACAGCTCGAGAGTGGTAGAGGCTTGGCGCCGGCTGCGCCTACGCCTCGATACGTCTTGTCTCGGAGATATAACCCCCTTTGCAGGGTAGAGAACCTATTGTCTCGTAGCATTGCACCCTCGCTACCCGACAAGAGGTTCCCTGGGGTTGCAACAAAGCCCAAGACCGCTCCTTGTCTCGAAGATATAACCCCCTTTGCAGAGTAGAGAGCCATCAAACCTCGGAACATGGCACACACTCCATAGTGGGACTGGTGCATTATGCTTCTGAGTCTAGGATGCTCTCAGGGGTTGCAAAAAAGCCCACTTTTGACAGACATGTGGAGGCGGTGGCTTCGCCACCGCGCCACTTGCTGTCTGGTTGCTCGTGCCATGGCCGGTGACTGGTTGCTCGTGCCAGTCTCGTCTCGGAGATATAACCCCCCTGCACCAGGTAGAGAGCGTCAAACCTCTTGGTATCACACGCACGCCAAAATGGGCCTGGTGTACCATACCGCTGAGTCTAGGATGCTCCCTTGGGGTTGAAACAAAGCCCACACCTAACCTCCCATAACTGGCTCAAGGGTATGAACGAGTGAATAACTCGTCCCCTAAAGGGCATAAGAGTGAATAACTCGCGCCCAGGGAATCAAACTCAAACTCAAACTCAAACTCTGCAATGGCAGAAGCCATAGTGTCTTTTAATGTCTTATGATCTTTCCTTATTAAGTGGAGTTTGATGGCATCACTATATAATCCGTCTACGAAGATACCAATCAATTGGTCTTCTATTCCTTGTCTATCTATCGTTTCAGCTGGAAATACATCTTCAATGATGTTAAACATTCTGTCAGTATACATCTGTATCGTTTCTTCTTTGCTTTGTTTTATCTTTCTAAGTTTCTGCCATCCTAGGTGTACATCTTGTAATTCTCCATATCTCTTCACCAATTCATGTTTGAAATCTTGCCATGATTCTTCCGGCACTGTGTCTAACCTTCTTCTAATGAAATCGGCCACTAAATGTGTGCTGGTAAGAAAAGCTAACAATCTCTTTTCATTGTCTGAGGCCTGAACTGATAACGAATATCTCTCTAATTGTAAGAGCCAGGTCTTAAATTCAGTAGATTTACCTGAAAACGTGTCAACATTTCCCTTAACATTGGTAAGTTTACTGTTTTTGTCTAACCTACTCAATGTCTCCACCCGTGTGTTGCCGGGGCCCGAAAGGGGAGCAAAGAATAGTAACACTGCACCCTACCACGCATGTCGTAAAAAGCGACTAAGGAGGGTTGGGCATGGGGCTGTTTACCCCATCCCGTAAAAACTTCGCACAGTGGGCTGATCACCTGCTTGCCAACCAATCTGATTACGGAAACAACGATAGATTGTTTGGTCTGTTTCTGTTCCACAAAGACGCCACTAGGCGTGGTGGAAACAGCGATAGATTGATCAATTTGTTGTTGCCCTAAGACGCCACTAGGCGTACTGGCCACATACTGCTTTGCCGGTTGGTGGCTAAGGATGGAAGAAGAAGAAGACTCAATGTCTCAGATAGCTGACGTAATACACCTACAGTTTCTGTTCCTTGTTGTTCCATCTTAGCCCTGAAAACCAAAAAAAATTTCTGTTAGTGGGACTTCTTGGGGCTCTGAAAAAAATTTCTCTGGTTAATTATCTTCATGTTGTAACAAAATAATTGTTATTCACGTAAAATCTCTATCATAGAAATATCAAGGAAATTACAATACATTCATAAGTTCAAAGTTATACATAAACAATAATTCTCAATAATATCTAACTAACTAACTACTTTGTATCCGGACGTTAGTTCCTGATGAATGTGTCTTTACTGGACTGTTGACTTGAATGTGCACACTTTGTTTCGTTCTTTCTTCCTTGTTGTCGTCTGTGTTATGAGCGGCTGTTGTTGATACTTGCTACACTGTTCATAGAAGGATCACTCTGGTGTGATGATGTTTGACCCGTACCCGACTGTGGAATTAAGTTGTAAAAAGAATGTATTTTCGTCACCGTTGACCTGGGTTCCTTCGTTGACCTTGTCACGCTCGGCTGCTCTTCATAAGTCTCGGCACGTAAATGTCTTGTTTTCTTCACCGTTACCTTGAATTCATGCTTCGTTGATCTCGACGTTTTTTTCAATCGCCTGCGTTTTGATAAACACACTGTTTTGTAACACACGTAATCTTCCCACAAGTGGTCACTGGCACCAAAAAGAATTGTGCCCGATTATAAATCATACATGAGTTGTCCCACAAGTGGTCACCGGCACCAATACAAGAAACGTGATCACCACTCTATGTTCTTGGTTTTGTTGTTATTAAGTTATCGTCTTGACACTACTGTGTATACGTTCTTGTACTTAAATGATGACCGTAATGTTCCTGTCTTATGTTCGCTGACAGTAATTGTAGGCCCAGTACTTTTGTGGCCTACCTTGTTCCTATGACCACTGAATGAGATCAAATTATCTGACAACTATAATACTTGGAAGGACTTGACGACTCAGAGCTGACAACCAAAGTTCTTTATTAGTTGTCAAGGAACATATTCACAAATTGGCTACCTCTGAGCCTGATTATCAATAAATATACATGAGACTTCATTGATGACACTCCTACATCACTTACTGCACTGGTCAGGAGCTAATGTTATTATATCTCTTGATTAGCTCCGGATCTCTGCTGTCTTCTTTGTTATTCTATCTACCCATCACTACTACACATCTCTACTGATTAATGGGCTGTTCTCAATCTATTAAAGTAAGCTTCGAAGTATTGTCTGGGTTAACTTCCAGTGCTGGTAACTTATTCTTAGCTATAAACTGTTCCTAGTAAATTGTCTACACGTCCGTCACTGGACTACAGTTCTAACACTTTTCTTTGTCTATCCACGCTCGTTAAATATGCGAGTGTTTACATACCAGGATGAACTGCTGGCGATATATGCTGAACATATCTTGACATGATTAACTATCTGTTGTAGAATTCTTTCATTAGTCTTCTCTTCTTCTCTTCTCTGCACATTGCAGCAGTACCATAACTTGGTATCTGGTCGATTTTGTTAGTCTAACGCTAACCTGTTCTCAGCTGACGACCATTTTAAGAGAGATTCTCTGCTCTTCACTTAGCCCACTTATTTCTCGTGCTCCGGTGACGTCAGAGCTAAGTCTTACTACTCATAAATTATTCTTACTTAGTCATATCTCAGTTCTTTCCCTTTCCTATCACATTTATTTTATTCCTTTTTCTTCGGGGGAAATGGCGTCCCGGTATAATCAATATTCATTTCGAATAATCCTTTTGACCTCGGGGCATGAGACGTCCCGCTATATCAACTGTTCAATTATATTACTTCATATAATTTGATTATAACATATTTCTTGTCTTGGGAATTGTCGTCCCGTATTTATAATCCTGGCATTATCTTATGCCTATCATGTCAAGCATATAGCTTACCATTATCTTCTGAATATCTGGTAAATACACAATCCAATACACAGGATGATACACAAGCCATTTTAGGCCCACAGCTTGACGCTATGACGTCACATCCAACTCTCCTCTTTTACGTCATACCTAGATACTCATCTCACAGCGACCGCTTTCATGTATCTCTTGCATTCAGTTGAGGTACGACATTCTTCTTCTTCCGTCCTTAGCCAACGACCGGCAAAGCAGTCAGTGGCCATTACGCCTAGTGGCGTCTTAATGGCAATAGCGAATAGATTTTCTTTGCCGTTGTTCCCATCACACCTAATGGCGTCTTTAGGGCAACGACAAATCAATCCGTTTGCTGTTGTTTCCGTAATCAAAGTGACTGACAAACGGGTGATCAGCCCGTTGGGGAGGTACGACATGGTGTGACAAAAATCCGGTACTAATAATAAGTTGCCGCGATAAAAATCACATCATGAAGTGGCCTCAACACAGGGAAATGGATGCATAATTCATTGATTGTATGAATGAATAAAAGATTGAATGAGCTTCTACTGTGGAACTATACCATCCTCACCATAATCATCGACGCAAACAGGGTTGTGGAGTCCGACAAAAACATTTTCTGACTTCGAAAATTTAGAAGTCCGACTCTCGACTCCGATTACAGTTACTTAATAGTCATATAACGAAATTGGGAGTCGGAGTCCGGACATTGTTACCTACTCTACTAAAAACGGCCGACTCTCGACTACGCAGCCCTGGAAGTAACACTGGTAATGTATGTCTCCCAGCTTCATAAGCAAACGATGTGACAGTATTGCTCCCCTGCTTTGCAGTACTAGTCCAACAGTGACCAAAACTCAAGAGTATCTATTATAGGCTTCAATGAAGATCTTTACACAAGATTAGTCTTGGCAGAAATGAGATAGGAGAGTAGTAAAGCTTCTATCACATGGGAGTAAGGAGCCGCGCTAGCGTAGTAGTTACAACACCGCTCTGGCGACCGGGTGATTCAGGATCAAACCCGGGCGACGGCATTTGAGGATTTTTCGTCGACCGGGAATTGGACTGGATTAACTCGAGACCTGGCGAGGACATTTGAAGGAGTGTTGTCGACCAGGGATAGGCGGCTCCTGAGCCGACCCAGCTGCAATGGGTACCTCCGAAATCGGAGAGTATTTGCCTGAATGGCGAGGGACACCTGTCTCTGTACAAGTAAAAAGGGATACTCACGTAAAATCAATGTCAGGTTAGACATAGTAATAACCTGAGATTTCGCCTCGAGTATTAGCGGGCGTACGCAAAAAAAAAAAAAAAAAAAAAAACATGGGAGTCTTCACAAGATATTCAGATAAGCGAAAACAATGCTGGCTGTTGATGAGCACGTTAATTCTGTAATCTGCCGACACCTTTTATGAAGAATTTAAGCAATGGTTTATTCTAGCTCGTTAAGCCCCCACCGCCGAGTTAATCAGTGGAATTATTATTATAATGTATAGCTCTGTTTAGAGTATGTGTTTAGCAACGTTGACTGAGACAAACAAGTAGTACATTTAAAAGGATTGAATCGAAGTTAAATTTGTAACATTACAAATAACAAAATTTAATAATCACTTTAGGTTTAACAGGTTAAAACAATAATTTGAATATTTATGAAAAGGTTTTCATCACTTGAATAGTTATTTTTATAAGAAGTTCAAGTGGCAGCATATAGGTTAACTTAGCTGCCAATTATGATTCTAATCCTCCTCCTGATGGGTAGGTTTTCTGTACACTGCTGTCACTCGTCTCTGGTCGAAGTTCAGGCGCCGCAAGTTCCCAGAACGTCAAGGAGTAACGGCCAAGCTGGTTCTGCGTCTGTCTATAAGACCCTCTTATGATGGCGTCTCGCACAACGTCAGTCCACTTCTACCTTCACTTGGTTCCAGAGGTAGTACTTTCTGCTGGTACCACCAATAACTGGTAATAGAAATAGAAACGAAACGCTCTTCTGAGTATGGCGTTTTCCGACACATAGTTATGTGGCCTCCTCTTCTATTCTACCATCCCATGTCACAATTTACCCTCGATGAGAATTACTTTTAATCCCTCGGGATAAAACTTCCTTTACATTTAAAATGAATGGCTTTAGCTTTACATTACATTTAAATAAAATGGTTAAACGTACAGATATAATGTGTTTTACATTTACTTCTCCACTGTTTGAAATGTGTTCACAATATAAATTCATTTATGTTTCATTTACATTTACACTTGTGGAAAAGTTTTAAACTTCTATTAATTTTAACACGAATATGTTTTTTCATTTACCAACGGGCTGATCACCCGTTTGCCAGTCACTTCGATTACGGAAACAACAGCAAATGGATTGATTTGCCGTTGCCCTAAAGACGCCAATAGGCGTGATGGGAAACAATGGCAAAGAAAACCCATCTGCTGTTGCCCTAAGACGCCACTAGGCGTAATGGCCACTGACTGCTTTGACGGTCGGTGGCTAAGGACGGAAGAAGAAGAATGTTTTTTCATTTACATTTACACTGAGTGAAAAGCTTTGAAACTGTAAGTATTATTCTTAGAATGTGCATCATTTCTTTCATCTTTCCCTCCTTGCTCCATAGGGAACCTGGAACTACTTTATGCTTCTTAGTTCTCTTCACGAAACTATCAATAGAGCAATCACCAGCACGTGCAGTAGTGGTTCACGAATCATCATTCTAGATACTGAGGTTGCCAGCCTCAAATGACTTTGACATCCAATAGCGAGTTTCACACATTAAACTTCACATGGTAATATATACATATATGTTAGTTCACATGTTAGTAATAAAATATGAAATGTAAATCACAACTTACGCCAATCTTGGCTACAGACTTGTTGCTCAGATAAATAAAAGAGACGAATCGTTCTCTTACACGCGTCTGGGATGTCTTTAATTTTACAATAGATTCCTCTCTGACTTCGTGTGTCTTCAGTTTCCTAGTCCCGGTGTTCTTTTTTAAAATGTAGAGATTTCCTGTGCTTTGTAAGTCTTATCTGGTTCTCCAATAAAAGGTCCGGTTTAAAAAAAGGAATTCTGAATCTAGTCTTCACTCTGGCAAGGTCTGATGTTGTCTTGGCGAGCGTGAAATTCACAGTGAAATAAAACTGCAAAAAGGTCAGACTATATTCCTATCTTCCCAAGCGTTGTTTTTTTAATGGAGTTAAATAAACGCTCCAATCATATTCAAACAGGTCGGGTGTGATACTGTCAAAATATTTCCTACATGGAAAAATTTTGCAAAGGTCACGTCTCCCATATATGGTCATATGCTGTCCGATGCCCTTGTGTACAAACTTACAGATAGATTGGTAGACACACATGACAACATGCCCATATGTGTCACACAGACAGTAATGTTGGTGTATCAAAGATGACCGGAAGCGCTTATGTCATAATTTCCGCCTCGTGCACGGGTTATCCTGTGTTTCGCCAGACAAACAAATCTGGTTCTATTCAGGACTCTTGTCCAACACAAGCTTTGATAAACACGCACCGTCGCTATAAAAGATGGTCAGACAGATTATGCGATAAATTATTGTCGCTGACCGTCTAATAACCTGGCGTAACTTAACACGTCTTCGTAAAACGTGAATGCGACACAATAAGATAAGAATTATTCCCGTAGCAAATACTGCCATAGAGAAGTGGCGTGTTAGAGACTTTCCCCATACTATGTCCAGCATAAAGAGTAAAATGTATGAAAGGGAAAAATGAAATGCCAAATAAAAGCGATCGAAGAGAAAAATTAAGAAGAAGGAATGATACTGCCTTAGGGCTGGAGATGTGAGAGATCACACAAAAGGACAGGGACAAACATTTCGTCACAGACGAGAAAAACGAAATGTTATAAAGTGAATTACCAAGGCAATAAGACTCCATTTCCTTTTTCGCTCCGTATGAATCATGTAGCTGCCATTTCAGATGGCCTTCTTGTGGCAGCCTAATCCACAGCACAAACTCTTGTAGATGTGGTTTTTGTTTTATATGACGAGGTTGGCAGCCCCATGCACAATGGTATATGTCGCCTTTTATGACATGCCTCAGACAGCAGTAGTTCTATTTTTGTCTTTGTCTCCTCGGAAACCCCGGAGCATGAGGGCTTGGTAGTGACTATATTATCCTGGTAGTCAAGAGTTAAGACAAGGCAAGAAAACTGGTTCATTGTAAATGTATAGCCATCTTTATTTTCACTGTTTTCCTGTATCCTTTATTGAGTATATACATCAACTTTTGTTTAAAACGTAATTAGACTGCTGCTCGTCATTGGATTGTTTCATTTTTTTCACATGTGGATGACGACGTCAACATTAAAATCAACATTAAAATTACTCTGTAACTTTATGTGTATTTTTATGGTAATTAATAGATAACTTCCAAAAATTAAACTTGAAACAACTGTTGAATTGTGGGCGCACCTGTACAACTCGCCATGTATAGTTCCCGGGGGCCTATAAGACGACAAAGAAAGACAATTCACTCCATGCAGGTCCTACACGTGGAAGTGACAGAGAGCGACGCGTAGATCGAGAATCATAATTCACTAAGGGCTGAGGTTTTGGAGCTCAATTTTCTTGATGTTTTTCTCTGTATTGGGCTGAGAGTCTGCTTCCTCCCAAGTTTACACAGAACCGAGCAGCCGCTTAAGTTTGGCTTGCCAGGTATGATGTTCGGAAAGTGATTCCCTTGTAGCTCAGAGCCGTACTGTAGCCAGGTGCTAACAAAGTCTTCAGGTTTGATGCTTTCTTTCGGAAGCATAGGTCGTTTGTATGTTTGTGATTTTCCAGCTTGCATGTTCCGTTGAAAAGCGATGTCTCTTTCCACCTGGCAAAGTTGGTAATCAGATATTATAATACCTTAATATATATATATAAATAACAACTCCTTATCTTCTTCATCTCCCTTATCACTCATTATGAAGCATGGACCCACTACTGCAACTTGCTCCCTAGAGGAAGCCTACGCCAAAGTACACACTCTTGCACAGATGGTTCCTGTAGAAATTGATTTGACATCATGAGGTTGGCAGCCTCATGTACAACCCCATTTTAGTTGTCTGTTACGACATGCCTGGTGGAGCGGTAGTCTTATTCTTCCTTTGTCTCCTCTGAGACTCCCGGGAACTACAAGGGGCGTTAACAACAATGTAAATATGTCATTCTTTACTACTTTATCTGCAACACTTAAACAAAGAACGGATATGCCTACTGCCCCGTCAGGCATGTCGTAAAAGGCGGGTAATATGATGTTGTGTATGAGGCTGGCAACCTTGTGATGTAAAGAAAGTTACTTCAGAGATCACAGCTACAAGAGCACATGAGTACTTTAGTGCAGGATTCCTGCAAGTGTACCAGCTGTAGCCGTGGCTCCATGCTCCATACGGCGAAAAGGGAAATTATGATGCGACATCTAAGCTTGTAAGAATTGTGGAACAGAAGATGGAGAAGGAGAGAAGCATAAGAATGAAGAGCAATAGAGAACAGAGAACATCAGTCATTCATTATTGTCACGATTTCACAGTTATTAAAATTGTCCAACCCGTCCAAACTTTTCCCCCGTGGTTTTTTTCTCCAATTTTTTTTTAGAGCCAGCCTATTAAAAAAACAAACACATAAGCTTAAATTTTTAATCACCTACCTATACTTAAAACTTAAAAATCTAATTATGAAATCACAATAATTGTAATGTCGGTTCCCAGAGAGTTAATGTACTAAGATTGTTTGTTCCAGAGAACAGCAGCAAAGAAGTTAAAACCTCTTAGTATTAGAGATTTTGAGTCTAGAAGGATTGGAAGGCCTGGCAAGAGGGACACAATCAGAAGAACGTTTATTTGGGTTTGGCTGGACAGTAAGAAGGTTTCGAAGATAAGAGGGTTTGTTACTGTTGATAGATTTGTATGTGAGTGAGAGTTGCTATGTGGTTTATGAATTGGACTTCCACTTTCAACTTCAATATCCCCCCCCATGTCCACAGTTGTCCACTTTTCACATACTCCTCCCTCCGCCCTCTTCTGTGGAGATCTTTTATGGATAGCCCCACAAGCCATGTCTAAATTCTTGTTCACACACCAGCCAAGAACAGTTTTTCTATAACATCTAAAGTTACGATGTATCCGAGAAGCATAAGCTCATTACATATGTATGTACTTAATTTTGGATTTTGTTATGTCCTTTTTGGTACCGACCACACGGCACATACAACTTAATGGTGTATTGTAACTACTGTCAACATTTTTTATGTAATGGAAGCTCCAGTAACCTCTTATTATGAATAGTGCGTCCTCACAACGGGGACTACAACCCTTTTGCTCATTTGGATGAGGATACAACTTTGATTTTACGGAAAGAGTTACTATTCTGATGTACAAATACATCTGTTCTATGTAAGCTGCACGTTGAGAATTGGTATTGTGGAAGGAACAGGAGGACAGCTCATACTGGTGGGACAACAGAAGGACCTATCTAGCAAATAAAACAAATATACCACGGGCGCACAAATGTTAAATACAAATTTATGTTATGCCTTGTAATTTGCTTAGAGGTAATTCATATATGTCTCAGTTCCAGAACAGACTACCAAGACAGCTGAAGACAAGCAACCAACGGAGAGAACGTACCATTCTTTCTTCTGACTAACTTTCAGAACGCAGATCGCTCGACGAGAGTCAATTACGTGTCTACCAATAACCCACTTCGCAACAGCCCACTAAAGGCGTAGTAATCACCAGAAAAAACCATTTACCACAGCGTGAACCTGGTAACCAAAGCTTGACATCATCAGGCGTCGTGCAGTATTGGTTCTATAGTCACCTTCTCAGCGTATGCCAGCGCATGGTGGCAACCAATACCTCATTCTACTCAGGTTCGCCAGCACATAGTATCTAGTCTCACATAGACAGAGGAGTATTATCAGTACTTTGCAGTCCCCATTTATAAGTTAACTTTGCATACAGTACGCCTAGTCGCTGCTCGAGGATAGAGGATTTATGTGTTTTTGGATTATGACTGTATTCAAGGCTCAATGATAGAGCATATACGCAGTGAGTAATAATAACACACACACCCAGGAGGAAGAAAGGCGCTGAAACTGTTACAGTGTTTGTACGGACTAGCATTTCTGGAGAGACGGGTCTGTTGTGTGTCATTGTCATGATTTGAATGACATTTCTGCCACTTTTGGAAGAGTGGTCTGCCCTGTCTTGTTCTCTATTTTTGTCTACACCCACATTTCTGTATAATAGCTCCTAATAGCTAATTTTCTGACGTTAGTCGTGACAATCTTACGTTGGACAAGCTAATTTCCATCCCTTTCCACGTGGACATCGGCGTCTAGCTAAGGCCCTTTTATTCTGCCTTTCTTGTAGATGGCAGCTAAGTTCCCAAATTCTTTGATTTACAGAGAACCCATGGAAGAACGTCTAACGTTTCATCCTTCCGCCCATGTCTATGATCATGAAATCTTGTCGCTTGTAAGAACTGCCTAGTGTTGCTTCAGATTACATCTTTTTCCTGTATCTAGAGTCGCCAGGGAAACATTTCCCTAGCCTCTTATGTCTTGTTACGTTAGATCCCTGCACGTGCAAAAGCCAAGCTTAGGCACCTGCAGACTTTAACTTACTATATAAGCGAGGTGCCTTTATCACTCAGTACCATTGTCTCAAGACAATTCTGCCACTGGACAAAGTGATATTCTGCGCCAGTGCCAATAACAGTTGTAGTGCAGGAATTATTATTTATTAGGTAAGTACACATTTACTCATTTAATACATTGGGGTTTTAGCTTAGTCTAATAGAATAGAGATCCCGAGTTACTTTAATTCATCTTAAACAAAAGAAATTTTGTTTTATTAAGCGAGCCACTATCCATAATCACTAAGTGTTAGCTAGGAGTGGTTTTTCTTAAGACAGAAAAGCGGGAGCCGGTGTATCGTATGATTATCCATTTTTCCGCTTGGTTCTGTGTATAATATTACTGTAAAGAGTTTTTGCTAATTTATATATTGAGTGTAAGGCTGTTACGTGTCGTTTTGATGTTAATGTTGATATTTACTACCCGGATGGTTCCTGTGGCCAGGATGACGTCTAGGGTAATAAATCTCTAGACACTGCAACCAGCCCCACACCACTCAGAATGATTTGAGTCACAATGGCCGAAATGGACGATATACAATTTTATTTAGGACAGCACGCAGCTCCACAAATCAATAGTTCAAGCCAACATGTAATGCCAGATAATAGGCATTATACGAAATACCGTAGGCCGTCAGTCCATGTCAGGAAGGCTGTCCTTTTCTCAATAAGCTTTATTCACATCAATACTCGACACTGAGCAATTATACTTCTTGTCCATAAAGGTACTAGATAACTAGATGACTAGATACATCTCACCAAAGATCTTTATGTATTAGTAATAATAGAACTTTATTTTAAACACTTTAACAATCAGGAGCTCAAATACATTACGTCCACTCGCCATGACACACACTCGAATCTCTCCCAGCACTTCTCCCCTAGTTTCTCGTGAGCCACCCAAGCATATCGGCTTAACGACTCTCACCTGTCTTTCTCAGTGACCCGTATAAAATAAACAAACAAAGAGCCCCGCTGAGCTAACCTATAATAGGCACAATTGTTATGAATTTTACTCATAACATTACTCCCCCCCCCCCGCAAAATAATGGAAACAAAGTTTTCATTATTTCCGTGGTGTGAGTATACCAACACCAGAGTGAAATATGGTAACATCAAATTTCACTATAAATAAGAACTAGTATAGCACCCAGGTTTCTGCCATAGGGTAGACAATTTAACACTAAAAGTGGGGTCAATGGTTAATACCAAAGCCAATGTCTCCTGTAGACAAAATCCTTTTTAACCGCAATGTGAGGTCACCATAACTAATAGGACTCAACATATTAAAATAATGATGCTAGCAATACATGCACTCACATACCTCACACCGTCAAATAACGCCTATCAGTCCAGTCCAGTATCAGTAGTCAAGTAAATAATTCATGATCACATCAAAAATGCAAAGCAATAAACAATAAACAAATATGCACCAACATAAACAGATGAAATGAGGCAGACAATCATATTAGTAAAGTGAATGAATGCAACATCTTACGCTAAAAAAAATTAAAGTGATGTGTACATGTTAAGTACTTATCAGAAAAAATGTGTTGTGGTGGCAATAAAAAAATGTAATCTTGCACCTCGAAGTTGTGTGTCCAATCATGTAATAATACACTAATGTATGGTACAAATTGCTAATAGTATTGAGAACGCACATAATGTTTACTCAATAATTAGTGTAAGTCTAGTAAAGGTTGTGTGAAAGACCGAATCTTATCCCGTGAATTAAAACTAATTAACCGCTAACTAAAGCACTGTATTAACAGTAATAATGTCATAGAATTACACACACTAGTAGAATAATACATCAGTAAAGTCCCACGCCCAAGTCCATGATTCTCTGCTATATTCTCGTATAAGTCGCATTATAATGTAACTTTAAGCACACAAGTTCAATGTTCACCAAAAGCACGATATGAATCTAGTAGTTGCATCCCCTTGACCAAGCAAAGCATTCTTGAGTACTGTCCCTTCATCTTGAGACATCGTGGCAACAATATCATAAAACCAGATTTTGCATTCAAAATATCCCTATATGTGTCATATGTCTGCAATTAATAATAACTGTGTGTATTTATGCACATAAAGTACGTATGGCAACTGTTCAAAAGGTCGAAGACATCCCCGTAATGAGCTGAGTAAAATGAGATCCAACTTGAAATCAGCGATATCAACATTCATCATCATCAGGTGCCGAGTAGCCGAACAATATTTGTAAGAACTGTCAAAAGAGTCCTTGAGCACTTTCTTTCAATTTCCGATGCAAAAGTTATGATTGTTCTCATCCTTGGCATTCATCACGGAGCGTTTGTACATTCATTCCTTGCCCAGCAACGATAAAACTGGAAATTTCTGTCAGCAGCAGCATTGTCAGCAACAAAGTTCATAAAGAGTGAATTGTTCCACCGGTCAAAACGTGACTACGTCAGTCAATAGGTTAGCTGTAATCTCACAAGGTACTTGCATCTGCCGTGTTGTCAGGTGATAGTGAGTCTTTTACGCACTGTAACAACACATCCGCGACAACGTTGTGACTGCCCTTGATGGCACGAATGACATAGTCGTAGACAATCATCGAATTACTGCATAAGTGTACCACCGACTCCTGACCCAGAGGCGTCGACTGTAAGGACAAAAGGAAATCGAGCATCAGGCAATCGTAAAATTGGTGATTTTGAAAAATAACACTCAAGTACATTTAATGCTACATCACATGAATGTAACAGATCAATCTTATTTGGAGAGTTCTTTCTTAATACCGAAGACACAACTGAAGTAATTTCTGAAACATTAGGCAAAAAGTTCTTATAGAAACCGATAAGACCCAACGGTGTAGCGAAAGCAGTATAAGGTTTTGCTCTCTCCGACAAGGGGACTTGCCAATAACCTCTAGAGAAATCAAATTTACTGAAAAAATAGCCGCAGATAAGCTATCTAAAAGAGAATCTAACAAAAGAAGATGTACAGCATAGAAAATAGTATTTAAATAGTCAAAGTATAGTCTCAAGATGTTTGCATTCTACATAACAATGACCTTTAAAATGTATAACATTATTAGCCTCCTCATAAGTACCAATGGGAAACAAAACTCCTGTACATGATTAGTGGAAAGAAAACATTCACGACCCTATATAGGAACAAGTATGAAGTTATTATGTTTTGTAAATGGTATCCCCCGACTTGTAGCACCCGAAGAAAGAAACAATATTGTTAAAACTTCCACAATACCCAATGTAGTGACTAGCACATACATCTTGAAATCATGGTATGTCAGGGACCCAAAGACGCAGCAATAGAGAACGCAGTCAGCGACTCATAGCTTGACTGCCTGCGTCAGGACCAGCGAACCAGAGCTGGTCAAGACCGCACTCCACCTCCACGTGGTGGTCCTGGAAACAGTCTGCAGCAGTTCAGTCTGGCTGAGCGAGTGTGGATCGCAATGGGAAGGCAAACCCGGTCCTAAAAAATGCCGTGCAGAAGTCGGATGTGTCGACCAAAAGGTGCAGATATCACAGTTTAGGCGTAAACAGACACAACGCAACCACCGTCCTTTTCAGGACGAACGAAGAAGAAGTACCTGAAATAAAAATCTGAAATAATATTAATATCCATGAAGTTCCTAAAGGAAAAAGAAAAATCATATAGTAAAAAGACAATGGAAAAAAGGAAAACAAACAGCCAAATATACAGTTTTGACTGAAAAGTATACAACGAAATTAAACTTGACATTCGATTAACCTTGACATCAACAATGCCAGGTATCACATCATCAATGATGGATGTGGTTGGTCCCATATCATCAACATTGTTATAAACAATGCTTTGTATCACATCATCCATGATGGATGTGGTTGGTTCCATAACATCAGCAACCAGTGATTCACTCGAGTCAAAATATACATCTGATGATTCCTCAGTAGTTTGGAAATCAACAAGGGACTCCTCAGTAATGGGAGGAAGAAATTTTGTATTATCATCATTACTATCACTCATAACTGTATCACTCTAAGTCCGATCATGTGACCGTACATGCATCTGCCTAAGAGCCTGTGCTCTAGTAGTATCAACCCTGGCAGTATATCCATGTTGTTGTTCCCATTTCAAAATATCATCCTTAGTACATTCACGAAGACCAGGGATATTCCCTAAAATTATCCCAGCGACTGGTCTTGACAACAGACATACTCGAGTCCTGCCTGTAAAATAAGGGGTATCTAAAAAAATACTTCTGCAGTCGGATAATATTCCACTGTGCCCCCGAATGTAATGCACTGGACTTCTTCACCTGTATAATCAGCAGGGTCCACTAATGATCTTCGAACCCCCACAGTGGCGGATCCAGTGTCCCTGAGTACCGAAACAAGTTGGTTGTTCACAAAACCCTTATCGAATACCACTGATCTTGTCCCATTATAAGAAGACATCACTGGTAAAGGGTGTCCACGCCGGATCCTAGGAACTCCCTCTGGCTGAAACAAAGAATTACATTCCGAACAATTTGTACTATTAGATAAGTCTACACTGCATGCATTTGCATGAGAAACAACATTGTTATTTTGGACTGTATTATTGTCACTTTGATGCACAACTGCATTAGAACGTTCAGGATTTCTAGAACTTTGAAAGTTATTGTTCTGTTGAGAACTTCTGTTGTTGTAATAATTGTCATTATTTCTATAACCTGACCTTTGGCCTCTGTTTGACTGGTAATTATATCCACCTCTATTCCAATCCTTGTTAGGTCTGAAAGATGATTGATGAGGTATATATTCATCATCTTGTGAATAGAAATTCCTTTGAGGTTGTTGTGACCTATTATTAAAATTATACCTCCCCTTGAAAGATCCCGTATTATTATCTCGATTAAATCGAAAATGTCTACCCATGCTATATGATCTTTGTCTGGGTGGATTCGAGATCATAGGTCTGGCTGATGCCACTGGCAATGAATCTTTTATGTTATTCCTGCCAAGATTTATTCCAGGATGTGCAACTTGGTACTGTCGTCCCAGATTTTCTACAGCAGCCAAAGTCTCAGGCTTTCTCTCCAGCAAAAATGATAAAAAGTCACCACTGACTGAAGACAGCACTTTGTCTCTTAAAATTAAATGAGCCAGACCCTCAAAAGTGTTATCAATCTTTGACATATCAACCCTTCTAGAAAAGCAAATTGATGAAATGATTTCAGCTTCAATCTGTACCCATTTTCTTCCAGTTGATACTTTTTAGTAGCAAATCCTTCACAGTATCATGATCATTTCTAGTCTGATCATCCATGGTACAGACTGCAGTAAGAGCCTCACTTACTAACAAACTCATCAACCTGCTAGGCCATGTAGCTCTATCAATCTTAAACTCTTGACAACATGTCTCATACCTATTTAAAAAGTGTGAAATGTCATCGATATTAGAATTAAATTTGGGCAAATTTAGCTTAAAAGTAGAGGCATGGTCTTTTTTTCCAGCCTCCTCAACTTCTGGATTATCCTGTTTAAGTTGGACTTTTAATTTTTCCAACACAAGTTCTGCCATTTTTGAGAATATGCTAATTTTTTTTCCTCAAGTTCATATTCTCTTTTTTTATTCTCCTGCTCAAGAGCTAATTCTTCCAGTCTCTTCTTCTCAGCTAATTCTTCCACTCACTTCTTCTCAGCTAATTCTTTAACTCTCTTTTTCTCAGCTAATTCTTCTACTCTCTTCTTCTCAGATAATTGTAATTCTTCTTGTCTTCTCTTCTCAGCTAATTCTTCCTCTCTCTTCTTCTCCTCTCTATCTAATTGTCTCTGATCTCTGAGCTCATTGGATGCATGCGTTTTTAATGCTTCACCCTCCAAACCAAATTCCTTTAATATCTTTACAAAATCCTCCAAGGTAGCCATAATTCACTCTTATTGTGACTCCAATTTGTCCAATAATAATTATAATTTAAATAATATATAAAATTAATAAGTGAGCAATATTTGCAACAATTATTTCACCACTCAATATCAATCAACTGCATGAAATTATAGATGTTATCATAGGAGCAAAAACAAAGAGATACGAATAAAATCACAGTATAAAAGATTACGGTAGAAGAGCCAACTCAAGATAATACTACTGAATAAATCAAGGCAGAAATTTATGAATTATAGAAAGATGAAAAAGATTTTTGGCTCTACCACACTTATGACAATACAAGCAAAATTTCACAACATATAATACATCTAATAACTGAATGATAGCAAAATTAGATGAACAAATTTACAAACAATAATGGAGAATGAACCAAATAAAATACAATAAACACGACAACAACTACAAATTTACAAATAAACAGGGCAAAACAGCTAACAGAAATGGTGATGATAATCTCAATGTAGCAGTTAAACTCACAGCTTTGTAATGCCGGCCCCACTATTTGAGAAAATCATAAACCAAACCTAAAGACCAGTCAATAATTCACGACCGTGGGATTGGTATTGTGAATTAATGGCTCCCTCGCCAACCAACCTGCCTATCTCACAAACATGTAAATACAAATATACATATAACATATAAAAAAAAGAACCCTGTCAAATGAGATTCTTCCCGCCACACACTGTATGTAACAATAAATATACTTATCTGCTATCAGAACAACAATTCCTCCTGGCTTCAACCTCTGGCTCAGGGAATGACGATTCACATACAGTGCAGCAATCAGGGTTAGACTTAGAAATCCGGCTTGTCGCCGATCCACACCGCCATCTTGAAAATTATTCTGCCCAATGCAGAAAATGTAGCCCACCGACTTGAAAAATTATTACACCAACATATGTTCATAATCCCGGCTTGAGGCCTCCAAAATTAGTGCTGTTACGTGTCGTTTTGATGTTAATGTTAATATTTACTACCCGGAGGGTTCCCGTGGCCAAGATGACGTCTAGGGTAATAAATCTCAAGACACCGCAACCAGCCCACACCACTCAGAATGATTTTAGTCACAATGGCCGAAATGGACGATATACAATTTTATTTAGGACAGCACGCAGCTCCACAAATCAATAGTTCAAGCCAACATGTAATGCCAGATAATAGGCATTATACGAAATACCGTAGGCCGTCAGTGCATGTCACGAAGACTGTCCTTTTCTCAATAAGCTTTATTCACATCAATACTCGACACTGAGCAATTATACTTCTTGTCCATAAAGATACTAGATACCTAGATGACTAGATACATCTCACCAAAGATCTTTATGTATTAGTAATAATAGAACTCCATTTAAAACACTTTAACAATCAGGAGCTCAAACACATTACGCCCACTCGCCATGACACACACTCGAATCTCTCCCAGCACTTCTCCCCTAGTTTCCCGTGAGCCACCCAAGCATATCGGCTTAACGACGCTCACCTGTCTTTCTCAGTGACCCGTATAAAATAAACAAACAAAGAGCACTGCTGAGCTAACCTATAATAGGCACAATTGTTATGAATTTTACTCATAACAAAGCCCAACGCTAATAATTTTTGGTAACTCATTAAGTGTTATCCCTACTGGGGTAATTATCCCTAGGGCCACACATAGTTATCATGGCATGTGTGAATACCTGACATTGTTTTCACATTTACCATAGTGTTTGGGACCAGGTGTGTGTGTGTGTGAATATTTTTAGTCTCAGGTCGCCTTGCAGCGCCGCGCAATCAACCCATGGCTTGTAAACATTAACTGAGGGTGAGATTTTGATTGGACGGCTGGGTCCTAGGCATAACAGAGCAAAAAGTTGGCGAGAGACGGGTTTTGTTTTCATTTTGTGAGAGAGAGAGATGTGGCGAGTGGAAATGGTATATATTTTTACATGTGTGAGAAAATAACAAGGGAGAGTCAGTGACGGGTAGTAAAGAGATATTGATTGCTTATATATTTTCAGAGCTTATTATTTTATTTTGAAATTGTAGTTTCTTTAATATGTAAATTTATATGTTATAAGCGGTCAGAATTCACTTCTATTTTAACAGTCACTTGAGGTTTGCTGTTGTAGACCTTATTGTAATAGAATATCTTATTTAGCAAGAGAGAACGGATGAGGGTATGGTATATTAAAAAACATAGTCTTGAGTATGGCTGGGAAGTAGACCTTAGGTATCTGATCATATCTCTCTTCTCCCCAGAAGTCATATCTCTCTTCATAATTTCATTAGTGACGCTAATTTTCTCTACTTTCACATTACTCATTCATATCTGTATACACTCAGACATCCTCTATTTCCATACTCGCGACAGTCATACCCAATTGTTTTCTTGATCTCTGGAACAGTATTTGTTAACTTTGTTATTTGATCTATTGTTATTTGCAATTTGCAGAGATTTTATTCTTATTCCTATTTACAATCTAAAAAGAATTTTGATAAAAGTTAATCTTTTGTTGATGCGCTAGTTCAAGTCCTTTCATCTCTACTATTTAACGAGTCTTAATTGACTTCCTAAGCTTTTACCATGTTTTCTGTCTTTCAGTGAAAAAAGGAGAGACAGAGGCAGAGAGAGAAAGAGAGAGAGAGCGCGCAGGTGATTCTTAAGAATATATAAGTAAGTTGTGGGGATTGGAATGAGAGGTAAGTTTAATAGATCTTCTTCCATGCTGTCTTAAGATTCTTCCAATCAAGCACCTGATCTGTAGGTTCTTGTCTACCTAACACTTCACTAGAGTTTTCTAAACACAACAAAATACATTTCTCGTCTCAATCCACGACAATTACTCATCACCTCCCCTTCTCCGGGTAATAGACCTTCAACAAACATTCTCTAGTTATGTACCATCAGCTCCAAGCCATTTCATGCCTTTTTTCATTAATTTCAGTTCTGTTTCCAGCTTTCTTCTTCATGTCTTTTTCGGGCTACCTCTAATCTAATCCTCCTACACTGGGATGGGGGGGGGGGGGGGGGGGGGGGGGGTTCAGAACAAAGACTGTGTGGTAAAGTTGTCAACATGTGTCTTGAATGTGTGTCCTATCTATCCATCGCCACCGTCTGCTCATCTCTTGTTTCACTGGCACCAGTTTGGTTCTTGCCATCAGTTCCAAACTAGTGATCTTGTCGTACCACTTGTCAAACAGACTATGCTTGCAGAAAATAAACTTAACAGGGATTGGTACACCAGGGGACAGAGGAATGACAACAGGGAAGAATAAATAACAACAGTAGATAAAATAGAAAGAAAAAAAACGAAAGAATAAACGATGATGATGATGAATAAGAATGTATTGTGATGAAAGTAATGATGGTATTAATTAAACAGAAGTAGGAGAAAGAAGGACAGCATGACAAAAATCCAAATTCAAATGAAGTGAGACCTACCTGAAGCTTGGACTCATCTAGTATACTGCTGGTTGGTGATAACCGTGACGCCGCAGACGTTGTGGATTTGTGTCCGCCATGACAGCTGGTGGAATATAAGAGATCGTTACGATCATCTGCTCGTTGAAGGTGCTGTTGCTGATGCAAGGTTAAGTGATGTTTCTGGTGGCTGGGATGATGGATGTGACAAGGACTTGCTCTAGAAGCCGATTAAAATAAAAATGAGTAAACAAGGAGTAATAAGTTTGTGGCGATAGATAAATTTTAAGTTTCAAAACTGATAATGCGCGGTTGTCGTATTTGGTTCAACGGACAGGTGCATTTTTTTTCATGATGTTGAGTCAGAGTTGTCCCCTAAAAAGGTAAAGGCAATCCAATAGCAGATACTGTCGTAGTGTGTGAAATGTTAGAGACTTCACTATACTAAGTTCAGCTTTTATGAGGTGGAGAGACCAGTGTCCTTCCTCGATGCCTTTGCCTTCCCTAACTCAAGAGACGAGTCAGGTACCCATTTACAATTGGGTGAATTGGAGCATGTAGCTATCAGGTTTCGATCCCGGCAACTTCGCTGCGAGAGGCAAGCGTTCTAACCACCCTGCCAGTCGGACGCTCTAAAAGGTAAAGGTAGTCTCGGAGCACATACGTCCGGTGGGGAGTGAAGTGTTAAAGACTGCACCATATTAGATCCAGTTTTATGAGATGGGGTGACCATTTCCCTTCCTCGCTGCCTTTGCTTTCGTTTACTCTACTTACTTACTTAGTCGTTCCCCTTCTACCGTAAGGTGTAGAGGTTTGGAAGAGAGAGCGCCAGACTATTCTATCAGCTGTCTTCTTCCTGGCCTGGTTCCATTCTAGTCCTCGGTCCTTCAAAGATTGTCTAATGTTGTCCTCCCAGCGGACTCTGGGTCGTCCTGGAGGTCTGGATCCCTGGCTCTTTGTTTCCCATGCTTGTCGTGGTAGCCGATCTTCTCCCATTCTGCAGACATGGCTAAACCATCTTAGTTGGGACTGTTTCGTTTACTCTACAGCAGAAACAATTATCCATTTACAGCTGGATAGACTAGAGAGCGGCGCTACTATCGGTAGCAGTGCCGCTGATAGACAAACGAAAATTGGAAACGAAGAAGCACTATAACTATTGGTTCTTCTGTCCTGTTTTCTTTTTTCAATTTTTTTTTTAACCTTACATTTTCTGATACTATTATTGTATAGTTGTGTAACTCCCAGAACAAGAATATATAAGAGATCTTTGCAGTATGAGTAAATGTTTTTGAAAAACGCAAGAGGTGCAATAAAATTAGCATAAAAGGTCATGAGCAGAACGAAAATAAAGTAGATTAGGAGAAGTCATACTTAGACTAAGAATAAGAAATCGGCCCCACGCTACGACCTGGAAAGAATAGTGTAGAAAAGAAAATGGCAGCTAATCTAAATCACCATCATAATTTTCATTTGCGCTCCTTAAGGAGCACGGAGCCACCTATGCAGCTGATCCCTTGCAGGAAGCCTGCACTTGTCACTTTTGTAGATATGATTTCTCTGGTACTTTGTTTTACTTGATGGGGTTACCTGCCCCATGCACAACCTTAAATTAGCCACCTTGTACGATATGCCCCGAGTGGGCTTGAGTCCTATTCTTTCTGTTGTCTCTCCAAAGACACTCGGGAACTACAAGGACAGGTAGGGACGGATTAAAAACTCCGGAGGCCCTGGTCTATTAAGATATTTTGAGGCCCCTGTCCAATCTTGTAAAAGGTAAAACTTGAAAAAAACTAATGGATTTCAGATAAATGTTTTATTAATATATAATACTATATAAAATAAAAAAATAAATCCATACACACATCAGAAAATCATAGAGAAATATTTAGAATAACCGTTTTTAGGATTTTTTTAAATTAGCAAAATCTTTGATTATGTTATCAAAATCGATAACACGAAGCATACCCGCTTCCACTCAAAGTGAAACAAGCGAATTTAGTTTTTCCTGAGTCATGTTTGACCTACGAAGCTGTTTAAAAATAAAAATATGGATTTGCTGTAATCACAGAATGCAAATTTAAAATTCTAATCAATCACTTTATTTTAAAAAAAAAAAAAAACGTACACAAATGCACACTTTGGGATTTATTAGATCCGTCAACACCTAATATTTGGGACAGTGTTGCCAGCTTGAACGATTTGAAAAGCACTAGATGTGTAACAAAAAAAGCACTAAAACGCATAGCATTTTTTTTTTTTAACCAATTGCTGTCTAAAACTATTTTATTACTACCGAACTTTAATTATTTATTTTAGGACGGAAACAAAATTAAATGAATTGAATTTTTAATAATTGTTTAGGGGCCCGGACATTTTCTAGAAAAAATATTTCTCCGTTGCTTTTTTCGTGGGGGCCCCTGTAAGCCTAGGGTCCTAGGCCCGTGTCTAGTGGGTCTATTGAATAATCCGACACTGCGGACTGGTAATCTAAATACATAAAACTAAATCTAAGACAAGGTAAAAGTCGGCCCATGGCAGATACAGTCGTAGGGAGATGAAGTGTTTGAAACTTCCCTTACATTAGGTCACAACCACTTCCACGCTACCTTAACCTTCCCTTACATTAGGTCACAATCACTTCCACGCTACCTTAACCTTCCCGAACTCAGTGAAGAGTCAAGTGCTGGAAGGAGATGCAATCTTGTTTCGAACAAACCACATTTGCCTCGAGAAGCCAGCAGTCTAACCACTCTTCTACTCCGGCCCCACTCTTTTTATAAAATGCATCTAGATCTTCTTATTTTGGCATTTTAAATATTACAAAAAAAAAAAAAAACTAATTAAGTTTTAAAAAATAAATAATAATAAATCTAAATGTACGAAAATGGGACAAGATGCTACAGAATATTGTACAGTAACACAAAAAAGTGATAGTGAAACTAAACGCACAAAAATAGAGAAAAGTAACGCCCCCGTAACTATTGTATTCTTATTTCACAAAATTGACACCTGGATCAGTTTAAGGTTTTTTTTTTTGTTTTTTTTTTAAATTTATATGTTTGCTTGTTGTTTTATTCTGGTTTTTTTTTTTAAATATGTCAGGCTGGCTGCAGCACTAGAGTATTTAAATGTCAGGCTTACTGCAGCACTAGAGTATTTAAATGTCAGGCTTACTGCAGCACTAGAGTATTTAAATGTCAGGCTTACTGCAGCACTAGAGTATTTAAATAAACTGCGTGATTATTGACTGCTGTTTTGCATACGTATTTAAATGAGTATCCCACAGCCATCTATATTCAGAAGGCCTGCCTTCACAACACTACTACCAAAGCCTTAGGACGGCCATGTCACTCTATATGTGATAGAGAAGGTACGCCCGTGACAATCACAACTGTATGTGTCTTTCTGCGATGTACCTCCTATAATTGCTTACATAGTGACGTCACTGTCATACTGCAAAGAGAAAGTAAGCTCGACAAACGAAAAATGTCTTTCTGTCAGGAATATCTTCCTTATTGCTGAAATCAGTGGTTCTCACCGTTAGCTATACCCTCCCCCCCCTTTTTTTTCAGAGGGCCATGTCATATTTCTAGGGGGCCACAGTAAGATGGTAAAGTACCTTTTTTCAAGCTAACGGCTGCTATGAGAGGGGCCACAGATGTATATAAGGCTCAGAAGGGGGCCATGAGCAAAAAAAAAAAAAAAGGCTGAGAACCCCTGGCTTAAATCACCATCATCATTTACGCTCCTTGCGGAGTACAGAGCGGGACCATGCAAGAATCTTGCACCAAAACATTCAGAAGCTCTTGCAGCAATGATTTCTGTCGCAATCTGATGAGGAAGCTGCCAGCCACAGGCATAACCTCATATAAGTAGCTTCTTACGACATGCATGTGGAGGTAGGAGTCCTATTCTGTGTTCGTCTCCTCAGAGAGTTCCCCGGGAACTATTACATATTTCTAATAAAGGGACATAACCAAAGTGTATCTGCTACTGTCTCTCCTTTGGACCCTTCAGCTACGTGGAGAGGGGGAACTTGCTGCATGGGCAACAGCTTACTCTCCGTGTAACTGTGCCCTAGCTTGCGCCCTAAAGAAGGGCAAGTAGAATTGTTCCCTATAGCGTCGCCACAGCTTGGGTGAAGAGATGATCCTAAACAGGCAGAAGAGAAAGGGACATGTCGAAATGTACACCATGTAAAACGTAGCTGAATACTATCACTACAAGGGTGCATCACCCACCCCTTTTCCAGTTGGTTGTGACTGGGGAGGCCACAATACTATTCTATAAACGGACATATTACATGGTGACGTCACTAGTTGTAGGTCACAAGGTAAGTCTGTTGATTATCGATGGCCGTGGTCTGTCTGATCTTATACTTGCTCTGCTGATCTACCTGAGCTCAGGGAGAAATGAGGTACATGTGCTGGTTCTATCATCTGGTAGATAACTGTTGACCTGGGCTACAGCATCGATCACATCGACGTCGAACTCATCACACGCCCGACGTACTACCTTTTGATCCTCCGCATCCATGTTTCTGCTTGGAAAAAAAAAAAATACGTTGTTTTTGTTATACGTCAAGTCAGGGTCACTGTTGAAAATGTACTTGCAAGTGTTTTTCTTTTAATTTAGGAGGGGGGGGGGTGTTAAGGGTATGATCCGCCCCGGGTGCCAAATACTTTAGGTACGCCTCTGCTGAAGAGATTTAAGGTTAAGAAGCCCTGGGGGATAATATTTTCGACTTAACATGTATACGTTGTGAAGCTTTGAGACGCCTAGCTCAAGCATTGATTTCCTCAAAGCATTGACATTTAATAGACGGATACACCAAAGAGAATTGTTGGGTTTATACCTCTAGGATTGTGCGGACACAGAAGAGTGGTCATAAAAAGATGACTTTTCGAAGAAGATTCCAGAGTAGACACAGTAGTCCAGATACAAGGTTTCATTTTCGTTTCCTGTGGAACTTAAGGCACCAATTGTTGTTCGATACCAATTTCTATTTTAAACCGAAATACAAGGTTACTATCCCAGGTACAATTAAAACGAGACGGGCATTGCACTGCTGATATACACTGCCAAGGAATTGCTGACAGGTACCGGAAAGGGACTGTTGATATGATAGGCCAGGAATATATGACCTGATGGCGCTTCAGAAACGTAGAACGGAGATGGTTCTAGACAGGGCCGGCTCTAGGGTATTTTCAAACAACTCATTTGCCGCCCGTGCCCTAGTCAAACAGCTGATGTGCCGTTCACCGCTCGTGTGTGTGTGTGTGTGTATATATATATATATATATATATATATATATATATATATATATATATATATATATATATATATATATATATATATATATATATATATATATATATATATATATATATATTTATTTATTTATTTTCAGGTCTCAGCAATTATCAAAGTTAAACTTGAGTTGCCACAATTCAATAGTTTTGAATGGCAATGCCGCTTTGATATAAGATGCGGACTTCCGCCTAGGTCGAAAGTAGCGTGCCTCGCCAATAGTAGGCATACGCCTCAACTAAATTAACCCCGCCCCCCTTTTTTTTCAAACAAAAATAAATAAAACAACACACACACTCTAACACATGAAACATGCGGTGATATAAATATATGAATACACGCTTATTTACAATGGTGTAGAGGGCCGCAGAAGTAATAAATGTCTCTCGCCCACCCCCCCACCCCCCCCCCGGGAATTACGATTTTTGTCGTTATACTAATTTTTAACTTCACTTGATTTTTCCGTCCTCAAAATGTTGCCGCCATGGGCGACTGCCTAGATGGCCTACTGGTAAAGCCTGCACTGGTTCTAGAGGTCGACAAAATAATAAGTGTTTTATGTTAGCATCTGTGATACATTTCATTAATGGTGGATTAGTTAGTACTCATCTTTCGATGCCTTTAACTTCCACTGATCGTTGGAGCTTTGGAAAAGAAACTTTCATTGCATTAAGCCATTTAAGGAAATGAATGGCAATCAAGTCCAACACAGAAATAAGAATCTTGACTTTAATGATCAACCCAGTCCTATTGTATGGTTCTGAGACGTGAAGAACAACAAGCACGTCAACTAGAAGCTACACACTTGCATAAACGGGTGCTTGCGCGGAATATAATGGTTGAAATGGTGCGACAAGCTCACTTGTTTGGAACAGTTGGAAAGAACCAGACACAACAGTGGAACAAGTGGTGAGAGAGGGGACACTGGTGCTGGATAGGGGGTACACATCAAGGTGAGAGAGGGGACACTGGTGCTGGATAGGGGGTACACATCAAGGTGAGAGAGGGGACACTGGTGCTGGATAGGAGGTACACATCAAGGTGAGAGAGGGGACACTGGTGCTGGATAGGGGGTACACATCAAGGTGAGAGAGGGGACACTGGTGCTGGATAGGGGGTACACATCAAGGTGAGAGAGGGGACACTGGTGCTGGATAGGGGTACACATCAAGGTGAGAGAGGGGACACTGGTGCTGGATAGGGGGTACACATCAAGGTGAGAGAGGGGACACTGGTGCTGGATAGGGGGGTACACATCAAGGTGAGAGAGGGGACACTGGTGCTGGATAGGGGGTACACATCAAGGTGAGAGAGGGGACACTGGTGCTGGATAGGGGGTACACATCAAGGTGAGAGAGGGGACACTGGTGCTGGATAGGGGGTACACATCAAGGTGAGAGAGGGGACACTGGTGCTGGATAGGGGGGTACACATCAAGGTGAGAGAGGGGACACTGGTGCTGGATAGGGGGTACACATCAAGGTGAGAGAGGGGACACTGGTGCTGGATAGGGGGTACACATCAAGGTAAGAGAGGGGACACTGGTGCTGGATAGGGGGGTACACATGACATGTAAAGACCTTGAACGGATGGGACAGGACAAGAAGGCTTGGCGTGTTTCTATTGAGGACCTATGCTCCGCGAAGAGCAAGGAGGTATTGATGATAATGGGCGTCTTATGGAATATACACTTGCCATCAGTTTACAAACAAAGGGAGTCGAAGTGGCACAGAGGTATGACATCCGCCTCTAATTCTAAAGGTACCAGGGAATATAATTGATGGAATTTTTTCCCCCAGAAACTAATGATGTCATAACCCTCCCCACATCTCCTGGGTAGTGAGATCGGATAGGAGGTCCTGTGTGCAAGTTGCGCAAGTTAAAAATCCATCGGCAGATGGAAATCGTAAAGAGTAGGCCATTCGGCCGCTGCCCTGGAAAAAACGTAAAAAATTAGGAAACCTACCCAGCACAAAATATTTATAGAATGTGTGATTCCTGTGTGTATATACACATTGGGATCCTCGCCGGTGCTACGGAGTTCGTGCACTGTGCTGAGATCTTCCTTGTGTTATCTAAAGGAGGAGATCGGAGATTTATGGAGTTGTCCGTGTGCAACGAAGATGGTCTTTAAAACCAAACACACACATACACACACAAAGAAACTTATAAACAAAGCAATCCCTCCCTCATCTGTAGTTCCCTCAGCATATTATTGAAGTGACAGAAAGAATATGACATGCTGTCTGACGTTTGTCGTAAGGGGCGACAAATGTGAAGAAGAACAGCAACAAGAATTAGTAAACAATAATTGAAATATAAGCTGTTGCATTTGATGTTGGAAGTAGATGAGATAATAGCCAGCAGCTCAACTATGAAGCTTATCAAATTAAGAGAAAAGCGTCCTATTACAAGTTCCTACCTTAATGTGTTTAATATCTCACACCAGCTATTCACAATTTTGATTTCCCAATTTACGGCTAAACGGAAGTACTTAGATAAATGCTGCGCATAGAGATTACATTTCTCAACGGTGCAATTTGGTGCCCCAGTTTTGGCTATATCTGCAGAATGGGAGAAGAACGGCTATCACCTTGTCTCTAAACCACGATAAGTATGGGAAACCAGGGATCCAGACCTCTTGGACGACCCATCGTTCATTGGGAGGACAACGTTAGACAATCTCAGAAGGACAGTGGACTAGATTAGAACCAGGCCAGGAGGAAGACAGCCAATAGAATAGTATGGTGCTCTCTCTGGCAAACCTCTACACCCCTGGGTAGAATAGGAACGACTAAGTAAGCTGCATGGTGCCTGTGAAACCAGAGATAAGAAGGAGATAAGACACACACTGAGAAAACCTGTTGGAAACATTACAGAACAATCCTTGTTCTGGAATCCCGGGGTAAGAGACATAGAGAGAAACAGAAAACCTGGAGAAGATAACTGAAGACAGACATAAGATGGATAAAGAACATACAGAAATGTCTGGAACCGATGATGGCACATGAAGGAAGGATCTAGTACTCATTTGTTTAAGGCCTATTCTGCTTTGGGAGGTGAGTAGTAATAATGATGATGGAGTATTTTCGATGCCCCTTGCTGTTACGAAGGTACGACACGTGATGAATATGGTTTTCGCGTGCAGTTTTCGGGTAATTTCGTTTCCGGTTTCAGATTGAATTAGTTCCACGAAGCTGATTGGTTTATGTCGTTCACAGAATAATAGTTTTCAAGAGCTATGTAATAAATTATTGTTGTGCCTCCTCGAAATAAAAGCCTAAGCATGCAACCACTTGTGGAGGGAGGAGAGAGAAAAGGTGGGGGGGGGGGGGGTTTGAGTTAATTCATACAGCACAAAATACCACGCACATGCTCCTCTCTCATTGACATACACGCTTTTGCTGTTGTTATTGTGGTTCAGAATCGACTTCATTGCACTCCGGACAAACCTATAGGTGCTCAGTCTCCCTCAGCAAATGTCGAATGGCATCAATGCTAATTGTGGATTCATCCACTCATACGTCGATCCCTGCTGTCTGACGTTTGATGCCAAATTCCAGCAATCTTAGCATTGTTGATTCTTAGACTGCAGTGTAGTTCTCAACCAGGCCGATCATTACTTGCCCTTTCATGTAGATCTCCCAATCCTTTCTCACTTTCTTATTTCTTAATATAATTAAAGTATATTATTTTATTGCTAGTCTATCATCATCATCATCATTCCTTTTCGTTCCCTGTAGAACATAGGGCAGAAACGGTTGCTCTCCATCGATTTCTATTCTGGGCTGTCTTTTTCATCTGTGCCCAAGTCATTCCAATTTCCCTAGCCTGCTCTTCAACAGTTCTTCAAGTTCTCTTTGGCCTCCCGGCTCTTCTTTTTCCCTGTGGGTTCCAGTCAAGGGCAACTCTGGCTATGCTTGATTTTTCTTTTCTGAGTGTATGTCCTATCCTTCCCCACTTTCTTACCTTAATTTATGTCTGTATTGGCTGTTGTCCGCATCTTTTCCTTAGCTCTATATTTTTTATTACATCTTGCCATCTTATATGAAGGATCCATCGGAGACATTTATTTACAAATGTCTGTAGCTTGGCGGTGATACTCTTTGAGACATGCCATGTCTCTGAGTCATATAGCAAGACTGACTTCACATCTGAGTTAAAGATCCTAATTTTGTTCCCTCTGGATATCGCTGAGGAGTTCCATATTGGTCGATGTTGCAATATGCTTATTGTCACAATGTTATTTGCGCATAAATGGGCGCTGAACTTAACTGAGAGATATTGTAAGATTTTTAATAAGCACACTTTTGTGCACTATTATTGAACATAGAGGCCAAGGTCTTAATGTATTAACCACTCGATTTGTAGATTGGTTTATGACGTTTGCTTTTTGGTGGGTCCTTAGTGATGACGTAGATTGGTAAATAACTTAAAAATGGAGGACCATCGCCTTGTCAATGGTCAGACACATTATTGTACAGTCCGGTTGTATATTATAGCTTCGGAAGGAAGCCTATGCTGGGACTGGTATTAAGGAATGAAGTATAATATTCAACCTTACGTGGACGTGGAAGTAATACACCGTAAAAACCGGAGTCAAAATCTTCCATTGTCACCGCAGTGTTTGAAGTTATTCTGGACCACAGAAATCCAGCATTGAAATAGTAGTTGACTATATATTGCATGTATTATGAACAAATTCGATGACCTGATGACCGGACGTAGAACCCCATTTTACCATTTAATCATCATTGGAAAATAAACCTCTGTTTGAGTTAAAAAAAACACCTCAGCTTTTATGGTCCGTTAAAGTAGAGGTTGGCTGTTGCAGGTTGTTCTTCCCTTTTGAACCAGTGAGAAAAACAGGGACGATTAAGTGTTGCTACACACTCACGTTTTGGCATTCGCGTCTTATCACTGTACTTTCATCAGTGATATAAACAAAATTGGGAAGAACTTAACCGCTATTGGTGGACATTTTAACATGACTCTAACGGTTGTTGAAAGCAGACATCAAAGCGGTACGGGATCTTAACATGGTGGCCATATTTCCCGTTCTAGAAGATTTAGATATTTGAGCTCAATTGATTGCCACGTATTTTGGAACACTGACACCTGTTGCATGCTCAAGAAATCGATCGTTATTTGAAATTCGTAACCTTGACTGGGAAGGTCAACGTGCTTGGGATGTACAGACGCAAGTCAACAGAGAAGTATCATAGTTGTACTAGGAAATGATTGCAACAGTTGTCAATTTCCATTTTCAAGTCCTGCTGTGTACCTGCGGAGGTTAAAGTGAATGACGTCATTCGGTAACGAGTACTTCCAACCAGAGGAAATTACTGTGGCTGTTTGGATCCAGTTGTATGAAAATCATAACCCATGTTGGATCGAATGCTTTACGAGGAGGATTGGGATTCCCGCAGAGAAGTAGACATTGTATTGTGGTATCAGTATACTAATTATATTAGCGAGCACCTTTCTTTTGTCACTTTTACTCGTAATATACTTCTTCATCGTAGGTGTCCTGGGGTGTTTTCCTAGGTTGATTTTGGGTGGATGAATTGCAAAAACTTATAGCAAGTTTCTTTGAGGCTACTGGAATGGTGTAGATTCTTGGGGTCACTCTGTGGTTCTTTACGATATTATCTTTTCTTTAATTGTTTATGTGCGGTGATTGTCATTGCTAATGTGTATATTTCTATGTAATTGATTCTCTTCATTGATCATTCTATGTTTTCAGTAGTAATATTATCTTGTATAATTTCTTAGTTGATTGATTTATAGCTGCATATTTTATTAAATAAAAGATGATTAATCTCCAATAATGAGTAGCGATAAGGTTTCGAATATAGCATAATAATTGGAATACTACAGTTTATTTGATGAGATAAATATTAGAATTCAGATTCTGAAATGTCGACGGCGGAGTACTTCATCAAACAGGGTAAAATTCTTGGGTTATCAGGAGATAAATTACAAGAGTTTGCTCAAACAGAATATAAAGAGGCGCAGGAAAGAGAGAAACGTCAGTTAGAATTAAAAGATAGAGAATTAGCCAACCAGGAACGTATGAAACGGTTGGAAATGGAAGATAATGAGAAAAGGTGGCAAGACGAAGAGAAAAGGAGGCAAGACGAAGAGAGAATGAAACTCTTGGAGATGGAAGAGAATGAGAAAAGGAGACAATATGAATTTACACTTGAGGGAGAAAAACGAGCGCATGAAGAGAGAATGTTGCAGTTAGAAATTGAAAGACAGAAGTTGCAAAATGGAAATGCTACTAGTCAATCACACACTCAGAATGATGGTCAAAAAGGTGACATTAAAATCCATTTGCCCATGTTTAAACCAGGGATCGACGATATAACGTTCTTCTTGTCAAGATTTCAATTGGTATGCTTACTTACTTAGTCGTTCCTCTTCTACCGTGAGGTGTAGAGGTTTGGAAGAGAGAGCGCCAGACTATCCTATCGGCTGTCTTTTTCCTGGCCTGGTTCCATTCTAGTCCTCGGTCCTTCAAAGATTGTCTAATATTGTCCTCCCAGCGGACTCTGGGTCGTCCTGGAGGTCTGGATCCCTGGCTCTTTGTTTCCCATGCTTGTCGTGGTAGCCGATCTTCTCCCATTCTGCAGACATGGCCAAACCATCTTAGTTGGGACTGTTCTATTTGGGTCTGCAGCGGGTGGGATTTTAGGCCTTGACGTATCGTCTGGTTGCGGACCATGTCTCTTCTTGTTACTTCAACCACCTTCCTCAGATACCTCATTTCTGAGGTTTGAATCTGGCTTTTGTGGGTTGTAGTCATTGCCCATGACTCGCATCCATATGTCAAGACTGGGACATAGGTGGAGCGGTATACAGCCATCTTCGTTTTCTTACCAACCTCTTTCTTGCTGAGGAATCCACGATTTATGGCCTGAAAAAGTCTCCCAGCCGCTGCTTTTCGAGTGGCCAACTCTTCTTTGATGCCCCCCTTTCGGTCTATAATAGCTCCGAGATATTTAAAGTGGTCGACCTGCTCCAGGACCTGTTCTCCCAACTTAATCTGATGTTTTCTTTCTTCTCGTGATATCACCATGGATTTTGTTTTAGAGCTGCTTATGACCATCCCTCTCTTCTCCAGCTCTTCCTTCCAGACTTGCAGGTTGGATTGGAGATGTGTCTCTGATTTAGCAATCAGGACAACATCATCAGCAAATGCTAGCTCTGAAATACAGACCTGTCTCATCTTCCAGTACCCCACTGAATACTTTCTTGTTCTCTCCTTACATGCCTTGATGACATCGTCCATGAGGAGTATGAAAAGATAAGGTGACAGGATATCGCCTTGTCTTACACCAGTGGTGGTCCTGAACTCTTCTGACTTATGGTTTACTGTCCTCACATAATTTCTGCAAGACTTGTAGAAGCTCTGTATAGCATGAATCAGAGGTGCTGGAATGTTCTTCCTTGCCAAACAGTCCCAAAGTTTGCTCCAGGGGACCCTGTCAAACGCCTTTTCCAGATCTATGAAACAAAGATGGATCTCACTCTTGTACTCAAGGGCCTTTTCACTCAGCTGCCTGAGTGTGAAGATTAGGTCTTGAGTACTTCGGTTTGCTCGGAATCCGCACTGGACTTCATCCAATTGTGGCTCAGCTAGGCATCGGAGTCTCTGCTCTAGGATTCTAGAGTAGATTTTACCAGGGACACTGAGAAGGGATATGCCTCTGTGGTTTCCACATTGTCGATTGTCACCCTTTTTGAAAATCGGTGTTATGATGGCAATCTCCCAATCCTTTGGTATGGCCTTGTTGCACCATGCTGCCTGTAGGACCCTTAGGAGTAATAGGTCGCCTGATGCTCCCATGTACTTAACCATTTCTGGTGTTATACCATCATGCCCTGCTGCTTTGCCCATCTTGATTTTCTCCAGTGCTGCCTTCAGTTCTTCCATCTTTATGTCATCTTCATCACCATTTGTTTCCTCTTCTGTGCTAGTGGTTATCATTTCTGATGCTCTACCTTGCTCACCATCAAGGAGTTCTGAGAAATATTCTTTCCATCTTTCCATTACTTCCTTCGGGGCAGTAAGCAATTTGCCTTGCTTGTCCTTTATAAATTTGAGAGGGCATTGTTTTTCCTTCCTCATGTTCTTTAGGGTCTTATAGAACAATTTCTGGTTTTCTTGCGCATCCTTTTCTAGCTTTTCTCCAAATTCTTCCCAGGACTTCTGTTTTGCTGCTAGCACCTTGTTCTTTGCTTCTGTTCTGAGTATCACATATTCTCTATATTTCTCTATTTGTCCTGCTGTGTTTTTAGCTCCTAAGTATTGTTTCCATGCCATTTTCTTTTCTCTTATTTTCTCTTTGACTTCCTCTGTCCACCAAGGTGTCCTCTTTCTCTTGTTCCCAAGTCGGACTTCACCACATGCTTCTGCAGCAGCTGTCTTTATGATGTCCTTGAATTTAAGCCACAGGGTTTCCAAGTCATCAGGTTGTTCTTCTGTGTTTCTCACCGCTGTAGCAATAAGCCCCTGATATCTGGTCTTAATTTCTGGCTCTTTCAGCTTGTAGGTCTTAATGCTCATTTCTTCCGTTCGTTTACTTGGTTTCTTGCGTGGTGCTGGACAGTTCCTAGGCTGAGCAACTCTTTCAGTTGTTCTTTTGATTGTAAGCAGGTAGTGATCACTTCCAATCTCTGGCCCCCTCCAGACTCTAGCATCCCGGACATATTTGAATGAGCTCCTCCTAACAATGGCATAGTCGATCACTGACTTCTCATTCTTTGTTGGTTCACACCTAGTGTATGCATGTATGCGCTTATGGGGGAACTTTGTGTTGGTAATGATCAGATTCTGCTCACTGCAGAATCTGAGGAGTCGCTTTCCATTGTCATTGAGAGTATCTTCTCCATATCTTCCGATAACTCCACCCCATCTAGCATGGTCATTTCCAACTCTGGCATTGAAATCTCCGAGCATGATAATTTCATCTAGGCAGTCATCCACTGTCCTTTGAAGCAGCTCGAAGAATTCTTCCTTGACCTCTGCTCTCTCATCCTCATTTGGCCCATACACTATGACCAGGTTGACTATGGTTTCTCCTTCTTTTAGTTTTACAACCATAATGCGCTCCGAGACAAAGTTCCATCCCTTGATACTATCTTTCTGGTTTTTGGCCACAATGCAACCCACACCCCCTTTAGCTCTTTCAGATGTGGGTACACCACTGTATAGCAGAGTGTTGCCATCGAGATCCATGACTCCTTGTCCCTTTTTCTTTGTTTCGGTAATAGCCAGGATTTCTAGTTTTGCTTTCCTCATCTCTTCCATCAGCTCCTCTTCTTTCCCATTTATACTTCTTGTGTTCCATGTTCCATAAGTCGTAGTCCGTAGTCCGTTCCAGTTCGTCGCCTTTAGAATCAGTCCGGTTTTCTCTCTTATATTGCTTGTAATCATAGTTTAAGACAAACAGGTGATTGGCCTGTTGTGCCTTTGCATGGTGGAGGGGCTGCCTCCTTACGGCCTCCATGCAGGCCGCCCTCCTCCTTTTTCATCCGGGCTTGGGACCGGCATAGGCGGAGTTCAATTGGTATGCACAGAATATAAAATTGATAAAAGTATGTGGTGTAGCAAACTGATGAATTTTTTATCAGGAGAGGCGTTAAGTGCAGTCGCTTCGTTAGAAGGCGATAGTCAAAACTATGAGGAAGCTAGAGCTACGCTATTAAAAAAATATCAGCTTACAGCTGAAGGTTATAGAAGGCGTTTTAAAGAGTTGTTGCCGGAAACAGGAAAAGAGTTCTCACAATTCATTTCGGATATTCGTTTAACTTTTAATCGTTGGATCGAACTTGAAAAGGTGCAACGGAAATTTGAAGATCTGGCAGATTTAAAATTACGGGATAAGGTATTATCCTCAGTAAGTGATAAGTTTTTGGCGTTTTTACAGGAGCGGAATCCTAAATCGTTATCGAAAGTTGAGACCCTAGGGCGTCAGTTTTCAGTTGCTCATCCGAACTTGAATGTCAGAAACACTAAATTACATGAATCGTTACAGTCAGCGGGTGTTGCTACTGTAAATAACAGACAAGGAAAATTTAGATCGAATAGTGGTGACAGAGATAAGTTTCGTCATAGAAGTGCCAGTTCAGATCGAAATAATAATTATCAAAGAAATTTTTCTCATTTCGAAGGTGGAAATAGAAATGATTCACCAGCTGGCAGAAGATGGAATAACAATCATTTTGGAACTGGTCAACAGGTTGATTTGGGAAACAGAGACAGAATGAATTGGCAACGAAACACTCCTAACTTTTACAGTTACAATAAAGCACATTACTCGCAGAATAATAATAGACATTTGTATAACAATAGACAACAAAATGACAGGGCATTTCGGTCAAATAGTTATAATCGATCTGCTTACCATGGTAATTCCGTTCAAATGTCGGAAAACAATGTCGCAGATAACAATAATACTGTTAATCAAGCAAATGCATGTGCGTCATTTGATTTTAATAATGCTGAAACATGTTTGGAATGCAAGAATCTATTTCAGCCTGATGTGGTATCCAGACTGAGATGTGGACACCCATTGCCGGCGTTACCTGCTATGTCAGCTCATGAAGGAACCGGGTCTTTAGAGTTTCACAAGGGCTTACTTAATGGCATGCCAGTAACTTTATTAAAGGATTCAGGTTGCACGACGGTAGGCGTGCGACAATGTTTGGTTGATCCTTCTTCTTGTACAGGCACATGGGTTAAGTGCATTACGTTTGGTGGTAGAATTGAGAAATTTCAAACTGCTGTGGTTCATATCGCAACGCCATTTTTTACGGGACAAATAAAAGTATGTTTGTTGCCGAATCCAGTTTGCGATTTGGTTCTTGGTCACATTCACGGTTTTAAAGAGTGTACTCGTGAGCAAATAAATGATTGGGAACGAGAACACGTACACAGGGCTAATGTTGTGGTTACTCGAGCACAGGAACATGCTCAACAAAATGTTGTGCCATTGGGTAATGATGAATTGGGGCATAGCAACATTAGCAAAGAAGCTTTTGCTACATTGCAGAAAAATGATGATTCACTAAAGAAATTTTTTAATTTCGTACAAATTAATACTACAAATGATATTAATTGTCACAAGCAATGGTATGCTATCGTCAATAACATATTAGTGAGACAATTCCGAGATGGGAAGTCCTTTGATACTGTGACTCAAATAATGGTACCTAAAACAATGAGGGCTTATATTTTAAGTCATGCTCATGATTCACGTTGTTCAGGTCATTTGGGTTACTCGAGAACAAGGGCTAGAGTGCTTGCATCATTTTTCTGGCCTGGTATATCAAAAGACATTTCGATGTATTGCCGTTCTTGTTTTATATGTCAGGAGGTTAAGTCTAGAGGGGCACATCATGTAGTTCCCATTCAAGCAGCCGATATTCCGGTGCGTCCGTTTGAGAAGATGGCCGTGGACATTATTGGCCCACTTCCTATAATGTCATCGAGAGGACATAGATATGTTTTAACCTACATAGATATGTGTACGCGTTGGCCGGAAGCTATACCTCTAAAAAAATATTGCTACTCAAGATGTGGCTGAAGCTTTGTTTCAAATATTTTCCAGAATCGGTTTTCCGAGAAAACTGTTGTCAGATAGGGGCTCTCAATTTGTTTCCGGTACTATGACTGAGGTGATGAAAATGTTTCACATAGATAGATCACTTAGCAGTGTCTATCACGCCGCCTCGAATGGTATGGTGGAGCGTCTCAATAGGTCGATAAAACAAATGTTGGGTAAGATTACTATTGATTTTCCTAAAGAGTGGGACCGAGTTTTACCTGCGGTACTTTTCGCATATCGCGAAATACCGAATGAGCATACTGGTTTCAGTCCATTTCAACTTGTGTTTGGGGCTCAACCCAGAGGTCCATTATCTTTGATTAAAGATTTGTTAATCGATTCTGATTTGTCTCAAGAGACAGTATCGTCATACGAGTATGTTGTCAATCTCAGACAAAGAATCATGGATGCATGTCAGTTAGCGACATCTGCATCAGAGAGAGCTAAAGAGAAAGCTCGGGTGTTGCAAAATCATTCAAGACATCTTCGGCATCTTGTACCAGGTGACGAAGCATTTGTTCTCTTACCTAGTAAGCAGAATAGACTACTTATAACTTGGTGTGGTCCTTTCAAAATTCTGTCCAGAATTTCGGATGTAGATTACGTACTTGATGTCAATGGGAAAAGGAAAATATTTCACATTAACATGTTGAAAGAATTCCACGCAAGACCTGAACATCTTCAGGCAGTATTTCATGCTGTCGAGGACATAGTCTCGCGTCCAATTGGGTGGTCTTCATTATCAGTGATTCAGGAAGAATCAGCGTTTCCTGAAGTATCTATGAATTTTCCTAACATACCAGTACATTCTACAGAAACTTGGAAAGATGTGACGATATGTCAAGATTTATCGTTGGATAGCAAAACACAGGTGTCTGACTTATTACATTCCTTTAATGATGTACTTTCAGATATTCCAGGTAAAACAAATGAACGAACGAACGAACGAACGAACGAACTTTATTTTCGAAGGGTAAAGAATTGGGCGCGCAGGCCCGTCTAACATTCTGCCCTTCCACTCTCATTAATCTTGCATACTATATCCTTTCATTCCCACATGATGCTTTAAGCATTAATTTAAAGGCATGCAACATTTTAAAGTTACCATAACAGCATTCATTTACAGTATGCAAGCATAATAATAAAAAAATGAGTAGGGTTTTTTTTTTGAAACAAACAAGCTAGTAAATGGGGGAAAAAAGTAATAATAAAATAAAATAAATAAAACAATAAATAAAAATAAATAAATTCTGTATACCGACACTCACTCATGCGGTCAATCCGTCTACAATTAATCTGTATTTTTGGTATGCGGGTACATTCTCACGACTCACATTTCTAAAGTACAGTATTATGTGGGTACATTCACACATACATTACATTATATAATAATATTTTAAAGTGAATATAATAATGATATTACGTGGATATAAAACAAATTATTCACACACAAAAATGAGCGGAAGAGGAAAAGAAATGTTGACCTATGGATGAGATGTTGACAGGCAAATACTGTTTCTATGGGGGTAGATAATCAGTGTTGAGGAAGTGTTTGAAAAGTGCTTTGTTAAAAGAATATTGTGTAGGTAGGCTTTTTAGGTGGTGTGGAAGGCTGTTCCATAAGTAGGCACCAGAGTAGGCTAGACTCTTTTTGAACAGGTCGATCCTAAGTTTGGGCAGACGTAACTGATGTAATCGTTGTCCCTCCCTTCTACTGGTTTGAAACAATGATCTTAGGTACGACGGGGCATTGTTAGATAGAATTGTGTGAGTCAGCTTGGCTTTGTTGTAGAGAAGACGTTTTTTTAGCGACAGTATTTTGGGTTCTTTTCCTGTCCTTGTGTGTGGTGTCGTGCGATTATCGGTGATCAGACGCACTGCTCTCTTTTGCAGGGAGTGCAGTCTCTTCGAGGTGGAAGCAGGGCAACAATCCCATAGTGTAGAGCAGTAATCTAGATGTGTCTGTATATGTGAGGTGTAGAACAATAGTCTAGTGTCTGCGTCTAAGAAGTGTTTTATTTTGGCTAGCTGGTACGTCTTTTGTGCTATGTGTTTGGTTAAATTCCGTACATGGGAGTTCCACGTTAAGTGCTGGTCAATCGTGATCCCCAGAACTTTGTGTTCTGTTACATGTTCAATTTGTATTGATTCCGCGTGTAGCTGTAGCGATCTTTTGGTGCAGCTTAGGAGTTTCTGTCTGGTGGTAATCAACATAGATTTCGTTTTTGTTGTGTTTACTGGCATACGATTCATATTACTCCATTTTGTTAGATTGTCTACATCGCTTTGAAGAGTCATTTCAAGTGCCACGCAGTCATTGTCACTAGTGTAGATAGTACAATCATCTGCAAAGAGGTCACAAGTTGAATATTTTAGATGTAGTGGCAGGTCGTTGATGAACATTGCGAAGAGTAGGGGCCCAAGAATAGAGCCCTGTGGTACTCCTGTAACTACCTTCGAGAAATCTGATGCCGAGTTGTTGTGAAGCACTAACTGTTGTCGATCTGCCAGGAATGATTTGATGATGTTTAGTGGATTAGAGCCTATTCTGAGGGTTTCCAACTTTTGAACCAAGATAGTGTGGTCAATCATGTCAAATGCTTTCTTGAAGTCGACAAAAACAGCACCACATAATTTTCCATCATTTATGTTCGACAGCCAGTTGTCTGCCATTTTGGTGAGCGCTGTGTGACAGGAATGTTTGGGTCTGAAACCTGACTGGCTATCAATGAGCAGTTTGTTTGTTGTTAAGTGTTGAAATGTGGTGTTGTAAATGTGTTTCTCTAGTGGTTTTGAAAGAGATGATAGAAGGGATATTGGTCTGTAGCTGTTGGGATCGCTATGTGAGCCAGATTTATAGAGGGGGTACACTTTGGCAGATTTAAAGCTGTGGGGAAGTAGTTGTGTGCAATACATTGGTTGTACACATAGGTTAAGGAGTCGCAAATGATGGGCGCAGCGTAACGTAGAATCTTATTGCTGATACCATCAAGCCCAGATGAATTGTTGTTTTTTAATGCCAAGATATATTTGAGAACTTCATGTACTGTTAGAAAAGGAATATGTCTTAGATCTGTTGTGGTGTGTTCAGTGTTGCAGAAGGCTGTCAATTTACTAATATCGCAGTCCATTGGCTTTAGTGTCGACTTGAGAAGGCTAATTTCTGTTTTGAAGTGGTTGCTAAAATGAGTTGCCGTGAGGGAGCAGCTTTTTGGTAAAGAGTTTAGTGACTTTGATTTGTGTGTTAGTGTTCTAATGGCTGCCCAGACTTCTTTGCTGTTTGCTTTGTCTTGAATCATCTTTCTGAAATGTAGTTTCTTTTCCTGACGAATGAGATATTGTACTTTGTTTCTAAGCATCCGATACCTGCTGAAATCTTTGAGCTTATGTGCTTCGTCCCGCTCTCTCATTGTTGATAGTATTTCGTTGGTTATCCATGGGGTCTTTCTGATGTTTTTGACCCGAACCTGCTTTATAGGAACATGTTTGTCGAATACGTTGTTGAAAGTTTGTGTCCAGTATGTTATGGCTTCTTCTGGATGCGGAAGTTGGTACACGTATGAGAGAGGGGATATTTGTAGGTCTTGTAGGAATAATTGAATGTTAAAGTTTTTGAAATTCCTGTAATGGACTGTGATGTGTTCCGTTTTAGGTGCTTTAAACCCCTTTCTCGTCCAGGTACAGCAAATAGGATAGTGGTCACTTAATGATGTCTGTGGGACTATGCATTCTATAATGTTTTCTGGGCAGGTCGTATAGATATGATCAATTAGTGTAGATGATGAGTCTGTTACTCTCGTGGGTTGATTGATTAACTGTATGAGGTTGTATGAGATGGTGATATCATTCCACGTGTTGTTCGGTTTGTGAAGGTCAATATTGAAATCCCCCAGTAGAATAATTTCCTTCGAAGAAGCCCAAACGTTGTCCATCATTCGTGAGAATGTGTCAAACCATACAGCAGAAGAGCTAGGGTTTCGGTACAGGTAACCAATTAGAACGGGGGTCAGGTTGGGGAGTTTTATTTCCAGCCATAAACATTCAATGCCAGTATGTTCTAGATCATCACGGCGTCTGTACTGAAGAGATGTTGAGATGTATATGACTAGCCCTGTTTCATGTTGTCTGTTAGGATCCCTGCGAATGGTGGTGAATCCATTAATCCTAATTTCGTCATCTGTAATTTTGTCATTGAGACGGGTTTCAGAAAAACCAAATATGTGGAAGTTTTGTTGGAGGGAGGTGGAGACTTCAGAAAGCTTACCTAGCAGGTGGTAAATGTTTAAATGACAAATTTTAAGCCCTGATAGTTTAAGCCATGAATTAGTGGTATTGCCTATATTTTGATTAGAGTTTTTGCACTCGGACATGATAATAGTCAATAGGAAAGAAATAATGAGGGGAGTAGGAATGAGTAAGAAGCAATAAAATTGGTACACAATGGTTTATAAAAAATTGTAGACAAGTAATAAAATATGCACTGCTAGAGTCCGTGGACACTGTTTACAGTATCTTAATCTCTGCAAAAAGTGTGGTTTTTATCTTAAAATACAGTCTGTTCCGAACAAAACGGAATATTTTTACTTCAACCACAGTCAATGTAGAGAATTAATCCTCCCGGGACAGTTAAAGGTCCACGCTGTGACTTAGTTAGTTAGTTTTGTGAGGATTTCCTAATTTTCCTCAATATGAAAAAACGAAGGTGCAGATGTATAAAAGATGTAAAAGAGAATGGTGAGCGTAGGAATGAGAGGAATAAGCACAGAGATAATAATAATAAGAAAACAATAGTATTAATACGATAGAGTTATTACTAAATCGGAAACAAATTTAGATACGCCCTGCTCTGACGAACAGAAAGAAATGTTTAAACAGACAATGTAATAAAAAAAATAAAAAAATTATTAACATCCAAAAGTGGCAGTTAAAAGTTCAACGCTGATACTCAGCTATTTCTTTTATCTCAGGACAAAGGTCACTAAAGTGCTTCCGAAGAGAACGCGTCAGGTCGAATGTTACACTGCAAACTTGTTTTAAAAAAAAACAGTTTTAAGTTGCTTGGTTTTAATCTTGTTCTGTAGAGCCGTTTATAGACATCTGAAGAGCCTGCATTAATATTTCTGGACTATATTGAGTCAGTTGCCGTAAAACGGATGAATTGTGAGAATTCCGTTCTGTGCGGGTGGAGACGGGGTGAGAAAACTCCCATTTTCTTGCTGTAGTTCCTGCGTTGCGATTAAGTGAATGGGTGTTACTTGTAGTCCAATCTGTCCATCTGTCCAGTGGTGTCTGTTGTGCAGTTAGCAGCTGGCTGGACTGTTGTGTGGGTAGTGGCGGATACATTTGGTCATAAAGGTTAGCGTGGGAGGTGGGCTTAAATGTAGCTTTTCTAGATACTTGCTTGTCAGCTGAGGACGGTGATTGATGGTTATGAGCTGTTGTGCCTGGGTTTACTAAGTTAAGTGTATAATTTGTGTCCCTGGTGAATGAATGTGTGTGTTTCTGGTGTGTCCTCTGAGGAAACTTTAAATTTTTGGCTAGGTAGCTGGTCCCTAGTTTAGAAGTGTGTACCTGATCTCTGTATAGCAGTTTTTTTGGCGCACCTGACTTAGATGTGAAAAAGGGTGTGTTGTTTATGAAAGACGTGTTATGCTTTGAACAAAAAGTGTAAAGCACCTTGTTGTTGATATCCACAGTTTGGCGTGCTTTACCATAGCTGGGTGGAATAATTGACGAAATGTATGTGGATGTGTTGGGAAATTTTTGTTTTATGGTGTCAATCATTCTGGAGATGTCTGATAGGTTAAGAGTGTGTCCATTTGTGCTGTCGTTTATCCCTACGTGTATTGTTGTTTTCTTTATGTTGGTGTTTGTGTTGAGACGGCTTATTTCATTGATAACTTCTACTATTCCGGCTCCAGGTAATGGTATAACAGTGACTAGTTCCCCTGGTGTTGTTGACATTCGATCGCTGTGAATGCCATTTAGCAATGAGTCTCCTATAATAATGTTGGTTGTGTTGTGAGGAATGTGACGATTAGGATGTGGCTGTGGTCGAATACGACGGCGTTGTTGGTGCCATTGCTCGTTGTCTTGCAGTAGGTGGTCAGCAGAATCTTGTGTCAAGTGACATTGGAGTTTACGTGCCCTGTCATCTTCTTCTGAGGTTGCTGTTTCGGAATCTGCTTGTGTAGATAGGATTGACGGATTTCCAAATCGATTGCTAATTTTTACTTCAATTGGGAATGTTTTATTTGGTCCTAATCGTCTTCCTACACTGCTGCCAATGTCCTTTTGGCTTTTAACATTATGATGCTGTCCTGGGCATGCTTTGTTTTGAGGAATTAGTGTTGGAGAAGGGGTGGGTAAGTTAAGTGGTGTAACTGGAGATTCATGATGAATTGCTTCTCGTGGGCTGTCAATCACCTCCCCATTTTCTTTTTTTTTATTACTTGAAATAGGTTGGTGGTTTAGGTGATGAACCAACCTTGTGTTTTCTCTGCGGAGAGTCATAACTTCATGTCTCAGTGTTTCAAGCTCTGTTTTCAGTGAGCTTTCTATATCCTGCTTGAATTTTTCAATGACGTTTTTCAGAGAACTTTCAATTATAGTTTCCAGCTCCTGACAGAAGTGTTTCTCTGTTCGTTGGCTTAGTTGTTCCATAACACACTCATTTGCTAATAGATATTTTGTGGAGCATGAGTAGACATCTGCGCTATTGACAGGCACTTTTGTTTGGAAAGTAGCTGTATCTGGGAGGCATGATGGGCTGGTGTCGTTCATATTGGATGGGTTATCTGAAGAATTGGGGAATACATCACTCAAAGTGTGGTTTACACTGACTTGGAAAGTAGCTGTATCTGGGAGGCAGGATGGGTTGGTCTCGTTCATATTGGGTGGGTTATCTGAAGAAGTGATGAATGCATTTTTCAAAGTGTGGTTTACGCTGACTTCAGTGGGTTGGTTGATGTGAACTTCTAGATAATTTATTGTGGGCTTTTGAGCTGTCGGTCCATTAGAGGTGGGTCCTGTTGGATCAAATATGGGTGGTGTTGGATCGAAAGTGGGTGTTGTTGGATCACACGTTGGTGGTGTTAGATCAGGGGTAAAGGTGGGTCCTGTTGGATCAAATATGGGTGGTGTTGGATCACAGGTTGGTGGTATTAGATCAGGGGTAAAGGTGGGTCCTGTAGGATCAAATATGGGTGGTGTTGGATCAAAAGTGGGTGGTGTTGGATCACAGGTTGGTGGTGTTAGATCAGGGGTAAAGGTGGGTCCTGATGGATCAAATATGGGTGGTGTTGGATCGAAAGTGGGTGGTGTTGGATCACAGGTTGGTGGTGGTAGATTAGGGGTAGGAGGACTGGCTTCAATGGTTAGCTGAGATTTTGCGTTGGTAGACTCGTCTCCTATCATTGTTGGAGAAGAAGTAGGATCAGTTACAATCATGGTTTTATCTAGAGCTGATCTTTGGAGGTGAGAAAATTCGACGTCCAACCATGTCTGTACGCACTCTGTCGTTCCTTGTGTTAAAATCTTATTTTTTGTGTGATACAGATGTATTGTGAGGAGGTCCGTGCTTATTTTATCCTCAACAATAGCGTTTAGTTGATCGCTCCGGGTTTCAATGGAACAGCTTTTGTAGTATTCTAGGCAAGTGTGTTTGAAAATTTCGTAATGTTGACTGTTACGGAATTCAACAGAGCAACATTGACCCTTGTTCGTTTGTTTGATGATCAGATGTGGAGGGTTGGTCCAGGCGTGAAGTTTTCTTTGTATGGCTTTTTCTTTGTTAAGGCAGTAGCTCTTAGTGACTGTAGAGGTACATGATATACATTTAAATGATGAAACGCCCATTAGAGTACGTCCATACCCTATACCTTTACATTTTCAGGACAAAGTGAACAAAGAAATAGATGACATGATTAGGTTAGGGATAATCAGTCCTTCTCAAAGTAATTTTGCTTTTCCTATGGTGGTAATTCGAAAAAAGATAATGAAATACGACTCTGCATTGATTTCAGAAAATTAAATAAAGTAACAAAATTTGATGCCGAACCATTACCATTATTGGAGGATTTCTTACCAAAATTGTCAAAGGCAATATACTTTAGTAAATTTGATTTAGCCAAGGGTTATTGGCACGTTCCGTTGGCGGATAGATGTAAACAGTTCACAGCTTTTTCTACTCCTCGGGGGTTGTTCCATTTCAATGTCATGTGTTTCGGACTAATGAACGCACCTGCGTCCTTCACTAGAATGATGAGAATGCTGTTCTTTCATAGGCAAGATGTTATTACTTATATAGATGATATTTGTCTATTTAGCAATACGTGGGATGAACACTTTGTTGGTCTACATTCACTTTTATCTACTCTTAGATCTGCTGGGTTATCTGCTAGACCATCTAAGGTGTATATTGGATTCTCTGAGATTACGTTTCTAGGTCATAGGATTGGTCATGGGAATCTTCAACCTTTGGAGCAGAATGTTTCCAAGATTCTAAATCTTTCCATTCCTAGAACAAAAAAACAAGTCCGTAGTGTGTTAGGACTAGTGCAATATTATGGTAAATTTATTCCTAATTTATCTTCAATTACATCAGATCTGTCCACTCTACTTAGGAAAGGGGCTCCTAATGTAATTAGGTGGACTCCAGAATGCAATGCTGCTTTTCTTAAAATTAAAGATTTGTTTTCATCCCCACCGATTTTAAAACTACCCAGGCTTAATAATCTTTATACTCTTCGAACAGACGCTTCGTCCAAAGGCGTTGGTGCTGTGTTGCTTCAACAATTTGATGGACATCTGCATCCGATCACGTACATTTCGAGAAAATTAAACAAGGCGGAAATGAATTATTCGGTGTTGGAAAAGGAACTTCTCGCCGTGGTATGGGCAGTAACCAAATTAGAGAAGTATTTGTTGGGTGTATGTTTCGTAATACAGTCAGATCAGAAGGCTTTGGCGTATTTAAAGACAAAAAACCACAAATGCGCCCGAGCAGCCCGTTATTCGATTCTGATGCAGCCGTATAATTATACGATTCAATCAATTCGGGGGTCTGGCAATGTGGTGGCAGACGTACTGTCGAGGTGCCCTCAGGAAGACAGCACACAAGTTTTTAATGACAGTTAATGCATGGTCAACAGTAGTGTTGATGTAATTGGGACATTGAATTTAATTGGTTTTACCCAGAACACACTTTAATGTTTAGGGGGTAACGTGCACATATAGTGTATATAATACTGTACTGCAATGATATTCAAAAGCAAAAAAAAAAAAAAAATTTTTGCGTGTATATTATCTAGAGGTTCCTAGGGGCATTGAAATAGGTAATTTGAGGACCAATTTATGCTTATACTTGCAATCGTTTGGGTTTATATCATGAATAAACATATATGGGACTGACTCGTCATTGGTGAGGTACATATTATTGTAATCTTTATCCTATGGGTAGATAATCCTATTAGATGTAATTATATTAGGTGAGTTTTGGGTCTAGTATTATTGATTAGTTTAGAGGTAATAGAGGGCGGTGTTGTTTTTTTTCCGTAATTTTTGTTATTATGATTATTTCTTCCTACGTGGATTTTATTCACATGACTTGTTTATCACCGTTTCATCTCATCGACGACTGACTGATAATTTTATGAGACAATTAACTGACTTAGACGTATTGAGACTTAGGATAGTATTATGCTGGTATTTTTATTATTATTACCAATAGATTTTTGAAGAAAAAAAAGAAACTGCGTTTTTTTTTTTTCTTACAGGTGGTAGAGGGTAATTGTTGCAATATGCTTATTGTCACAATGTTATTTGCGCATAAATGGGCGCTGAACTTAACTGAGAGATATTGTAAGATTTTTAATAAGCACACTTTTGTGCACTATTATTGAACATAGAGGCCAAGGTCTTAATGTATTAACCACTCGATTTGTAGATTGGTTTATGACGTTTGCTTTTTGGTGGGTCCTTAGTGATGACGTAGATTGGTAAATAACTTAAAAATGGAGGACCATCGCCTTGTCAATGGTCAGACACATTATTGTACAGTCCGGTTGTATATTATAGTTTCGGAAGGAAGCCTATGCTAGGACTGGTATTAAGGAATGAAGTATAATATTCAACCTTACGTGGACGTGGAAGTAATACACCGTAAAAACCGGAGTCAAAATCTTCCATTGTCACCGCGGTGTTTGAAGTTATTCTGGACCACAGAAATCCAGCATTGAAATAGTAGTTGACTATATATTGCATGTATTATGAACAAATTCGATGACCTGATGACCGGACGTAGAACCACATTTTACCATTTAATCATCATTGGAAAATAAACCTCTGTTTGAGTTTAAAAAAACACCTCAGCTTTTATGGTCCGTTAAAGTAGAGGTTGGCTGTTGCAGGTTGTTCTTCCCTTTTGAACCAGTGAGAAAAACAGGGACGATTAAGTGTTGCTACACACTCACGTTTTGGCATTCGCGTCTTATCACTGTACTTTCATCAGTGATATAAACAAAATTGGGAAGAACTTAACCGCTATTGGTGGACATTTTAACATGACTCTAACGGTTGTTGAAAGCAGACATCAAAGCGGTACGGGATCTTAACAGTCGAAGGGCATTAAAAGCCCTGTGACGGTATTGCCTCCCCTGCTTTGCAGTAGTGGTCCAACAGTGGCCAAGACTCAAGAGTATCTATTATAGACTTCAATGAAGTCTATCTTTACACGAGATTACTCTTGGCAGAAATATAGATAGAAGAGTAGTAAAGCTTCTATCACATGGGAGTCTTCACAAGATATTCAGATAAGCGAAAGCAATGCTGGCTATTGCTGAGCACGTTAATTCTGTAATCTGCCGACACCTTTTAGGAAGAATTTAAGCAATGGTTTATTCTAGCTCGTTAAGCCCCTACAGCTGAGCTAATCAGTGGAACTATTATTAAAATATAGCTTTGTTTAGAGTGGGTGTTTAGTAACTTTGACTGAGACAAACATGTAGTACATTTAAAATGATTGAATCGAAGTTATATTGGTATAATTACAAATAACAAAATTTAATAATCCCCTTAAGTTTAACAGTTTGAAAGAAAGTAATAATAGTTAGTTACAAAAAAAAATTTTCATCACTCGGGTGATGGTTTTTGATAAGAGATTCAAGTGGCAGCATATAGGTTAACTTAGCTGCCAATTATGATTCTAATCGTCCTTATGGGTTGGCTCTGTTCACTCTGCTCGCGCTCGTCTCTGGTCAAAGCTCAGGCGCCGGAAGTTCCCAGAACGTCAAGGAGTAACGACCAAGCTGGTTCTGCGTCTGTCTATAAGACCCTCTTATGATGGCGTCTCGCACAATGTCAGTCCACTTCTACCTTCACTTGGTTCCAGAGATAGTACTTTCTGCTGGTACCACCAATAACTGGTAATAGAAATAGAAACGAAACGCTCTTCTGAGTATGGCGTTTTCCGACACATAGTTATATGCCTCTCTCTTCTATTCTACCATCCCATGTCAGAATTTATCCTCGATGAGAATTAAATTTAATCCCTTGGGATACAACTTTCTTTACATTTAAACTGAATAACTTTAGCTTTACATTACATTTAAATGAAAAGGTTAAACGTATAGAAATAATGTGTTTTACATTTACATCTCCACTGTTTGAAATGTGTTCACAATATAAATTCATTTATGTTTCATTTATATTTACACGTATGGAAAAGTTTGAAACTTCTATTAATTTAAAATGGATATTTTCACATAGACATTTACACTGGTGAAAAGCTTTGAAACTGTAAGTATTATACTTAGAATGTACATCATTTCTTTCATCGTTCCCTCCCTGCTCCACAGGGAACCTGGAACTACTTTATGCTTTTAATTCTATTTACGAAACTATCAATAAAGCAATCACCAGCCCGTGCAGTGGTGGTTCATGAATCATCATTCTAGATACTGAGGTTGCCAGCCTCAAATGACTCTGACATCCAACAGCGAGTTTCACACATTAAACTTCACATGGTAATATATATATAAATGTTAGTTCACATGTTAGTAATAAAACATAGAATGAAAATGCACTACTTACGCCAATCTTGGCTACAGACTTGTTGCTCAGATGAATAAAAGAAACAAGTCGGTCTCTTACACGCGTCTGGGGGGGGGGGGGGGGGGTCTTTAATTCTACAATAGATTCCCTCTCTGACTCCGTGTTTCTTCAGCTTCCTAGTCCCGGGGTTCCTTATTAAAATGTAGAGATTTCTTGTGCTTTGTAAATCTTATCTGGTTCTCCAATAAAAGATCAGGTTAACAAAAGGAATTCTGAATCTAGTCTTCACTCTGACGAGGTCTGATGTTGCCTTGGCGAGCGTAAAATTCACAGTGAAATAAAACTGCGAAATGGTCAGACTAAATTCTTATCTTCCCAAGCGTTGTTTGTTATGGAGTTAAATAAACGCTCCAATCATATTCAAACAGGTCGGGTGTGGTACTTTCAAAATATTTCCTACATGGAAAAACTTTGCAAAGTTCACGTCTCCCATATATGGTAATATGGTGTCCCATGCCCTTGTGTACAAACTTACAGACAGATTTGTAGACTCATATGACAACATGCCCACATGTGTCACACAGACAGTAATCTCGTTATCTGTCGTATGAGTACGCAAACTCCGTGTTTGCCCAGCTGGGTTACCATCCGAGTCGCTTTATCAGCGGTTAAATCTAACACGCCGGCGACTATCTTATCTCAGTTGCTCACCGCAAGCCAGGATGACCGGGTAACAAACAGGTGACATTATCTGCAAGGAGTGTCACAAATGTTTGAAAATACAAACTACTTGCTCCGCAAGCAGAAAATTAACGAAGAAAGAAAGACAGAAGGAAAAGTGCGATAATTGACAGCACATAATAAAAATTAGTATCACAAATGTACCGATACTGCCGGAGAGAACCAAAGATCTCAAAGAGGTCGTCCATTTCGTCACAAGCACATGTGGCATTATTTATCTTTGAGCAGAAGTCACCAGCAGTTCCCCCTCCTTTGTCAATGTTGCTCCCTAAATATGTAAAGTTGTCTACTTCTTCAATGACGTGATCATTGATCTTCATCGAGTCCGTCTGCCTATTATTTATTTTCATTTCTTTTGTTTTATTTACATTTATGTGCAGTCCCATCGTTGCTGCTTCTGTTACTAATCTCTTTGTTTTCTCCTGCATATCTTTCTGTCTGTCTGACAGAAGGCACAAATCATCTGCAAAGTCTAGATCCTCCAGCTGTGTGTTAAATGTCCACTGTATTCCAGTTTTCTCTCCCTCTGTTGTCTGTCTCATAACCCAGTCTATGACCATGAGAAAAATTGCTGGTGATAGCAGACATCCCTGTCTGACTCCACTTTGTACTGTGAAGGGCTCTGATAGCTTTCCTTTGTGTACTACTTTACATGAGGCCTCCTGATAGAAATCTTGGATGATTTTAATGAATTTCTCTGGGATTCCATAATGTCTCAGGATTTTCGATGTCACGGTACGGTCTATACTGTCAAAAGCCTTTTCGAAGTCCACACAATTTACATACAAGGGGGTCTGCCACTCATTTGATTGTTCTATGATGATTCTGAGTGTTGCTATCTGGTAAATGCATGATTTTCCTGCACGAAATCCTGCCTGTTCTTTTCTAAGTTTGTCATCTACCGCCTTTTAAATACGGTCTAACAAAACTCTAGTCACAATTTTTCCAGCCACTGTTAGTTGTGTTATACCCCTCCAGTTGCTACATACAGTCAGATTTCCTTTCTTTGGCAGCTTGATAATGTGGCCTTCCTTTCAGCTCTTTGGGATGGCCTCTTGTTCCCAGATTTTCTTGAAGAGCTGGTGTATTGCTAGTCTGTATACTGTATTTGTTTTTAATTCGTTAATAGCGAAGTTAATGTAGTTATTTAGAGCTCACTTTAACATGCAATATTATACGCTTGATTTTCATGACATTAATTTGCTTGTTATTTGTCGTGAAACGAAGTGTAACCCACTACTTTGTTAATCACTATGTCGAGATACAGATTTGCTTCAACCAATCAACGATCAACGTTCACCAGTCTCTGAGACAGAATAAATTAACGGCCATCTTGTTCACGCAAGATGGCCGATGAAAACTGAATAAAATTAGGCTGTATGAGACCAGGTACAAAACCGGAGGAAACCAATCAACTTGCTCCGCCAGGAACCAACCGAAAGCTTTCCTCAAGTAGTTACTTGACTATATAATCGGGCGGATTTTGTGCTAACCACGCAACCCCGAACTTGACGCCAGAGATACAGACTGAAGAGGGAGAAGCTGTCACCTTGATTTATGGTAACTTACCTGAGGGCATCGACCTGCAACCTACTTCACTAAGTCGCGTCAAAACCTGGCCAGTTTAAAATCTTAGGAGGGTAAATATTTTTACGATAACCGTTGGTATTTGTTGTGTGTCATTTATACTACCTATCAGGTTACTGATTGTATCTTGGGGGGAATTAAGTATAATGATTGTATTTCCTATTATGATTGAATAGACGAAGACTAATAGGACTCATACTTCAACCTATTGTCTCCTATACTTCAATCTATTGTCAGTCTATAACTTCAGTCTATTGTCTCTGATAATTCCAAACTGTAAATATAACCAAAACAGTCCTTCTTAGGACTCAATCTATTGTCTCAGATAAGACCAACTGCAATATAACCAAAACAGTCCTTGTTAGGACTCAATCTATTGTCGCATCTAACTCCAATCTATTGTCTCCTATAACTCCAACCTGATATATCACCAACCAGTCCTCGTCTCATATACTCCTATCATAAGAACATAACAATATTGTTAGGATATATGTTACCAGCTATTGTCAGAGAGGGCGTGATATAGTATAGGGGGAAGGACATTGTTGTATCACACCTAGGTGTACATATTATTGGATTTATTCATGTATTGATTTATATTATGGGATGTATTCATGTATAAAATGTATTCATGTATTGAATCTATATTATTGAATGTATCCATGTATTAGTTTATCAGAAAGAATGTTTTGCAAGTAGACACCTGTCTTGTCTCGCTATTGCTAAATCATACTGAGCCATGTTGTCATTCATCCCACATGCATACATCGGAGACACGCTCATTTCACTCACACTAGAAATAGGTGGGCTTGAGGACAGAAATTAGCCCCTATTTTTGCTTTGTTACAGGTTTAATTGTGTCCTAAAAACCTGAGGTCGTATGTTCGAGTCAATCCCGCTGCCTGGAACTCCGCAGGAGCATAGAGGTTGACCAGACTCTACATCTTTGGTCCCCCTCAGTCTTGGGTGGGCTAAAGGAACGATACTCTGCCGGTGGTGTGAACCAAACAAAGAAGAACAGACTTAAGAGAGATGAGTACACATTAGTACCATTTCTGTCGGCATTGTGAGCATAGAACTGTCAATGAAGAAAACGTGAATTAGCGTAGCAAGAGACAATAATAAGATCATAGTGGATAAATTATACGTAAATAACAGCATAGCTGATAAACGTTATATCCTTAATTAACAGCACAGCTGATATAATTTTTGTTCCTATAATTGGAAAACGTGTTGTAATATTTATAAATATAAATATTTGTAAATCATATGTAAACTTACCAATTCATTTCATTCCATTTTTTGCAACATTCACCTTTCAGCACAAGAGTAGATAGTGTATATATACTAAATAAAATATAAGGAAATTGTATTTTGAACGACTTGTCAATTTTATCATTGTTAAGTAAAAATCTGTTTCCTTGTTTATTAATATCACAGTTAGTTACACAGCGGAGGTGGCACTTTATGTCGGTCTCCTCTCTACTATTGTTTCGAGATCAGAACATTCACAGCCGTAACTAATTTGTGATACCAGTAGTTCTCTCAGACACTGGGACTTCACCATTTTCTGCAGAAATTCTATTTCTGTAATTGTCAGTACTATACTGATCCAAGAGCCAAATAAAACCTCTCGCCACACTGGGGGCTCGTTCCTGGGATATTTCTGTATATCTTGAGCCATACTTAGTCTATTCATCTATCTACACTCTATCTTGTGCCACCCATAGGTAACATAAGAAAATAAATTTTATTTTGAGAAAATCATTATAGGATTTTTACAAAATTATTTTCGTAGGAGGAGTACCATTTAGTACTCAGTAAATAGTTGATGCTCACAAAGTTGCACGGAAATTTATTTGTTCATTTAAATTAATTAAGTTTAATTAAAATATTTGGTTATAGTAACTATACATACCCTCTCTAAGTAACGCCATGGCTGATCTAGTGAAGTTCAGGACTGCGATCATGCAGATGGGTAAGGAATTAAATATGACAGGTGATGCTCTTACTCAGTATGTCACAACAGAAGTGGACAAACACATGGATAGGGAAGAAAGAAAGTTGCAATTAGAGACTGAAGCAAGGAAATTAGAGGCTGATAGAGAAGCAAAGAAATTTGAGGCTGAGGAAAGGCGGTTGCAAGCAGAAGCTGAGAGAGAAGACAAAAGATTAGAAATGGAAGTCAAGAAATGGGAGGCTGAAAATGAGGCAAAGAAAATTGAAGCTGAGGAAAGGAAATTACAAGCAGAGAGAGACCATCAGTTGAGATTAAAAGAGCTTGAAATTCAGGCAAATACTGGCAATAATGGTGGTAGCTCACCTCACTCTGAGAGTAGCTCCAGCCAGAGCACCTCAAGTGGGGCCATGAATTTTCATCTGGACCCATTTGTTGAGAAAGAAGACGCCATTGAGTCGTACCTGGATAGATACGAAAGACTTGCCACTACCTATGGCTTAGTGAAAGAAAAGTGGAGTCTTAAACTATCTCAGGGATTGAGAGGTGTTGCCTACGATGTATATTTGAAGCTCTCAAGAGATGACCAGGAAGATTATGAAATCCTGAAACAGGCACTGCTTGTGAGATATGAAAAGAACTCAGAATCATATAGAAAGAAATTCCGAACAGCTAAACTTCTTCCAGGAGAAAACTATCACCAGTTCTCTGCTAGATTGGAAACCTATTTGGAAAAATGGAGTAGTTTAGGAAAGTGTCAGGATCTGAAAGAAATGATAATGATGGAGCAAGTGAAAGAGTCCATGCCTCAAGAAATGAGGAAGTTTATCATGGAACAAGGAGCAGAGAGATTGGGAGATATTGTAACTGTTGCTGAGAGATATCAAGCAGCTCAGGCAGAAGTATTAGGAAATAAGAAGAAGCAGAGTGAAAACTTCCAATCATCACAAAACTATACCAAATATGAACAAAATGACCATACCACAAGGAACAAACAAAGATTTGACCAAAAGGACAAAAACCCTCTAAGATCGGATAAGACACCTTACCGGAAGGAAGGAAAGTGGTGTAAAACTTGTCTAATGAGTAACCACAATACTGCGGACTGCAGAAGGAAGAACCCTCCTTATTACGCTGCGTGTCTCACAACAGGGAACAAGGGAAGGAAGGAACTGGCAGTTAGTCAGAATGACCTCCACCATCCCCCTGTCTGTGAGGAAGTGACATGTAATGGCACTAAAATTCAGTGCTTATATGATTCCGGATTGGAATTCGACTCAGTCGTGAGTGCAGCCCTAGTGCACCCTGATCAACTTACCACAGAAACAGTGGACATACAAGGGGCAATGCAGGGAACCGGCACCATGACACTTCCCATAGCAAGGATCAATGTGAGAACTCGCTATGTGGAAGGAGTGATAAGAGCAGCAGTAAGTGATGATCCTATATACCCGCTGGTAATAGGATGTAAATATGTCTTTTTGGGTGACCCAATAAAACCTGTTGTCATGGCAGCAAACCATACCAGGTCGAGCACCAAAAAGGAGGAGGGAGATCCAATAACCATTCATCGTACAAAGATGAAAAAGGCTCAAACAGCAGACAGCACATTGAAGCCTTGTTTTGGCAAATTGCCAAAGGCCCATAACCCTCCAGAGAAAGGAGACTACTATATGGAAAATGGCCTACTCTACAGACAAGCTGGAAAAGGACCTAAAGGGCATGGACAGCTGGTAGTGCCAAAATTCTATAGGGAGGAAATTATGGAGCAAGAGCATGCTACATCAAGCAGTGGTCACAGAGGAAAAAGGGCCACTTGTCAAAATATAGCATTGCGATATTACTGGCCAGGAATAATTGAAGACATAAGTCGGTATATGAAATCCTGTTCAGAATGTAACCAGGTAACCTCATTCAGAAGCGTAGACCAGTTACAGGACCTAGGGAAGCATTGTTGCGGACGTAGGCCCACAAAGAAGATACACAAGAGAAAACAACAGGTAGAAGCAGTGATAACGAGAAAACGAAATCACAACAAGTCTACTGTTACACCAGTAACCATGGCAACTCTCCGTATTGTACAGAGAGGGGACGAGAGACATCCCACCCCGACTAGATATTTGTCGGAACACCATGGCCTGGATCATTTGGAAAATTTGGTTAGTCAGCAACCAGTATTAAAAAAGCTGCAGAAACAAACCCGAACCAAAGGAGGTAGGAACCAGGGCTGTACCAAACAGTTGATGGAGACAGGCCCCACTTCGGTATACTGCCCCTTACAATAGAAATAGGTGTGGGTCCGGCAACGTTGTTGTATTGCCGTCCCCATACACAGTCCACTGGAAGCATTGCTGCGGACATGGACTTAACAATAGCAAGCACAGGCACTAGAGGATGAGATTGACTATCTCTTAAAAGGGAAAATTATTTCAAAGTCTGAATTTCCCTATAGCTCAAGTGTGGTGCTATTAAGGAAGCCTAGTGGTGAACACAGGTTATGTATTTACTACAAGAAGTTATATGCTATCACAGAATCTCAGGTGGACCCATTACCTGACACCAACCAGCTGTTCTCTACACTGAGTAAGGCTAGGTATTTATCGAAGGTAGATCTAAGCAAGGGATACTACCAAATACCAGTGAAACCAGAAGTTAGGAAAATGCTGGCATTCAGTACATCAGACGGACACTACGAGTTTAATGTACTACCCTTTGGGCTGAAAAATGCTCCAAGTATCTTTTCAAGAATGATGAGGAAATTATTGGAACCTCTACAAAATCCCCATATCACTAACTTTATGGATGACATTCTTGTTGCTACAAACACATTTGAAGAGCATATAGTAGCGCTCTCCATGTTGTTTGACAGACTGAGAGAAACTGGATTGACTGCACGTCCAACCAAGTGCTATATCGGTTGTAAGGAGTTGGAATTCTTAGGTCACACTATTTCTACAGGTCATATGTCTCCTGACCCAAAGAATATAGAGAAGCTAAAGAAGGCACCCAGACCTCAAACGAAGAAAGATGTGAGATCATTCGTGTCTTTATGTGGGTTCTATCAGAAGTACATACCCCATTTTAACTCTCTGTGTGCACCATTAACTAACTTAACGAAGAAAGGACAGCCTGACAAAATCCAATGGAATGCTGATTGTGAAAAAGCTTACACAGAGCTAAAAGCAAAACTCACCAGCAAACCCATCCTTACACTACCCGATATCACACAGGAATTTGTATTAAGAACGGACGCTAGCAGTATAGGTATTGGTGCAACTCTCTTGCAGAAATCAAAAGCCCAGCCGGAGGAACTTTTACCAGTCGCCTACGCCAGTAGGAAGCTGAATGCAGCTGAGTTGAATTACTCGACCATAGAGAAGGAATGTTTAGCTCTAATTTGGTCCTTCAACAAATTTTCACCTTATCTGTATGGGACACACTTCATTGTCCAAAGCGATCACCAACCTTTAACATTCTTGGCTGCATCTAAAAAGCTAAATTCGAGATTGTTAAGGTGGAGTCTGCTTCTTGCGCCTTATTCCTTTACCGTGAATTACATTCCGGGAAGAGACAATGTAGGAGCTGATTTTTTAAGTCGACACCCTAGTACTCTGGAAGGACAGACGCAAAAGGATTAACCACAGCAGGGGTTTACACGTCAGCTATGACAAGTCACAGCTAGGAAAGGAGGGGGCTATGTCGTGAAACGAAGTGTAACCCACTACTTTGTTAATCACTATGTCGAGATACAGATTTGCTTCAACCAATCAACGATCAACGTTCACCAGTCTCTGAGACAGAATAAATTAACGGCCATCTTGTTCACGCAAGATGGCCGATGAAAACTGAATAAAATTAGGCTGTATGAGACCAGGTACAAAACCGGAGGAAACCAATCAACTTGCTCCGCCAGGAACCAACCGAAAGCTTTCCTCAAGTAGTTACTTGACTATATAATCGGGCGGATTTTATGCTAACCACGCAACCCCGAACTTGACGCCAGAGATACAGACTGAAGAGGGAGAAGCTGTCACCTTGATTTATGGTAACTTACCTGAGGGCATCGACCTGCAACCTACTTCACTAAGTCGCGTCAAAACCTGGCCAGTTTAAAATCTTAGGAGGGTAAATATTTTTACGATAACCGTTGGTATTTGTTGTGTGTCATTTATACTACCTATCAGGTTACTGATTGTATCTTGGGGGAATTAAGTATAATGATTGTATTTCCTATTATGATTGAATAGACGAAGACTAATAGGACTCATACTTCAACCTATTGTCTCCTATACTTCAATCTATTGTCAGTCTATAACTTCAGTCTATTGTCTCTGATAATTCCAAACTGTAAATATAACCAAAACAGTCCTTCTTAGGACTCAATCTATTGTCTCAGATAAGACCAACTGCAATATAACCAAAACAGTCCTTGTTAGGACTCAATCTATTGTCGCATCTAACTCCAATCTATTGTCTCCTATAACTCCAACCTGATATATCACCAACCAGTCCTCGTCTCATATACTCCTATCATAAGAACATAACAATATTGTTAGGATATATGTTACCAGCTATTGTCAGAGAGGGCGTGATATAGTATAGGGGGAAGGACATTGTTGTATCACACCTAGGTGTACATATTATTGGATTTATTCATGTATTGATTTATATTATGGGATGTATTCATGTATAAAATGTATTCATGTATTGAATCTATATTATTGAATGTATCCATGTATTAGTTTATCAGAAAGAATGTTTTGCAAGTAGACACCTGTCTTGTCTCGCTATTGCTAAATCATACTGAGCCATGTTGTCATTCATCCCACATGCATACATCGGAGACACGCTCATTTCACTCACACTAGAAATAGGTGGGCTTGAGGACAGAAATTAGCCCCTATTTTTGCTTTGTTACAGGTTTAATTGTGTCCTAAAAACCTGAGGTCGTATGTTCGAGTCAATCCCGCTGCCTGGAACTCCGCAGGAGCATAGAGGTTGACCAGACTCTACATCTTTGGTCCCCCTCAGTCTTGGGTGGGCTAAAGGAACGATACTCTGCCGGTGGTGTGAACCAAACAAAGAAGAACAGACTTAAGAGAGATGAGTACACATTAGTACCATTTCTGTCGGCATTGTGAGCATAGAACTGTCAATGAAGAAAACGTGAATTAGCGTAGCAAGAGACAATAATAAGATCATAGTGGATAAATTATACGTAAATAACAGCATAGCTGATAAACGTTATATCCTTAATTAACAGCACAGCTGATATAATTTTTGGTCCTATAATTGGAAAACGTGTTGTAATATTTATAAATATAAATATTTGTAAATCATATGTAAACTTACCAATTCATTTCATTCCATTTTTTGCAACATTCACCTTTCTGCACCAGAGTAGATAGTGTATATATACTAAATAAAATATAAGGAAATTGTATTTTGAACGACTTGTCAATTTTATCATTGTTAAGTAAAAATCTGTTTCCTTGTTTATTAATATCACAGTTAGTTACACAGCGGAGGTGGCACTTTATGTCGGTCTCCTCTCTACTATTGTTTCGAGATCAGAACATTCACAGCCGTAACTAATTTGTGATACCAGTAGTTCTCTCAGACACTGGGACTTCACCATTTTCTGCAGGAATTCTATTTCTGTAATTGTCAGTACTATACTGATCCAAGAGCCAAATAAAACCTCTCGCCACATTATTCAAGGCCGAAAAGTAAAAGAAAAGTAAAATTTATATTCTTATATTCTATGCAAGCACCCTTTTTCTAGTTTCTTTACCCTATATAAATAAAGACCCCCCCCCCCCCCACCCCTTTTTTTTTTAGTTCATTCGTGAAGAAAAGCACGCTTATCTGATTGACTGAGCTTTCAGTCAACTGAGCATGAAAATGGCTGACAGACTTTTAAATGAGGCCTGTGTAAATGCCGTTAAAAAATTTACATCACTACCATCATGTGCAATGTCGTGATGCGAGAGTACCTGACCACAGATGTCAATTCTTGACCTTCTAATGCAGTTATCTTTGCAACGAGTGGTATGTGGGAATTTTTTTGATTGCTATAAATACGTTGTGCGGATACGCTGTGCGAATACTTTGTGCTAATACGCTGCGCCGATAAAATAATAATAATAATAGCCCCTTCAGTCATAAGTGACCACGGGAATGCGCCCCTGAGGTGACAGCCCACAGCTGCTTATTTTCCTGTTGTTCCTTTCGACGTTTTCTCCTCTCTTCTGCTTGTTGTGTGAGCTTCTTTTCGCCCAATCTGAGGTGGCGCCGCAGATAGCATCGTCACTTGGTGCAATCCGGAGCTTCGTCCTCCCAGGTTGCTAGATTTATGTGCAGTGCCTTCATGTCTCTCTTGCACACATCTTTGAATCGCAGCTGCGGTCGCTCAACTGTTCTTTTGCCATCTGCCAGTTGTCCATAGAAGATATATTTCGGGATGCAACCATCTTCCATGCGGCGGACATGGCCAAGCCCGCGTAGTCTGCGCTGTCTAAGCAGTGTATACATGCTTTGAAGGCCAGCACGTGACAACACCTCGGCATTCGTCACTTTATCTTTCCACGAAATGCCGAGGATGTGGCGTAGACGCCGTAGATAGAAAGTATTGAGCCTTCTTTCTTGCTTAGCATAGATTGTCCATGTCTCGCTGCCATATAAGAGTGTGCTGGTGACGCAGGCGTTATATACTGCAGCTTTGGTGACAAATTGGATCGTTTGCTTTTTCGTAATTTCCTCTCATCGCCTTTATTATCTATTATTTCGGCATATTTAACGCACATAATTTCGTGCCTATCCTCTACTCAAAATTGTTACCCTTTTTTCCTACTATCATTGTTCACGTTTCACGCTTCGATGCATGACAGGGCCAGACAATCGCCCATCCCTGAGAGATTAATTGAATCACTAAACGTGATAATACCACATTGACTCCAGGTAAATGCGAGCATAAAGTGTTTGTTCAAGATTGCGTAATCACTTCCGATCCGACAGTAGAATGGACTTGCAATACGGGTTTAATTGTATAGACCACGATTTGTCTAGACAGGCAGTCGGATTGCGACAAGTCATGTGATACAAGAGATCGGCAGAGTCTGATAAACTAAGTAATCAGACTTCCGAATTACTTGGGATAGGTGATTCTAGAAAAACGCAATAATGGAAGACATTTTGAAGAGTGAGCAGGAAGTGTGATATGTAAACTTTGACAACACTTTACGGAAATCACAATTCCTAATTAAGGAAAGTGGCTGTTTAAATTCTCAAACGTATGAGTCACGCAGGAAATTCCATAAGCACAACTCTATCATAACATGTACTTTGCCATTGGTTTCGCAATTCGAGTTGTCATATACAATAGCTCTGACTGGGAGTTTCCTAATAGTAGACCAAGGGTGCGTGGGTGAAGTCTGAGATATAATGTAGAACCTTTTAGACACACGGCGCTGCATTTCTCCAATCGTCAAGAAGACAGCTCGAACTGAAGCCAGGAGACAATAGAAATAAAGATTCTGACTTTAAATAGGACCGGACTTACAGGAACACTAGAGCAAGGAAACCCTAAGTTATTCATACAGAAACCGGACTTATACAGGACTTACTCATAAAATCGCAGAGGGATTGTTAATAGAACTAAATACCCTGACGTGTGTTCAAGGCATCTATATCAAGTTGCCAAGACTATTTACCTGAGCAAGAAGTCTGAGATTTTTCAATTATTGAGGTGAGTTGTAACATACATTTTATGCTTTGAATTTTACATGTTTATACTTGCTAGTGGGGTTAAAGATTCATACTAGGCTGGCAACCTCAGTATGTGAAAAGGAAACATTCACGAACCACCACAGCAAGCGCTGGTGATTGCTTCATGCTAGTTCTCACGGAAGAATCAAAAGCAGAGGTAACTCCAAACTCCGAATGGAGCAGAGAATGAGTGATGATTACATGAACATAGTTGTGCATAGTTGTATATATCATTTTGTGAATGTATGTAAACTTAAATATGTTCCTTCAGGTACAAGCCACTGCTGCTGTCAAGTCACAAATTTGTCATTAAATTAACTGACATACTAGTAATTTTCCAACATGCCCTCAGTGATACAATACGCTAAGAGAGAGTAAAAATTTGAGAAAACAAACGGCTGACGGACGGCGGGAAAGGCGCATGATTAACTTCGGGAAAACAAAGACTTAGCAGAGGAATTTGTTCTTTTATTCCCTCTAAAGTTTGTGGTACCAGTGCAATGCGACCCGATTATTTGTGGTACGACCCGGAGATACCATTTACTGTGCTACCACTTTGTGGTTCAAGAGCTGGATCGACATTTGTAAACCTGCAGTGCACTGGTGGTGAAAATTCTTGCCTTCACCAGGAGAGGCTACATCCTGAACTGATCTGGAAACGTTCCCTCACCACAGAGACGAATTTACGGAAAAGCAGCATCGGCACTTCAGCATTTTGGCAATTCTTAATTTTAACAGGCCAAACACGACTGAACTTTATTTGCCTTTTATCATTAAGCTTAAATAATTTCTGTGAAGAAACCTATTTTTTAAATCACCAACAAACATTTATTTACAAGTGTTAAAGTAATTGATCATTAAATTTGCATATGTTTATTTTGACAAATTTATAGTTGAATTAATTATTACAGAGCGAAAGGCACACATGTGACTCAGAACCTTAGTGTAAATTCATATATATATATATATATATATACATATATATATATATATATATATATATATATATATATATATATATATATATATATATATATATATATATATATATATATATATATATATATATATATATATATATATCGAGCTAATAAGAGGAATTTCGCTGAATTAAATCAGCTGGGGACTTGAACAAGATAAATCACACAATATACATCTTCACAAAACTTGACTTCTGAAATATCTTGTGAATACTTCATCGAGGTAGAAGCATCAGTATCCTTCTATCTACAACTCTGCCAAGAGTAATCTTGTGCGAAGGTAGACACATTTGAAGACCCACATTAGATACTCTAGGTTTTGGCCACTGTTGGACCACAACTGCAGAGAAAGGGGAGGCAATCCGTGACAGGCGGGCAAAGGTAGCTGCAGCTTTGCCAATGCGGCTATCAATTTCTGTGTCCAGAGAGAGTTTGTCATTGGTGGTAGACCTCAAGTATGTGAAGTGGCGCACCACTGCCAATTCATAGTTATCGATAGTGATAACTAGTGCAGCACCCAAATCCTGACTCAGCACATTTGTTTTCTTTAGACGTATTGTGAGGCCAAAGTCCTTGCATGCTTGAGTGAAGCAATTTATCAAGCTCTGAAGGTCATGTTGGCTTTGAGTGATGACTGTAGCGTCATCAGCGAATAACAAGTCTCTTATAGGGACTCTTCTGATTTTTGTTTTTGCCTTCAGCCTTGCGAGATTAAACAGACGGCCATCTGACCTAGTGTGAAGGCATATTCCTTCAGTTGCATCTCTGAATGCATGTTTCAAGAGTAAGGCAAAGAAGATTCCGAAGAGGGTTGGAGCCAGAACGCAGCCTTGTTTAACGCCATTGTGTATATCAAAGGGCTGTGGTGTGCTTTCAGCAAATTGGACTGGTCCCTTCGTGTCCTCATGGAACGACTTTATCATTTCCAGCAATTTAGCAGGGCAGCCTATTTTCAGGAAGATTTTGAAGAGTCCATCCCTACTAACCAGGTCAAATGCCTTTGTGAGGTATATAAAGGCGATAAATAAAGGCCTTTTCTACTCTCTTGATTTTTCCCGAATCTTGCGCCGATACACTATGCCGATATGAGGTGCTAGTACATTTTGCCAATATGCTGCTCCGATACGCGTTGCCGAAACGCAATGCCGATATGCTGTGATGATATTTTGTGCAGATACGATGTGCATTGTGAACTTTTTTTTTTTTTTTTCGTAACAGAAATTTTGTCATAAACCGCTGGTAACAAATGTTCTGGAAGACGGAGCACTGGTAAATACTCGTTTTCACTATTATGATAACATTTCTTGGGGTCATATGATAACTTAGTGATCTTCAAGTGGACGCCAGCTGGAGTAGGCAACCTCGTCTTTACACAACCTCATGTCAAAGTGCTGTTTATAAACGCTAGTGTTGACTTCTTTCAAATTTACGATGTTAAAACGTCCAGTAGCTTCTCTCCTTGTCTTCCTCTATCTATTTTTCCGTCAATATTTCCTGTTGTCACAATATATCACAGCTTTTCTCTTTTCATAACATGTCCGAACGACAATGGATTGCTCTTTTCTAGTGTCAGTAAAAAGCTTCATTGGCGTACTTGTTTCTTTCAGGACTTCATTACTCGTATTAGCTGTCAGTGGTATTCTTAACATTGTTCTACAAAACCACATCTCTGTGTCTTTCATAAATGTTTCTGCTTGTCTACTAATTGTGTACTACTTACTTCCATGTGTCAGGATTACGCTGTCTCTGAACAAATCTCATCCTTAACTTCCACTGAAACAGATTTGTTACACAGAATAATTTTCATTTTATTAAACGGTGCCATGTTTCCTAGGCTACTCTACTCTGCAGGCTCAATATGTGTCGACGACTTACAACATTAATATGATTTCGCACAATTTGGCAATGTAGAGAACTTTGAAATAACGGCGATTAGAACCAGCGAAATAAGAACTATAAAGTCAGTAATAATGGACATAAGTCTACGACTTCAATCTTACCTGTTAAGCCCCACATTCGAAACCTTTTTCCTAACATGTCCCCAGAGAGACGGAAACCCAATTTCTGCCAGGTTTGTCCTGGATATCTTCTTGCTGTCTAAGACAGTAGCAAAAGGTGGTTTAATCATCTTGACTGGGTGGACGCCATCAAACAGTTGTCGACATGAGGAACTGGGTGATAACTTAACGCTGACTGCAGCTGGGCAGACGGAAATTTTGTTTTGGACCAAAAAATCGAGCGGTATGTGAATATATTTTTTGTCCTGTGTCATGACTGTTGCTATGCCACCAACCGAAAAGAACAATTGATAAGACGCTGGACTGCGTGTCTCCACTAGTCACTGGCCTGTCATAGTCTAACAATAACTGTTATTGGTTAATTGTAGTGACGTATAATCAGCTCGGCCTTATCTGCTCATGCTGTTTGCAAACACGGTAAATTTAGAATTATGAATACCAGTCAATGGTGTATAAAGGGGTCGCGAGAGCAGCGCTCCGGCCCGGCTAACAGTAAGGAACGGGTGTCAACGGACACTATTATCACAGTACTGTACTGTTGACAAATCTACTTGCAAACATAATACTGTATATTTGTATATTTTATTGGGATGGAGGGGGAGGGAGTTCCAAAGAAAGGATCTACCCTGTGTGCAAAATACTTAAAGTACGCCTCTAATACCAGTAGTCACGTGATTTACGTGCATTTCGACGTTATAAGTTGATCACCGCTATAGATAATTTTACCACAAGAAACGTATTTAAAAAAAAATACATACAGGAAATCATGATGATGTTTCTCATTAAGCATCAACTTTAAGTTTACCAGCTTATTCCATTGACTTTTGCCACAATGTTACCCTCCATTTTTCTTAGCTTATTTCCTTAGCCCTTTTTGTTTAGTTATTCTTCTACAGATTACCTTAATTTCTTCAGTATCTTAAATTTACTGCATTCTCATTGGTTAAAATATTTGTGAAATTAGAACACATGTTATCGGAGACAGGGAACTCCGCAACAGTGTAATAAACGTTGATAAGGATCGAGTCTGAAGAACAACATTCATGAAGCTGATTTAAGCCAAATATGAATTATCAGAATTACGTTATCAGAAATGTATTGAAGCAAAGTTTAGTTGTGTTAACATTATAAATATGCTGAAAGAAACTAGCAGCGAGGATTTTTATTAAATGTCGATGGCAATCTTAAGGAAGTTTATGTCAAATCACATACTCTTGCAGCGGTGGTATCTGTAGCAATTAGTTTAACAAGATGAGGTTGCCATTCCAATGCACATTATATAAACGCCAGTAAGCATATACACAATGGAGCAATGGTCCCATACTGTCTTTGCCTCATCCATCCCTAATTTAGTTATGTTGCCAAATCGTTTCTAATGTGATGTGTATTTTTAAGGATTATTCTGTCCTGTTTATTATTGATTATGATAAAGTCCTGTAAATGTGTGTAACTGTTATACTTTTACAATGTTGGGATTTTACTTTGTTTTATTGCAGATTAAAAAAAATAATAATATTGAAAATGAATGTGTAGGATAAATGAATTCAGTATGGGAGACGAGAGAAAGGATGGGCAGAATGTTAGACAGGCATGCGTGCCCATTTCTAAACCATTTGAAGATAAGTTCGTACGTTCGTTCGTTCGTTCTATCTGATTCTGCTCTTGAGTTAGGGAGAGCAAAGAAAAACACGGAGTTCCTATTCACTCAATAGCAGACTTTCAAATATTTCAGGAGTTCCGATTCTATACTACCCCAATGTGATCATACTCGAATTATTGTCTGATTTACCGTATAGATGTTTTGGATTTGTTTGTTTGTTTGGGGTTTTTTATTTTTATTTTTTTTATCTTTTTTTTCATTACGTTCTTGTTTGCTTAAACAAATACTTTATTTTGATTATGATTGGGTAATATCATTGTATGCTGTTATATAACCTTTATAATGCTTTATGCCTTTAATTTAATGCTTAAAGTAACATGTGGGAATGAAAAGGTATAGTATGCAAGATAAGTGAGAATGGAAGGGCAGAATGTTAGACGGGCTTGCGCGCCCAATTCTTAACCCTTTGAAAATAAAGTTCGTTTGTTCGTTCGTTCATCAGTTTAACCCCTTAAGGCCCAGCGGCCCATATATGACCCACTATTTATTTTCTTGCAATACATAGACACTTTTTTATATTCTGTCTTTTTTTAAATTCGTAACGCCCATAGACCCTCTCTTGGGCCATAGTAACCATAACTCTTGATAACTGCTCAAAATTTACTCAATGAATTCCCTTTCACAAATGGCGACCTCCATTGTTTGAAATTCGCAGCGTGAATCAGCTCTGTTTCTCTAGCGAGTAAAGCCATTTCACGGTAAGTTCCTACGTTTTATTCCACATAGTTAACTTTATTTTATGTTTAGAAATGTAGTGAAACGTAAATTGAATGCACTGATGTAAATGAAAAGTCGCATTATAAATCTAAAATGTGATGACCCACATGTGGTCCAATGGGCTTTAGGCCTACGTATAACACTGTCATGTAAAACAAACTTTCCTTAGTTCCGTGAGAAATGCTAATCATACAGGAGTGTTGGCTTCTGCCATCTGTAGAAATAGTAATTCTAGCATGTAAGGCACAATATGGTAGTTGGTTGGCTTTATTTTGATCATTTATTTGGTTAACCCATTTAATTTTGACTTTTTATTGGCCTATAGGCCCCTACAGTTTATATAATATCATCACTATCATCATTTTCCTTGTCACTATTTATGGAGCATGGAGCCACCACTACAGCTGATCCCCTACCAGGAAGCCTGCACAAAGCATGTATATACTGTTGCAGCAATAGTTTCTGTAGCAAGTTGTTTATTTGATAAGGTTGGCAGCTTCATATGAGTCACCTTGTACGGCATGTCTGTGGGAGCAATAGCCATACCCTGTCTTTATATCTTCAGAGATTCCCAAGAATTACATGGGGCAACATTTTGAAGATAATGCAACCATATTTTCACCATACGAGCTCGGACGCCGCCTCGGTATACAAGGTCCGCGCAGAGCAGTGACACCCCCAGGCTGCTTGCGAATAGTCTACTACTGGGAACATAAACAGATTAGGGATGAGCCCACTCTCCCGTTGAACAGGTGCTAAAGTCATAGATACTGGGCCAGAAGGCGCACCGGAAACCACAGTATCACGCAACTCGCTTTTTTTTTTCTATGGAGAGTACACCGTCAAATAAATCTCGTACTGGTGCTCGCCCTGTGGAGCTCCACCAGGCAGGTGCAGTGCCGGGCTCTGAGCCTCGACAGAGCCCACCCTCAGCTACTGGAGGACCCTCTAGACCGTCTTGTGGAGTCAGCAGACGGCGGAGGAGAACTACTGACCAAAACAAAACAGAAAAAGAGAAACCCAGAGTGCCACTTGTCATGATGCACTGGAATGCAGAGGGAGTGAACAGCAAGCAGGCTGGATACAGCAAAAAGACAGAGCTGGAAAACATCTTGTATGAGAAGCAAGTCAGTGTTTGCTGTATCCAAGAGACTCACTTGAAAGCAGATCAAACCTTTAAAATAAGGGGATATCAATGCTTCAGATCCGACAGAAAAGATAGACGAAAAGGAGGAGTACTTACTCTTGTAAGGAATAACATTCCTGCACACGAAAGGAAAACCTTCATGGATGGAGCAGAATATCAGCTGTTGCAGATAAAGGTAGACAAGATGGAAATAGAACTCCTGAACTATTACTGTCCGAACAACAAACCCCTGAGTCTCAGCTCTATACAGGTACCAGCCACCAACTTTATAGCAGTTGGAGACTTTAATAGCCACTCCCAGAGCTGGGGCTATAACCATCTGGATCACAGAGGTGAAGAGGTTGAAACTTGGCAAGATGATCACTCCCTAATCCTAGTCAATAATGCCACAGATACTCCTACCTTCTACTCCAGAGGATGGCACACAACTTCAACACCAGATCTTGCCTTCTCCACACCAGATATAGCTGGATCTATTAGTAGAGAAGTAGGAGACCAACTAGGGGGAAGCGACCATCGCCCAATCTTTCTTACTGTCCAGAGTGCAACTCTCAGTACAGGCCCAGCCATTACAAGATGGAACTACAAAAAAGCCAACTGGGGTTTATTCAGGCATCAGGTGAACACGCTGCTGTCTACCCTCAAGGTACAGAACAGAGACATTAATGAAGTGGTAAAAGACTTCAACAGATGCATACTACAAGCTGCAAAAGAAACCATTCCCAAAGGATGCCGGCGTAACTACATACCATACTGGTCCAGCACACTCCAAGAACGTCAGGAAGCTATGGACAGGGCTAGAAAGGACGCAGAGTCTCAGCCTTCACTTGAAACTCACAACAAATGGAAAAAGGCTGTAGCAGAGTTTCAGAGAACAAAGCTAGAAGAAAAACGGAAAAGCTGGAGAACTAAAACGGCATCGCTGAACCTTGAGAAAGACGGCAGGAAACTTTGGAGATTAGTCAAGTCTCTAAATGAAGAGCGTTCCTCACCTAGGCAGACTATCACATTGGATGAAGGTGGCAAACTTTTCAGAGGAAAACAAGCTGCAGACTTGTTTGCTAGAAGATACAGTTCAGAAAGCAACTTACCCATTAACATAGATCATCAGAGAGAGATAAGAAAAGAAATACTGGCAACCATGGGACAGACAGATACTCCTGCCCCAATGAGGGAACCCATCACACTAGGAGAACTACAGAAGGCTATTTCCAAGCTTAAGTTTCAAAAGTCACCCGGCCCAGACAAAATCAGCAACGAAATGCTAGTAAATCTGAGCTCAGCAGCAAAGACAAAACTGCTTGAGATATTCAACCACAGCTGGTTGAAAGGAACGGTACCCCAAGTATGGAGAGAAGCCATCACAATACCCATACTAAAGAAAGGGAAATGTAAGACCGAGGCTGCAAGTTACCGGCCAATCAGTCTCACAAGCTGTGTTGGGAAGACTATGGAGCGAATAGTCAACCACAGATTGAAATGGTATTTAGAGTCTGAGCAGATCCTGGTGCCGGAACAAGCTGGATTTAGAGAATGCTACAGTATAGAAGACCAAGTTACTTACTTGTCTCAAGCAATAGAAGATGCCTTCCAGGAGAAGAAAAAGGTCCTAACGATCTGGGTCGACTTCAAGCAGGCCTTTGACAAGGTGTGGAAAGATGGCCTCATTGCAAAACTTAGGAGAAGTGGAATCCAAGGCAACATGATGAAATGGATCCAGTCATACTTGCATAACAGGAGAACTAGAGTCACTCTTGACGGTCTGCAGAGCAGAAAAGTGTTGCTCCATCAGGGGGTACCTCAAGGAGGAGTAATTTCCCCAACACTCTTCCTTGTTTACATCAATGACCTGGTGAAAGATCTCCCTGCAGGAGTTAAAGCTGCCTTATATGCAGATGACCTAGTACTCTGGTGCGCTGATGAAAATGTCACCACAGCAAATTATAGAATGCAGCGGGCAGCAGACATGCTAGTGTCATGGGCAGAGAAATGGCTTATCACAATAAACACAGACAAAACCTCCACAACACTGTTCTCCCTCGCCCCCAAGGACAAATCAGCTAACATACACCTAGGGACAACCGTGATCAAGGAAGAAAGCTACCCCACCTATCTTGGGGTGACATTTGACCAAAGGCTTACATGGAATAAGCATATTGAAAATGCAGAAGGAAAGGCCCGAAGACGACTAGGCATACTCAGAAAATTAGCAGGTACCAACTGGGGAGCAAATGAACGAAATCTAAAGAAGATTTATAATGGAGTAATAAGACCACACTTAGAGTTTAGCTCAGCAGCATGGTCATCAGCTGCTAACTCACATCTGCAGTCTTTGGACAAGGTGCAAAATCAAGCTCTCAGGCTCATTACAGGAGCCATGAAAACTACACCAATAACAGAGATGCAGAAGGTTGCTGGATTACAGACATTGTCCCATAGAAGAGACACAAAAACCATGATCCAGATGGAAAAGTACAACAGTATGCCAATGCACCCAATGAAGGCAAGACTAGATGATCTGGCATTGGGACGTCTAAAGCGTAGCAGCTTTGTGCATCGGGGGAAAAGACTTATAAGACAGCATCAAGAAGACCTATCCATGAAGACAACACCACTGAAGCCCACCCTATACCCTGTACCATGGGAGCAGGCCAGCAGTGCCCTCCAAATTAATACATCAGTCAGTGGTCTCACAAGTGGATGTGAGTATAATGATCTGCAAAAACGAACTGCTACATTGAGTATGATCCAAGAAAGCTATCCCGATCAATCATGGATACATGCCTATACAGATGGATCAGCAACTAATGCTGTTAGGAATGGAGGTGCCGGTATCTTTATCTCATATCCTGACAACCACTATGAGACTAGGCACATTCCCACTGGTAAATTCTGTTCCAACTATACAGCTGAGGTTCAAGCTCTAGAGCAAGCTGCAAATATGATTTATAACACCAACTCTGACTGCCACCAGGTAGTCATCCTCACAGATGCACTGTCTGTCCTGCAAGCTCTCAAGGGTGGTAAACTCCCGCATCTGAGAAATGAACTAAACAAGGTAGCTGCCAAAAAGAGAACCATACTTCAGTGGGTACCATCTCATTGTGGTGTACCCGGAAATGAAAAGGCAGATAAACTTGCAAAAAAGGGAGGAGAATGTGAACAAGAAGATAATGAAGTCACATACTTTGAGAAAAAGAGAGCTATCCAGACTATCAGAAGAGAACAGAACCAACCCAAAGACGACTATCACACTCTCGACCGGCAGGGACAGATAACTATTTTTCGACTCAGGACAGGGCATAACAAACTGAATAAACACATGCACAAGCTACGATTGTCTGCTTCACCACTGTGCACATGTGGATTAAACGAACAAACTGCTGAGCATGTTCTACAGGACTGTCCTCTGTATGACCAGTTAAGAAAGATATACTGGCCCAATGACTCAACACTAAACTCAAAGCTATATGGAGTTAAAGAGGAACTTCAAACAACAGTCGAATTCATCATGAGAACTCGTCTGACGGTGTAATCATCAAAGATGCGATCGCAAGAAGAAGAAGACATGGGGCAACTTATATAGTACAAACCTAACATAATATTTGTGTGTGAAGTTATATATGTAAAAGCCAGATCCAAACCTCAGAAATGAGGTATCTGAGGAAGGTGGTTGAATTAATAAGAAGAGACATGGTCCGCAACCAGACGATACGTCAAGGCGTAAAATCCCACCCCCTGCAGACCCAAGTAGAACAGTCCCAACTAAGATGGTTTGGCCATGTCTGCAGAATGGGAGAAGATTGGCTACCATGACAAGCATGGGAAACAAAGAGCCAGGGATCCAGACCCCCCAGAGTCCGCTGGGAGGACAACATTAGACAATCTTTGAAGGACCGAAGACTATAATGGAACCAGGCCAGGAGGAAGACAGCCGATAGAATAGCCTAGCGCTCTCTCTTCCAAACCTCTACACCTCACGGTAGAAGGGGAACGACTAAGTAAGTAAGTAAGTTATATATGTAAGACAGAATTTAAAAAAAAGCACTTTTATTATTTCAGACATGGCATCTCAACGAAAGGAAAAGCTGTTGACATCCGTTGATGTTTTGGACATGATTGACACAAATGACAGTGACTTATCAGGTGCCGAGTCAACTGATGATGATTTATCAGATAATGACTGTGTCGATGAAGATACCCCTTTTACCTCTAATGCAACAGATAGCAGTGAGGAAGATGGCGATGACACTACTCGGAAGGTTACCTCACCATCTGATAAGATGTTGAATGGGGATAATGTGACATACTCACCCGCTACTTCAACCCTTGCAACATTATCCTCTTCGACATCTAAAGATGGGATTACTGCTGGCCAGTCCCATACATACAGGTGGAGAAAGAAATCATTTGAACCACCTAATTCTCAGTTTAAAGGGCCTACTTATGAACTTTCAGATGATTTTGAGCTTGGATCCCCACTTTGCTACTTCAAGCAGTTTCTCACTGATGACATGTTAGAACTTTTAGTGGACAATTCAAATTTATACAGCACACAGAAAAGTGGGAAGTCCATAAATACCAACAAGAAACAGATAGAACAGTTAATTGGAATGTATTTTAGAATGGGGCTAGTAAAGATGCCTGGTAACAGATGCTACTGGGAAGAAGAGACACGGTATGATCCTATTGCTGGTGTGATGAGCCGAAACACATTTCTAGCACTAATCCAATCACTGCATTTTACAGACAACTTAAGTGTCACAGAAAGTGATCAGAAAGACAAGTTATGGAAAATAAGGCCATGGCTGCAGAAGTTAAGATCAAACTGTTTGAAAGTTGTCCCTGATGCCAACCAATCTGTGGATGAAATAATGATACCTTTCACTGGAAAATTTAGCAAACTTAAACAGTATGTAAAAGGCAAGCCTCATCCTTGGGGGATAAAAGTTTGGGCTCGGTGAAGCACTAATGGAATTTTCCATGATTTTGAAGTATATCAAGGAAACCGTGAAAAACATAAAAACTCAAAACTTGGAGTGGGAGCAGAAACAGTCCTACTTTTAACTGAAACACTACCTTTTCACAAGAATTACCAGATATTTGCAGATAATTTTTTTACAGGAATGCCTCTTGTTGTAGCATTAAAAGAGCGTGGCATGTTCTTCACAGGAACTGTCAGAATTAACCGTCTACCTGATTCAAAATTGCAAGAGGAAAAAGAACTGAAAAGGAAAGGACGTGGTGCCATGGATTACAGTGTTGAGCAGTACACAAACTGTGTTGCTGTTCGCTGGTATGACACCAGAGCTGTGACCATTTTGTCCAGTTGTACTGGCCTAGAACCATGCAACAAGGTCAGGAGATTTGACAAAGGCAAAAGGCAGTATGTAAACGTAGATCGGCCTGCTATCATCAGTATGTACAACCAAAATATGGGTGGAGTGGACCTTTTAGACTGCTATGTGGCTAAGTACAAGTACCCAATGAAATCCAGAAGATGGTACTTGTATGTGTTCTGGCACAGTTTGATGATTATGATGATAAATGCTTGGTTGTTATATCGTCGTGACTGTAATTTGCTCGCTGTTCCCAAAAAGAGTGTTCTAACTCAGCGAAGGTTTCAAGGAAAACTTGCTTCCTCACTTATAGAGATGTTGGCACCAAGAAAAAGAGGGAGGCCTTCAGATGCACAGCTGGCAGCATCATATTCAGTAAAAAGAAGCAAGAAAGTTATTATGCCAGAACCTGAGGTCCAAAAAGATGGATTTATGCATTTGCCAGTAAAAAAATCTGTAAATTGTCGCCTGCGATGCAAAATATGCAGCCAGAAAACAAACACTTTTTGTGAAAAATGCAATATTCCATTGTGTTTCATGGAGCAAAGGAACTGTTACAGACTGTTCCACATTTAGCTTTACTATTACATGGTGAAGTAGAAAGTATTACATGTGTTTCTTTTATTCACTTACTCAAATTTTGCTACATGTATTTGTAAGCAAATGTATGTTTATTATTAATTAGTGTACCATAAAAATAAATTGTTTTTTTCTTCAAATTTTTTTTTTTTTTTTAAATGTAGAACTTTTGCCTCGTTTTGGCGAGGCGCGACCCGTTCAACCTAGTCGGTTATATTATGGGGCATGTCCAAATATAAAAGACCACCAGGTCTGGGGTTATATGTTTCTCTTGTTACAGAATATTTAAATAGTTGTAGTTATTATTTGTGTCTTTGCCATTTTCTTAAGGATACCTGTTGTCAGGTGCTAATAAATATAGACCAAAGCCCATTGGGTCATATATGGGACAGTTCAAAACTAGGTCAAGGTCATTTAGATTTATAAAAAAAAGTTGCAATCTGCAATAAGCAGTGTGCCTTGAAGCCATGGACACAGGATTGAATTTTTCATTCAAGTATAAGGCATCTTGGGCCTTAAGGTGTTAAACTGGTTCACTAGCTTTAATGCTTTCATATCTAAAAAAAAAATATTTACGTTCGTGGATAGAAAATTTTTTTCTGCTCCCTTCATGTTTAAATCTAAATATTTGCTTGCGCTGTAATACCAAGTAGATGATACTGCCGCTTGTGATTAATTTTGTTTTCATAACACTTTGTTATTATAATTACTATTATCTGTGACTGTTTACTCTGGCGAAGGTCCCAACATTATCTGGCTATCACGGCATGAGTTAAACCTTTTAATTGTGGATCTGTGGTTGGTCACTGGGTTTACAGTTTGGGAATCATTGAATTTTATTTTAGACTTATTTACACCCGTTCTGAAAGCTACCAGTTTGGATTTGTTAAAATATTTAAGTTTATATTCTCGGGAAAAAAAATACTGACATTAAGTTATTTGGCTTTTCTCGTCCCTGGGCTTTTGTTCATCGTTGACAAACGAGTAAGCAATGAATGCACCTCATTTTCTCGGAACAAAGGGTTGCTATTTTATAAGGAGTATTAATTCCTGGCACGAAATATTTATATGAAAAACCTTTGACCCACGTTTAAATTTTGTTCTTTACGCGACGAATTATGACACAGCAATTACACATTCACTTCACAAGCGGGCGCCAATTTACAGGAAAATGTCATTCAAAAGAATTAAATGAAAACACCAACAGTGAAAAGCAATCAACTGAAGTTCAGACGAAGAGATCAACTGAAGGAGAAGAAAGATAACAAATTAAACATGCGACACAGTGAACGTTTTAAAACAAAGCATTTTGAAAAAAAAAAAACAGAGAACCGGTCACAGTTTCCGAATTGTAAATACTGTAGTGCAATGATGGGTAATACGTTCGCCAATCGACAGATGTAGCCAATCGACAACAAAGGTGTGGTGATATTGATTACTAGTCCTGAACTACGACACTGACAGAAAATTTCATGGAAAAAAATTCTGGAAGAAAAGATTTTTTTTTAACGCTGAAGAATTTTACACGCTTTTATTTAACTTCACTTGTATGTCACTTTCATGTCACTTTCAAATCTTGCAATCGATTTTTCAATCACTTCCAGATGAGCAATAGCTCTGAAACTTGGCATAGTTGTGTATTCCCGATGACAATACAATAATCAGTCAATTATTAATAATTTAATATTGTAATTATGACATTATGAGTAATTAAAGTTTTTCGTAAAGAAATGTAAACAAATCAGGGGCCATAATCAAGTTAATTAAAAATTCAAGAGTACATGGTGTGCTTCATTTTTTTCTATGCGTAAAACAGGGCAGTACTCAAACAAATGTCTAGCTAAAGCAAGGGAAACAATCCAGATGATAAAATTATGAATCAAGGGAAAGTCGAGTTCGATCTCCAGATGGCCTTCAAATTGAAGAAATTGATTGCACCAAATTAACAGGCACAAAGCCATGTAATATTGACGCTCTAAAAGAAATGGATCGCTTACGAAATTTAGACCAGATTTACAATAAGTAAAAATAGTGTTTATGTTTTAGTATGTCATAATTGTTCTAACATTAAAAAGAAGAAAATATAAAATATAAAAAAATATTTTAAACACGCGCTTTTTGTCAAACTGATGTTACATTTTTTGACTGTAAGCTATAAACTCCATGAAAAATTATTTTTTTGGGTTTTTAGTGCATTAAAAGCGTCTGTTTAAAAAAAATTTTTAAATTTTTTATTATACTGATATCTTTGTCTGCCCTGAAAACTTGGAGGGGTTCTTCGATTTCGAAAGTTTCAACACTTGAATGAACTCAACACGAAGCTTCATTGAAAAGGAAAACTGATCAGTTATCAGTTCAAACAGTTGTGAAAACTGAATCAATATCTTGAGAAAAAGGATGAGTTCGAGTTTGAAACCGCTTACATTAATGGATGTTGAAGCGAACACACAGAGACTAACATCGAGTATGTGTCGTAGATCTTCGGATAGGAGTATTAAGACTTGGGTTGGTCCCTTCTGAATAGGTTGGAATGAGTGATAGTCCCGGTGAGAGTTAGAAAAAAATGAAAATAGATTCCACTAGTGGTGAGATGATAGACTGTGGTATAGAGGCTGTCGCTGAAAGCGAAAAGAGTTCTTCTCTCTCTCACCTATCCTCTACGACGTTTTTTTCTTCAGAGTCCGACAGTCTAAACCATATATATATTACATATAATTCTATCTACTCATGGGCACGCACATACACGTGACGACAGTTAAACACACATACGTGGGAAATCTATAACAATGATTATATATATAATTGGGATCGAGCTGACCAACGCACTGATTTTGTTCAAGAAAGATATTTTAATTATTATCATCCAAAAAAAAAAAAAATCTCTCACAACAACCAAAAATTTCATCAAGGAAAAACATATACAAATAGTCATAAAATTCAAGAAAAATTCTACAAGGATGATAGCCCGTTAGATCTTACTCTAGGTTTAGCCCACAGCCCCGTTAAGAGAACAGATGATGGCTCAAAGAGTTATAGATACATAGGGTTGAGTCTAAGAGGTTTCTTTCTTTCTCGTAAATATATGAACAGAGTTGGATAAATCTGATTTAACCTAAGAAAACAGAAACTCTAGCATTTTGTAACAAATTCAGCAGGTTAAAAAAAAAACAGTTAAGACAGCAAATGGGTGACAATAATACACCGGTAAAATAACACTCAGACCTGTGTACTCTCATTCATTCAGCCATGGCCTTTCTTGCACATATATACTCACAACTTTGCTCGCTGCCTCTGGGAACATAATAATTCTAGGACCTTCACACAGACCCGAAAATGCAGTCCTTGACCAAGAAATCCCCAGTTCCAAAAGACGTGCTAAACTCTCAGGGAACGATTCCTTGGGTGTTCTAATTTTTCGAATGTCTGATTAAGTCACATAAAATTTGTCCAGGCGCGAAAGTTAGCAGAGCACAATGTCATTAGCTTTGGATTCTAGAATTAAGGAATGTCAGATCGGTGTCTACTTCTAGGAAAGTACTATATTTGGTCACCAAAATACTAGTCACAATCTCTGTCGGAATGTTAATGTTGTTCTTGTAATATTCACTCGCCGCCAGGCAGCATGTACATTTAAATTTGTGAAGCAATATGAACTGGCACAAAAGCCCAATATATATTTCTAGTCTTTAGAAACCGTTAGTGGGATTGCTATTACTGTCTCTCTCTGATGGCATATGCACTGTCAGACCCGTGTTACTTGAAACATAAAACCCCACGTGGTTAAAGATAGGAAATGTCTATGCTTCTCACAAATATGTCTCTCAGGCTACTAAACGCTGGCAAGTTGGGTACCACCGTTTCACTATATAAAAATGGAAAGAACACATATCAAATAATTTACATATATGTACTCAATATAACGTACATTTTAAATAGCAAGCCTACAGCTTGACTTATATTTAAAACTTCCCGTAAAGTAAGTTATATAAAAATCAATCATCAGGAATATCTCCGTATTCCGTCAATATTCACTGATGTCGCATCTAGCATTTATAAGTTAGTTATTAAAACAGTTTCGACTGAGTATTTAACAGTTAATTTAAACTTATTTCAGCTACTTGTTTAGTAAGCTAAAAATATAATTTATTTTGTATTTCCACTGCAGCTCGACGATTAAAGAAATAACAAACTATCAAAATATTCACTCTGCACACATAACTAGTTTAAAATGAAATGGGCGATTTTAACACTAAATCACTTCACAAAACTAGATATCTATATTTACCTCAAACACAGCACTACAGGATATCGCACAATTAAGAATTTTACGCTTATATTTATGGAAGTCTAGAAGTTCGACAAATTGTCGCAACAAACAAAGAAACTTCGCTTATACAGCTCTACTCTTCGCGAACCACCTGTCTACTGCGAATATTGAGAAAGAATGAAAATTTAGTTTCAAACTAGGTTTAATATCTGAAACAGACAAAGGATGAACTATCTCCCCCCGCCCCGATCTCTCCCCCTTCTCATAAAAGCTACGTTTTACTTAGAGGCGTGTCGTAACTGCCACCGGGCGATTACGCACCTGCGTTGACAAACTGACCGGGAAAAGCGCGTGTTAGTTGCAAATCTCAGACAACCGTCTACAACTGCGTCGTACAGATGCCGGGTTTGACACCTTAAGCTAGTGACAGGTGAAAAATGGTAGACCAAAAGTCTGCTCTACGTCCAGCGAAACGAATTTCTCACACCCCAGGCCCAGAAATCTGGTCGGGCCGCGCTCTGACCGGGGGAAACTGCAGACGTATGTCTGGCGAGAACCGTATATTCAAAGCTATCTGCGCGACTGACATCTGATGCAATAAGGTTACTAGTCAGTATGAGAAAGAAAAACGATGATGGAAAAGAAATATATTTTTCGCAACGAGTGATGCGAAAAAATACAGGAAAAACAAGTACGGAAAGATAATAAAATAAAAGGATGCGGGTGAGAGAATAGGAAGAAGATGTAGGCAATTTAATGATCAAAACCCACGTGACAGTATGCAGTGATCGCCACGGAAGCTTCTGCCCTGCTCTGACAGTGAGCTTCTAGCATATGGCCTCTTTTGCACTAAAGTGTCCATAGCAACACCTTCACGTGGTGACCCTGTTCTCACAGAGTTTACTTTTGGGGCGACCGAGTGCCTGGCGGTATAACCGGGTCGGTAGTAGTTTGGGACCCCCTAAGGTGCAGGCGCAATACCCACCGGCGAGTAGACCATACTCAGGTCAGCACCAGCAAAAACACCATGAATGGGTTAAATTCCAGGCAGATGAAGCTGGTAAGCCTTGGAAGGCAGTTCATCTAGAAGAAGGAAAACTCTGATTTCAAACCACTTGCTGCCTTGCAGGTAGTCTGGGGACAGTCAATGTCTAAGGAAGGCGACCCTACAAAAATGCCTCTTGAAATCGGATGCACTAGGTTACATGCTTAACGAAACAGTGCAACGTATTTCGTTTAAAGAATACGCCACAAATACAAATTAAACAGCGTGGTGCTCATCCCGTGGAGTCCCGCCAGGCGGTGAGAGTGCCGGACCCACGCCTCGAAGGGTTCCAACCAATGCTACTGGTGGTCACCTTCCCCTGTATTGTGGAGTCACGGTACAGAGGGAAAGGACAAGAGCTATTGACCAAACACCAAGAACACGCAACATCCTGCAGTGGAATGCAGAAGGAGTTCTTAACAAAAAAAGATCACCTTAAAAAAACCACCTTTATGAAGATCAAATCGATGTAGCCTGCATTCAAGAAACGCATCTCAACATCAACCACAGATTCTCAATCAGAGGATACAAGATTTTCAGACTCGGTCGAGAAGGACACAAAGGCGGTGTGTTAATACTTACGCGAAACGCAATACCAAGTAGCGAGGTGTGTTTGAACCTAAATAATCAGTCGAAAATTATAGGGGTTGATATAAAAATAAAGGACATAAGCATGCGTATCTACAATTTGTATGGCCCACCGAACAAAGACCTGTCACTTACAAGTATGGAAAGAAAGAGTTCGAACTGCATAGTGATCGGAGACTTTAACAGTCATTCAGAAAGATGGGGATAACCAGGTACAGATAGTAGAGGAGAAGAAGTGGAGAACTGGGAAATAAACACACATCTTCACCTTATCAACAAACTCAGTTTTTACTTTAGAAGATGGCACTCCACTGCCACTCCAGACCTAGCTTTCGCCACAGGGGACATCCTTCACAAAATTGACCGACATGTATTTGACCAGCTAGCAGTCAGCGACCACAGACCAATAAAGCTGGTAGTAAATATGGAGTATGTTCCGCCGGAAGTACAACCATTGCCCCGATGGAATTGCAAAAGAACTGACAGGGACAGTTTTGCATTGCTGACAAACAGGTTTTGAGAGACCATCAACACATGAAACAACAGTACGAAAACTGTGGTTGAAAGCCTTAATAGAGCAATACTTCAAGCAGCCACCGAGACCATTCCCAGAGGGGCAAGAAAGAATTACAAACTATACTGGACTGAAGAACTGCAAAAGCTTGAAAATGAAGTAACAGAAGCCAGAAACACAGTAGAGACAGAACATACAACTGAAGCAAACATCCTGCTCAAAGCCACCATTGCAAAACCAAAGATCACTAAATAAAACAACAAGAGACTGCTAATCTCAACTTAGATAAAGAAGGGAATAAACTGCGCGTGACTTCATTTGTGCGCTCTCTTCTATTATGACTGCATACTGTAAACGTACGCTGTTATAGTACCTTAATAAGGTTGCATGCCTTCATATTAATGCTTTAAGTATTATGTGGGAATGAAAGGATATAGTATGCAAGATAAATGAGAGTGGAAGGGCAGAATGTTAGACGGGCCTGCGCGCCCAATTCTTAACCCTTCGAAAATAAAGTTCGTTCGTTCGTTCTCCGGCAGTATTGAACTACATGTGTTGTGCGTACTGAATTAGGTACATTATTCTATTGTTAGCACACTCTTTTCCCTACTGTCATTGTTCACGTTTCACGCTTCGATGCATAACCGTGTCGTGAAACGAAGTGTAACCCACTACTTTGTTAATCACTATGTCGAGATACAGATTTGCTTCAACCAATCAACGATCAACGTTCACCAGTCTCTGAGACAGAATAAATTAACGGCCATCTTGTTCACGCAAGATGGCCGATGAAAACTGAATAAAATTAGGCTGTATGAGACCAGGTACAAAACCGGAGGAAACCAATCATTTTGCTCCGCCAGGAACCAACCGAAAGCTTTCCTCAAGTAGTTACCTGACTATATAATCAAGCGGATTTTATGCTAACCACGCAATCCCGAACTTGACGCCAGAGCTGAAGAGGAAGAAGCTGTCACTTTGATTTACAACTTACCTGAGGGCATCGACCTGCAACCTACTTCGCTAAGTCGCGTCAAAACCTGGCCAGTTTAAAATCTTAGGAGGATTTAATTGTGTCCTAAAAACCTGAGGTCGTATGTTCGAGTCAATCCCGCTGCCTGGAACTCCGCAGGAGCATAGAGGTTGACCAGACTCTACATCTTTGGTCCCCCTCAGTCTTGGGTGGGCTAAAGGAACGATACTCTGCCGGTGGTGTGAACCAAACAAAGAAGAACAGACTTAAGAGAGATGAGTACACATTAGTACCATTTCTGTCGGCATTTGTGAGCATAGAAACTGTCAGTGATGAGAAAGTGAAATTAGCATAGCAAGAGACAAAAATAACAACATAGCTGATAAGTGTTATATCCTTAATTAACAGCACAGCTGATATAATTTTTGTTCCTATAATTGGAAAACTTGGTGTAATATTTATTTACATATAAATATATATATATATAAATATAAATATTTGTAAATCATATGTAAACTTACAAATTCATTACATTCCATTTTTCAACATTCACCCTTCAGCACAAGAGTAGATAGTGTATATACTAAATAAAAATAAGGAAATTGTATTTGAACGAATTGTCAATTTTATCAGTGTTAAGTAAAATCTGTTTCCTTGTTTATTAATATCACAGTTAGTTACACAGCGGAGGTGGCACTTTATGTCGGTCTCCTCTCTACTATTGTTTCGAGATCAGAACATTCACAGCCGTAACTAATTTGTGATACCAGTAGTTCTCTCCGACACTGGGACTTCACCATTTTCTGCAGAAATTCTATTTCTGTAATTTTCAGTACTATACTGATCCTACAGCCAAATAAAACCTCTCGCCACAGACCGGCCAGACAAGCGTATCGCTCATCCCTGAGAGATTAATTGAGTAACTAAAACGCGATAATACCACATTGACCCCAGGCAAATGCGAGCACGAAGTGTTTGCTTAAGATTGCATAATTACTTCCGACTCGACCGCAAAGTTAGATGATTAAAGATAAACGCAATCTTGAAAGACATCTGGAAGAGCGAGCAGGACGAATGATATAAGGAAACTTCTGGACAACCTGGTTATTATCAGGAAAATGTAAGAAGTTGTAACGTAAACATTACCAAGAATTGTCGGATGTAGCAACTTTATATAAGGAGGATGACTGTTCGACATTTTCAAACACATGAGTCATACAGAATACTGCGTGAGGAAGAGTTTTCATAATATGAACTTTGAATGTATTGGCTGGCGTTTCAGGGCGCCAATAAACAACCGCGCTGATTGGAAGTTTGTCAGAAAACGCCAGGTGGAAGCGTGGGCCGGGAACCTACGATTTAACGTAGAAAAAGTTTGACATACGGCACTGTATTCCTGAAATCATCAACGTAGACAGCTCGGACCTTGCCACAGAAAAGAATAGAGTTGGATTCTGAATTTATAGGACCGGACAAAACGTATTAAGAGCACCTCTGTACATCAGTAGAAAACTCGCCAACATTAATACGGAACCTGGAATTCTACAGGACCACTCACAAGTCACAGAGGAATTCTGAAACAGAAATAATACCCCAGACGTGTGTTCGAGACATCTATGTTAAGTAGTCAGGACTATTCTACAGAGTTTATAGTCTAAGATCTCTCTATTATTGAGCTGGTGGTATGGACTGGAGAGACCATTTGAGGTTCTACTCACATTACCAGCTGTGCTAGTCTGTGGTTCGAAGCTAGAGATCGACACGTGAAACCTACATTCCATGGGTGGTGAAGATCCCGACCTTGACCAGAAGCGGTTACCTCTAGAATACTTTGGAGACGTGCTCTTACCAGAGACAAAGTGACGGAACCAGCAGCACCAGCATTTCAGCAATTTGGAAGCTACGTTATAAGTTTAGCAGGCCAAATCAAAAGATTATATCTTCATCTCCCAAACCGAGATCTATGATGAACCATAATTTCTTATAATTACCATTTCTTATGTATTTACATTTGTTCCAAAATAATTGATCATTAAATGTGTTTTATTTTGTTTTAATAAATTCATAGTTGAATTAATTATTACAACGTCAAGGCCTGAAATCCCATCCGCTGCAGACCCAAATAGAACAGTCCCAACTAAGATGGTTTGGCCATGTCTGCAGAATGGGAGAAGATCGGCTACCACGACAAGCATGGGAAACAAAGAGCCAGGGATCCAGACCTCCAGGACGACCCAGAGTTCGCTGGGAGGACAACATTAGACAATCTTTGAAGGACCGAGGACTAGAATGGAACCAGGCCAGGAAGAAGACAGCTGATAGAATGGTCTGGCGCTCTCTCTTCCAAACCTCTACACTTCACGGTAGAAGGGGAACGACTAAGTAAGTAAGTAAGTATTAATTATTACAGAGCGAAAGGCATACGTGTGAATCCTGATTTTAAGATAATTAGTTATATCTAACTCTGAAGAGCCAATAATTTTAATAAGAAGAAGAAGAATTTCGCTGAATTAAATCAACTGGGGACTTGAACGAGCTAATTAGAAGATAATCCATCTCCACAAAAGGCAGATATAAAGTTTAACGTCAGACTATAAAGTTGAAAACGTGCCCAGGTACTCATTCATTCTACAACTCTGTTCTTGTGAACTTCTGAAAATATCTTGTGGCCACCGTTGAAACTCCCTACTGCAGAGCAAGGTAGCAAAAACATAACCATTAGAGCCTTGAACAATCTAAACAATCACAATCAAACAATGTGAAAATAATGCTCTGAAAAAAAATTGCAAAATGCACTAAAGAAACACTATGCTGGTGCAAGACCCACATTATATACTCTAGGTTTTGGCCACATTGTTGTACGCAGAGCAGAAGGGGAAAACAGTGACACACCAGTTAGAGCCATGCTCTCAGGAAAAAAATTGCAAATGCACTAAAGAAACACTATGCTTGCAAGGACTTTCGAAAGGTGTGGTTACTGACAAAAAAAAAGCTTGCACCAGAAGTGCACAAGATGGCAAAGCTAACAATGGAAGAAACGGAAGAGGCAATAAGGGCGCTAAAGAAAAAGAAGTCACCTGGAAAAGACAGGATACTAAATGAAATGCTAATATGTGTTGAAGGACTTTCGTGTGTGGTTACTGGTTGTGTTGCTTGAATTCTGATCGTGCTAATATTTGTACGCGAATGGGGTGAACCTCACCTTTGGGTTGTCGTAATGCCTGAACTTGGCATCAAGATGTAAACAACTGTTCATCTTATTAACTCAGCAACTTGATATAAAATACATAATTCATAATGGTTGAATGGTGTAACGTGATTCAACGAATAATGCCTCCGGTTCGAGTCCTTCACAATTTAATATGGATTACACACATACATAAACAGTTCAATTCACACATGAGGTACATGCATCAATCAATCAATAGCGTAGACTGCTGTTTTACATGTCAATGTCCGTTTAAGGATACAATGCAGTAATTGTCGTCAGAACATCACAGCTATATGCACGCGCAGATAGAATGGCTACCTGCCGACAGTGAGACTGTGAGTCTAATTACTTCGTATAAAGTAGACGATTATCTTTCTCCTTCCAAGGATTTAGTTAATCACTAACCTCCATAAGTTTCCTCTCATGTAGAGTTCTAGGACTGACCCTGGTCCATCATAAATGCACATATAAACGGCTATATTATGCCATTGAATTGGAAGGTTAACCAAACGCAGCTATTCAGCTTGGCGGTCAAGTAACAAAGGGTAGCGTCTCCTAGTTACCGACTGTGACCCAAACAACGCTAGACACGTCATAATCGATCGTGTATGGAGCGTTCAATAATTGAAACATCTATCGCAATATATTAAATGTCTTAACCTTTACATTTGCACGTCCGCTAACCTTTTGCAGACGGCGTTAATATCATATACCGTAACAATATGCCTAAGCACAAAGGCAAAAAAGAAGCTTCTAGCCATCCTAGACTGCACCTGGAAAAGATTAATAGTGCCACAGGCATGGAAAAAGGCCGCACTGATTCCATTATCAAAGAAAGGCAAAAATCGGACAGAACCAAATGGATACAGACCTATTAGTCTACTTAGCGGTGTAGGAAAATTGATGGAGCGTATAATTAATTCCCGACTGAAGTGGTATCTGGAAGAAAAACATCTCTTAGCCCCACAGCAAGCAGGATTGAAAAAAACACACACGCACACACAGATCCACTGAAGATCAGATCACATATAAAGGTCCGAAAATTGAAGACGCCTTCCAGGAAACAAAATCACACGCTGGTGGTTTGGGTGAACTTAGAAAAAGCATTAGACAAAGTGTGGAAAGAGGGACTGAAAGTAAAGCTGCAAAGAAGTGAAGTGTGGGAGCATGTATAAATAGATCAGCCACTACCTTGAGAATAGAACTGCCAGGGTACAACTACAAGGACAGACCAGTAGGAAGATGATACTGGAGCAGGGTGTTCCCCAAGGTGGAATCTTGTCGTCCACGTTGTTCATTGCGTACATAAATGACATTTCAGAGAATATTCCAAGAAGAAGCCACAATTCCTCCTTTGCAGGGGACTCAAACCTGTGGATCTCATATCGCAACGGCAAGCATTCGGATGCAGCAAGCCCTAACATCATTGGAGGAGTGTGCCAAAGCATGGCAAGTGAAGATAAATGAAGGGAAATCAACATATACAATGTTTTCCCACTCAAATAAACCACAGAGCTTCAAATTAGTGCTAAATGGGAAAAATATATCTGGATGAAAACACAAACTACCTAGGCATTACCTTTGATCGCCGCCTGACTTGGAAAACCCAGATTGAAAGAAACAAGACAAAAGCAAGGCAGAAAATGGCAATTGTGAGAAACAAATTTGCTGGCACGGGTTGAGGTAGCAGACGAGAGAGTACTAAAGAAGTTATACACTGGCATTGCAGTCAAACTTTGATAAAATAAACAGAACCCAAAACTAAGCAATGAGAATCATAACGGGAGGCATGCAGTCAACACCCATTGAATAGTTGGAAAAGATTACATAACTCCAGCCAATGGAGGATAGAAGAGATAGCAGAGCCCAGCAACAAGCCGAGAAATTCAGGATGCTGATGGACCACCCAATGTACCAGAGAATAAATGGACAATATCTACAGCTACGTCCATCTACACTACACATGCTACCAGTTTGGAAACAACAGCGCTTCCCTGAAATGATAGAAAAACTCCAGGTACTGAGAAAAACAAAAGCCAGAATGAAACAGAAAAAAGAAGAAGAAGGAGGAGGAGGAAGAAGGAGAAGAAGAAGAAGAACAAGGACGAAGAAAAAAGAAGAAGAAGAAGAAGAGAGAGAAAAAGAAGAAGATGAAGAAGAAGAAGGAAGATGAAGAAGAAGAAGAAGGAAGACAATGAAGGAAAAAGATGGAAGAAGAAGGAAGCAGAAGATGGAAGAAGAAGGAAGAAGAAGGAGGAAGAGGAAGAAGGAGAAGAAGAAGAAAGAAGAAAATGAAGAAGAAGAAGGAAGACAACGAAGGAAAAAGATGAAAGAAGAAGCAGAAGAAGAAGAAGAAGGAGGAGGAGGAGAAGAAGAAAAAGGAAAATGAAGAAGAAAGAAGAAGAAGGGAGAAGAAAAGAAGAAGAAGGAAGATGAAGAAGAAGGAATACAACAGAGGTAAAAGATGGAAGAAGAAGGACGAAGAAGAAAATGAAGAAGGGAGAAGAAAAAGAAGAAGAAGAAGGAAGATGAAGAAGAAGAAGGAAGAAAACGAAGGAAAAAGATGAAAGGAAGCAGAAGATGGAAGAAGAAGGAAGAAGAAGGAGGAGGAGGAAGAAGGAGAAGAAGAAGAAAGAAGAAAATGAAGAAGAAGAAGGAAGACAACGAAGGAAAAAGATGAAAGAAGGAGCAGAAGAAGAAGAAGAAGCAGAAAAAGAATAAGGAGGAGGAGGAGAAGAAGAAAAAGGAAAAAGAAGAAGACGGAGGAAGAAGAAGAAGAAAGAAGAAGAGAGACGAAAAAAAAGAAGAAGAAGGAAGATGAAGAAGAAGGAATACAACGAAGGAAAAAGATAGAAGAAAAATAAGAAGGGAGAAGAAAAAAGAAGAAGAAGAAGGAAGATGAAAAAGAAGAAGGAAGACAACGAAGGAAAAAGATGGAAGAAGAAGGAAGAAGGAAGAAGAAGGATTTGGAGGAGGAAGAAGAAGAAGAAAACGAAGAAGAAGAAGACGAAGGAAGAAGGAAAAAGATGGAAGAAGAAGCAGCAGCAGGAGAAGCAGCAGCAGCAGAAGAAGAAGAAGAAGAAGAAGAAGAAGAAGAAAGAGGAGGAGAAGAAGAAGAAAAAGGAAGAAGAAGAAGAGGGGAGAAGAAAAATAAGAAGAAGGAAGATGAAGAAGAAGGAAAAGGAATACAGCGAAGGAAAAAGATGGAAAAAGAAGGAAGAAGAAGAAGAATAAGAAAGGAGAAGAAAAAGAAGAAGAAGAAGGAAGAAGATGAAGAAGAAGGAATACAACGAAGGAAAAAGATGGAAGAAGATGGAAGAAGAAGAAGAAGAAGAAGAAGAAGAAGAAGAAGAAGAAGAAGAAGAAGAAGAAGAAGAAGAAGAAGAAGAAGAAGAAGAAGAAGAAGAAGAAGAAGGGAGAAGAAAAAGAAGAAGAAGAAGGAAGGTTAAGAAGAAGAAGAAGAAGGAAGAAAATGAAGAAGGAGGAGGAGGAGGAGGAAGAAGAAGAAGAAGAAGAAGAAGAAGAAGAAGAAGAAGAAGAAGAAGAAGAAGAAGAAGAAGAAGAAGAAGAAGAAGAAGAAGAAGAAGAAAGAAAGAAAGAATAAGAAGAAGAAGGGAGAAGAAAAAGAAGAAGAAGAAGGAGAAAGAATACAACGAAGGGAAAAGATGGAAGAAGAAGGAAGAAGAACAAGAAGAGAGAAGAAAAAGAAGAAAAAGAAGAAGGAAGATGAAGAAGAAGAAGGAAGACAAAGAAAGAAAGAGATGGAAGAAGAAGAAGAAGAAGAAGAATGAGGAGGCAGAGGAGGAAGAAGGAGAAGAAAGAAGAAAATGAAGAAGAAGGAAGAAGATGGCAGAAGAAGAAGAATGAAGAAGAAAAAGGAAGAAGAAGAAGAAAGAGGAGGAGAAGAAGAAGAAGGAAGAATAAGAATGAAGAAGAAGAAGGAAGAAGAAGAAGAAGGAAGAATAAGAATGAAGAAGAAGAAGGAAGAAGAAGAAGAAGAAGAAGAAGAAGAAGAAGAAGAAGAAGAAGAAGAAGAAGAAGAAGAAAGAAGAAGAAGGGAGAAGAAAAAGAAGTAGATTAAGGAAGATGAAGAAGAAGGAGAAGGAATACAACGAAGGAAAAAGATGGAAGAAGAAGGAAGAAGAAGATGGAAGAAGAAGGAAGAAGTAAGAAGAAGAAGAAAGAAGAAAATGTAGAAGAAGGACGAAGAAGGAAGGAGAAGAAGAAGAAGGGAGAAGGAAGAAGAAGAAGAAGAAGCAGGAGGAGGAGGAGGAGAAGAAGAAGAAGAAGAAAAAGAAGAAGAAGAAGAAGAAGAAGAGGAAGAAGAATCTTCTCCTTAATGTGGATGAAGTGCATAAGGAAGATATCACGCGCTTGCTAAGACTGAATCGTTAACTTTGATACAAATGAAGAGTTTGATTGTCATCTTCAGAAACTTTGTCAATATGTCAATTGGTTGGAGAATTAGATTCACTTATTTGAGTCGCACTTTTCAAGTTATATTCAGTTTGACTTGACATTTGAATTCTTGAAAGATCCATTTCACTTCATCATTGAAAATTCAACACAGAGACTTGCTATACTTGGAAAAGCATGGATTTGAAGATCACGTGCTCATATTGCAAAGTCTGCACGTGCACTCTGAAATATTTCTCTAGGGTTGTTCAGTCTCGGAGATGAGGGAATACCTTCAGAAATATGAAAAAATTTCAAATTGGCCGTTTTTAACTTTTTCATATTTGGCTCTAAGTGGCATGTAAATTCATGTTTTCCTCAATCACTTTGAAAAAGTCGTAGCACACTTCAGTCATTACTGGCTACGGGGATGCACCTCTGAGGTGTTAGCTCTCAGCTCCTTCTATGTATTTATTTATTTTGTGTGTGTGTGTTCCTTTCGGCGTGTTCTTTTATCTTCTGCCTGTTGTGAGAGCTTCTTTTCGCCCAATCTGAGGTGGCGACGTAGCGAGCATCGCCACTGCGATCGGCAGTTTAATCCTCTCAGGTTGCTTGATTTATGTCCAATGCCCTCATGTTTCTCTTACGCACATCTTTGATCGCCCAACTGTTTTTTTTTTTTTTCCATCTGCCAGTTGTCCGTAGAAAGTACGTTCGGTGATGTGACCATCTTCCATGTGGCGGACATGGCCACGCCAGCGCAGTCTAAGCAGTGTATACATGCTTTGAAGACCAGCACGTGACAGCACCTGGACATTTGACAGCCGCGTTCCGACTCGCCCGGCCCGACTGACCCAGCCCTCAGGGCCAATCCTTTTCCGGAAGTTATGGATCCAATTAACTGATTTTCCTTACCTACTCTGTTCTATCGACTAGAGCAGGGGTCGGCAACCCAGGAGATTTTGGGATCTACTTGAGCAACACCTGAGCCCTCTAAAGATCTACCATGTGTGTGTGTGTGTGTGTCTGTGTGATATTTTAGGCCGGGGGAAGGGAGGATGATAAACTTTACGAAGAAAAGATCAGGTTCCTATCTCATGCAGTTCTCGAATATATTTTATTAGCCAGCTCGAGAGTTTTCGTTGGAAATGCAGAAAAAGTAGCTTTAGTACCGGGGACACCGCGATTTTAAATGCAGGTGGGATAGGTCTAGTTAGAAATGTTCCTAGTTTACAAGTCTTTATCCGCATTCGCTTAAAGTTCTACCAGATCACCCACAGGGATCTACCGGTAGATCGATATCGACTGGTTGTCGACCCCTGGACTAGAGGCTGTACACCTCGGAGTTGAAAGTCGAAATACAGATCTCAAATAATGGGCTTGAATATGGAGGCAGTTCTGAGATGTCGACAAAGTTCATATACTCAGAACCATTGGTTGGTCAGACAGAAAGACAGCAAGGTTTCACATTGATTTAAAAACAGAAAAGAAATAATTGAACTTCCTTGATTATTTGTCAAAACAACGTTAGCTAGAATGAAGTCTTTTAAAGCAATGTCGGACTTCCATCTTTAATCAAAATAGTTAAGAACCTTTTTTTTTAATTTGATGTGGCAAATGAATCATGAAATTCCCGAGATCTATGGCTTCACTCAAAATTCTATTGCCCACCTCTACAGTAGTGTTTTCAACAAACAGATCGTCACAAATTTATGAGCAGCCCATAAACCCCCAACACCGGCTGTCTATCATCCCATAACTACACTTACGAAAGCTTATGTTACATATGTAAGCAACAAACAAAAGGTATGTTAAACATACTAAACCTAAATAATCGACAAATGCAAAATAGATGTAGATAAGTTAATTTCACTTACAATAAATAAAATAGAAAACATACAGTAAACTAGTTATGGCGCATAATGCTACAGTGTAAATAGGGATATGTTAAAGGGCATGGAAAGAAGAACAGAGTATACACTATAGACATTATGAAACACCGTGACAAATGCCCCACATTTTGCTGCATGGAAGAGTGAAAAAAAACAAAAAAACAAAGGTAATACTGTATACTATATATAATAAAAACATTGTATCCACACATGGTGGGTATAGAAAATATATTAAAAAGAATTAGTCTTTCAAAAGTTTTACAATACAGTAGTCTAATTAGCTTCCTATTCAAATGCGGTGTTCATAACTCGAAAAAAAAAGAAAGAAAGAAAAAGAAAAAAACCTCAATGTATTTTTAAAAAATAAGGATTCCAAATAAAGTATCGCCGCTTTCTTAAGGCAGCAAATAGCACAGTACCATCAAACACTTTGTTATGGATAATTACAATTTTTGTTGGCTAAATAAATGTAGTTTGATTAAAATCCTGCAATTATTTACGAAAGTATCAATGCACGGCAGAAATATTTTAGACAATACCATTACACGGCGAATACAAGTTGTTCTTAAGCGTAGAACATAACTAAGCACAACAAAACATCGTTAAATGTATTTGAAAGTAGCAATCCATAAAATAAAACAGCAGACAACAAGGCAATATTTAATTAAACACCAAACAGCGTCACTAAAGAACAGCGCTCTTCGCTTGTTCATTAAATATGTGTCGATCTATTCAGCAGTCAGTAATTTAAATAAATTAATTGTCCCTGGCACAGTTTCACCCGTGAAGTTAACGTTTTCCTCTATTGTTTTTATAACTTCCTTGTCTAGAGAATTGACAATCAATGCACAATGTAGAACAGCATTACCTGAAATAAAAAAGTAAAAAAAAAATGTTGAGTCAACAAGGCAGTTTCCTGACAGCATTGATTTTTCATTGCAACTTTTCCAGGCGTATTGATCACTAGAATTAAGTCTGAATATTTGACCGCGGAAATTTAATCACCTTAGAGTGTGAAGGTGAATTAAAGTTTTATTAAGGTAGCTGACTGATGTCTTTAGTCTAGCACCAGGGTGCATGCCAATTTTTATTTTCCAGTCTTATTTCTCTCATTAAGGAGCTTAAACCCAAAACTGTAGTTGATTTCTTGCAAGAAACTTGCACCAAAGCAAGTCTTGCTTTCTTGCAGTACTGGTTTCAGTAGCAGCTATTTAACATGTGTTCAGTTATCAGTTCCTTGTACACCCATGTCATCAATTTATTTGGTAGGGAACAGTAGTTCTATCTCTCGTGCCACTTTCAGCACGGACTCCACGGGGAAGGACGAGCCATCAATCATCCTTCTTTACCGCTCCCAAAAGAGCATGAGACCATCACTATAATTGGCCGCTTACAAGAAGTCTATATGAAAAGTACTTTATGTCCACATGCAGTGATAGATCCCGTAGCAGTTTTTTTTTACATGAGTAGGTTTTAGCCCAGTTTACTACCTCAGATTAGGCGCCTCTTAACTGTTAAAGGAAGTAATGGCTTTATCATGTGAGTGGCCAGATGTTTTATGTCGCAATGGTAATGCTGTAAAGGACATTAAATGAAGGTTAATAAAATATACAATTTGGAACTCACGAAACAAAAACTTGGTTCAAATATGCAGGTCCTAAAACTGGGCTCCTGTCACGAGTGTCTAGGTAAATCGGCCCTGAGTACTGGCCTCTCGTCCTTAAAGAGTTAAAACTATACCATGCAGAGCAGTGCTTTTATTACTCGTATATCTTTGTCTCCTCAGCGACCCACAGAAACCACACCTGGTATTTACCCACTACATATGTTCTATTACTGTGAGTGCCCCGTGTAGTTCCGCGGGGGTCTCTAATGAGACGAAAAAGGTATAGTACTATTCCCTCAGGCATGTTATAAAAGGGCACTAATGTGAGATTGTGCAAGGGGCAGGCAACCTCATCTCGCAAAACAAATTGTAACAGAAATAACTCCAGCAGGCGCGTGCACATTGACACATGACTTCTTACAAGGGGGAACAACTGTCACATGCTCCATAAAGAGCTAAAAGAAGAAGATGATGTTGATGAAGTACTGGGAAGTACTGCCTAGTGACAGATTTGTTGATACTGCATGCTATAAGTTTAATGATAACAAATGTGAAGCTCAGGTCGGTAATCTTCTTCTTTGATCCTTAGTCGTCGACTGTCAAAGCAGTCAGTGGTCATCATGCCTGGTGGTGTCTTGTAGACCAGCAACAAGCTGCTTCCACTTTGCTCGGTCGGCGGCCATCCTTCGTGCAGTGCGCCAGCTCTGGTTCATTCTTTGCATCTCGGCCTCCACAGTTCTCCGCCAAGTTGTTTTTGGTCGGTCTCTCTTTCGCTTTCCTTCAGGGGGCCATAGCATATCTGTTCTTGTGTTGGCATCGGGGTCTCTTCTGAGGACGTGGCCAACCCAACTCAAGCGTCTGCCAGCTATGCCGGTGTGCATGTCCTCTTGGTTGCTTCGAGTAAGCAGTTCTTGGTTGGCGAATACCATCACCAATCAGGTCGTTAATCTTGGAACAATATAGTTGCAAACATTGATGCTAGTCCATCTTGCGTTCCCCACCTTTAAGTAGTGGATCAGCTTGCAAGTCTTACTGATGCCATGAGCTATATAGGCAGTAACTTTGTCGGACCAATGTGGAACTCTGCATCTTTCTCCCGGGAAAATAAACAACACCTGTGCAAAATGTCTTCCTTTATAGCTAACAAGCGTATCATACCACCAAGAGTACCTCGTCCCAACTCCAGCCATACACCAACAGACGCCCCTGTCGCATCCTAGGTAAAAGTCGACCAGATGTAGTAACAAACACAGACGTGTGGAATAGAATCAGATGACCAATACGATTAAAGAGAGAAAGTGGAAATAGATATGATACGTCCTCAAGAAACAACCAAGCAGTAAAACAAGACAGTCCCTTGACTGGAGTTAATAGGGAAAGAGAAAAATTTGGAGGCCAAAAAGAACCTAGAGAAAGGCGGTCGAAGAAGAAACCAAGGCAGACGGGATCGCATGTACCAATCCGAAATAGACCGCCCAAGATATAAATTGGCGAACATCAACAGCTGTAGTCCTTTTTCCACAGGGGACGTAAAGAATACAATATGTATATAGCATTGACATGATGCCACCACATACCATGACAATAAGAGAACAAGACATGTAGTGAAAGAATGGAAAACAATAGTAACAATGATAGAAAACCGAGCACTACAACAGGAATCTGATCATCAGAAGTTATCCCCGCGTCAAGACTAGTGTTTCGGTATTTTACCTTCTTGTCGATCTAAATGGCATGCCACTTCCTGCTGTTGATTTTTTTTTTCGCCTGCTTTAGAATTTGAACCCACTGTGTCTTGGTCCCAATTCGCTCTTTTACAGCTAACTGCAGTTGTTCCACAGTCAACAAAGTGCCTTTTCTGCAGTTTTACCAAGTCATATGTGCCATTGTTCGTGGCTGTCATTTCAGGCCCAGCTGTTGCAGTATATCATTTACTGAGGCGGCCATTAGACCTCTTTCATTTACTTACACAGCTATGAATTTTGCTACGAACCCCTCAAGTATCAATTCCATGACCAGATTATTGTGTTTGGCCATTTAAAACATTATGCTAATCTAATTTGGATTAAAATAGCAGCTGATTCATTATAATTTGGTGTGATGACGGACAATGCAGCACGAGACTTTCTGATGAATTTGGGGGTATGTCCCTTGCATAGGAAATTAACATGTCAATTCCCTTTCGCTATCAAGAATAGTTAGTAAGCTAATATTGATTCGTTTGGGATGTGTTGACTGACTCACTCTCAGGAAGAATATATCTTCATTAAGCCTGAATGAGTTGGCTGATTACTTTTAACCTTGCCAAGTCTATTGTAGCAACAAGCTCGTTTAGTACACTGCTGTGTCGCCATATATACCGCCTCTGTCATAGCTATACCTTACTTACTTATATTACATGCTGCAGTGTTTACTTCTCTTGGCATTGGGGACATTGAGCACAAGCTTATTTTTCTCATTTCACAAAGTTTTCGGCCGATGGTAAAAGATTGTAAATTATTCTACTAATGAAGCTCAGCCGTAGTGGTGCCATACATCGTTCCATGTCAAGGTTTTCGTTTTATGGACCATCTTCATTGCACACGGACAACTCTATCAGTGCTTCGATCTCCTCCCTTAGATCCCACAAGGAGGATCTCAGCACTGAACTACGTAGCAACTGCGATGATCCAATGTGGGCATACAAGAATCACATGTTCTATAAACATTTGTGGCGGGCAGGTTTCCCTAAATTTGTAAATTTTGCCATGGCAGCGGCCGTATACTGCCGATGGAGTTTTAACATGCGCAACATGCACACGGGACGGACCTTTACGGAGCTGCTTACCATGCAGTCCACTGGTCTTTTCGAACTTGTCAAATTGCTTTCTGTATCCTCATATCATCAACTGTAACAGATGTCCTGAAATACCATTGAAGAGTGTACAAAGTCCCATCTGCTGGTTTAGGTATAACTGTGACGTATAATAGAAAGAGAGCCTACAGTAATCTGACAGGTGTGACCTCGTAGCGTTCTATGATTTGCTAGCGAAATCATGCATTTACAGCCTGTGTTTACTCTCCTTTTCACCCACGCCTCTTTTCTTTGAACATAATCAAATGAAGTTTACTAACTTTCGTGACCTGTCAGTCATAACAGGAATTGAATCAGGTTTGTTTACCTGGTCTCCTCACGAGATGCTATCTGTCAATTATGCGATACCTGACAGACCGCACGTGAAGTAGACTCACGGGCTAAATCTTTCCCCGAGACCCTTTGAAGTTCGTACTCAGGAGGAATCAGAAAAACCCATGGGCTCTTTGATCTCGGAAGCGGGCATTCGTACAGAGAAAATCTTCGAGAACCCCGTAACCCGTATAAGTCTTTTGATGACGATCGAAAGTGCTCGGCGGAAGGCCGACCGTAAACTTTTATCTGAGGAACTCATGTTTCTGATTCTCCGGTACACACAATAGTGTGAAAAGTAACATCTGTTGCGTGCATATTTTGACGCACATATTACAAAAATCGATATGGCTATTTAATATGGAAAAGATATAGACATTCATTCATTTGTGTATGAAAATGCTGTCTATGGTAAAGCTAGATAATTCATGATTGATTCACACTTTTGATTATAGGAGTAATCGTTCTTGATATTGATCCGGCGCATGGATATGGCATTCATGTCCGCCCTTATTTGTTCGGGCCAGAAAATAGATTAATTTGCTTATTATGTTTATGGCCTGAATTCATATGTATTACATATTATTAGTATAAGTAGAATCAGTCCTATATTGTATATTTTGGATGGGTAGGCAGGACTATATTCTTGTTATGCCGCTCTAGCGGAAGTATGGGTTGTCTTAACGAGTCGTGATGAGTTCCGATGTACCGTTTACAATGGCGGGTTACGCATTTTCAAGGGCTGGTACATTCTTAAGTAAAAATGATTTATGAAGTGATTTTTCTTCTGTAGGAGATTGTGTCTCTACTAGAGTTTGTGTTAGAGACTCTCCTAATGTACGGTATCATGTATGATTCGGACTCCAGGTAATGCCAGACCCTATTTTTGATGATATCATGTCGGTTAGACCTAGCTGGAATATTATGCTTCGCAACGCTAGGGTCATGTTTGTATCGACGAAGATGACTGGCTTCCATGCAGCAGTTATGTCTACGTGAAGTAACTGGATTACTGTAGAACTGTATGGAGAAACTTTAGGAAATTATTCATATGCATTTCAAATTAACTTTGGCTTATATATACCCTCCTGTGAGTGAGTGAGCGACAACTCAGGAAGGCGGCCATGTTACATTCCTGTCATCATATTTCGAATCACTGTCCTAAGAACGGGCATGTATCTTATTATTCGGACAGTGACAAGGAGATCTCAATTTTGATAGAAACCCCTTATCGTGGTTTCATAATATGATATAAACTATGAACATAAAGCAACTTTAGTTACTTACCGATCCGCCTTCACTGACGCGTTTAGTCAGATAGGGGATGCGGCCATAATGTATCATGACATTGGAAGCTATTGATGTACTACCCATTATTTATGAATGTGTCATGACTTGGGATCTACTATGTATGCCTGCAAATTGATGTGTCAACCTATACCCATGATTTACTCGTTATATCCCAGTGTGTGCGTCTAAATAAACTGTGTAAACAAAGATTCCAGCAGTCTGCATTGGTGCCTTGTAGACACAAGTGAATGAGTGCTTAGATTGGTCAGAACACGAACAGTCCACCATTCGCGTTAATCACACTCTACACTTCTACTCCATATATACACCATCCTGCGTCGGTTGAATTGACCAAGTTTAGGGCCTGCTCCCCCTGGAGCCTTAGAGGGGAACTACTGCTTACAGTTGCCTTTGCCTTCCCTAACTCAGGACTAGGGTGAGTTACCCATTTACAGCTGGGTAGACTGGAGCATGCCTGATCTCAACAACTCGGTACACTACAATGGACATATACAGTAGTGGCACCACAAACAACATGCTACAGTGGTTGATAGTGGAGCTTTACCGAAGGAAGAGAACACACTTTACACCACACAACATTACACTATGACACTTTACAGTGGTGGGCCAGATTCCTGGGTCCAGCCTACGCAGTCTTGTTGTGTTGAGAATCACATTTTACAGTTGCAAGAACATTTGTTTGACCACATCAACACCAGTAAGACAGCTATACAATCAATGTCAGCTTGACCTGTTCTGACAAGTGTAGCAATATCTGGGTCAGCACTTGTTGACATTTGGCACAGTACAGTCAGGGTTCTAAACTAGGGATTGTTTATCCTGCTGAAATAGAAGAGCAATGTTGAACATAAAGTGCAAATTTCATCGTTGGATCTTCTTATGTGCTCAAAAAAATTGAACAGTGTAACAGTTAGAAAGCAAATCTATTACTCAATAAAGTGGTAGTCTAATCTGTTAAAACTGAGCATACAGTACAATACATTACAACTGCAACACATTTCATTATATTATGTACTCATTTATGATTTATATGTATTTATGTTTATATATTATTTGTTATATGGGTGATTGTTATGTGTTTGCGGGCCTGGATGGGAGGTGACTAGAACAGGAAATACCAAGTGATATTGGTCTTGTTCTGGCGTTCTATAGGGAGCAATTTCTTAATTGAAATTTGCATGCAACATAGTTTGCAAATATTTGGTTAGCTGTGACGACTGTTTCATATTTGTATTTGTAATATTTTTTCTGTTCTTTATTTTTGTTTGATTTGTTTGTATAATTGTAGGTCTCATCTTTCCTTTCATTTCAGTTCTTTACACCTTTTATGTTTATACACTGTGGCGTTATTTGTCTTGTTATCTTATTGCAGTTATCATCACAGATTCTGTGATCATTTTTTTTTCATTTCTCCTATTTAATTTAATTTGATCTCTGCAAATGTTTTCAGATTGTCTTTTCTTGTTTGTCCTTTGTAATGTCTTTAGTTGACATATGACATAGGTGGTATAGTTGAATACACTTATATTATAGTACAAATCAGTACTTTATGATTATTATTGTTATAAAACAAAGTGTACAAGACCTTTGTAAGGCTTGTCTCCCAAAGTGATTGGTATAGGAAATATTGTTTTCCACAGGTACTCAAGTGATCATTGATTACATTAAGGTATACAAGACCTTTGTAAGGCTTGTCTCCCACAGTATTTGAGATATACAGTTATTGTTTTCCACAGGTACTCAAGTTATTATTGGTTATTATAAACAAAATAACCATACATGTTTTTCACTAAGACTAAGTCTATGGTATAGACTTGTCTCCCATTAAAGTGAAATAAGGTAATTTATTTACTTTTTCAGGTTTCTGATTTAAGAAGACAAGATGTCTACATTAGATTACTTTATTGCACAAGGAAAATCTCTTGATAAGACTGGAAAAGAGTTAGAAGAATGGGCAACTGCTCAATTTGCTATTGCATTAAAGTCAGAAGTACTGAAAGCAGAAGTTGAACAAAAGAAGATAGATGCTGAGAATTTCAGATTGCAGATGCAAGCTGAGGAAAGAAAAGCTGCAGCTGAGGAAAGAAAACTTCAAATAGAAGAAAAAAAAATTAGAAGCTGCTGCTGAAGACAGAAAAGCTGCTGCTGCTGCTGCTGCTGAAGAGAGAAAAGCTGCTGCTGCTGCTGAAGAGAGAAAAGCTGCTGCTGCTGCTGAAGAGAGAAAAGCTGCTGCTGCTGCTGCTGCTGAAGAGAAAAAAGCTGCTGCTGAAGAGAGAAAAGCTCTGGCTGAAGAAAAAAGATTAGAAAAAGAAGCTGATGCTGCTGCTGAACTAAAGAAATTGCAGATGCAAGTGGAGGAAAGGAGATTTGCTGCAGAACAAAAGAAATTAGAAGCTGCTGCTGCAGCTGAACAGAAAAAATTAGAAGTTGCTGCAGAACAGAAGAAAAGTCTCTGAGTAAGTTATATTTCGTTGAAGAGGCCGACAAGGATAATTATGATGCTATTAGGGCAGCTTTGATAAAGAGATATCAGCTGTCAGAAGAAGGTTATCGTCTTTTGTTTAAAACAATGAGACCTGAGGTAGGTGTAGAATTCTCAGAATTCATCTCAAAAGCACGAATCACACTTTCACGATGGATTGAATTATCCAAAATAGAGAAAACATTTGATGGTCTTACGGATTTATTGCTAAAAGACAAGGTCATTGTCACGAAGTGGTTTTAAGTTTATAGAGTGTGCCTGAATGAAAGCAAGACCCTAGTATGAGAAAGTCTGAGAAGATAGAATTTAGATGGAAAATAACATGCCTGTGGACAGGTGAGACTATTGGCTCAAGAGATAGACCCAGGATTTGAATCTCCCCCTGCCGCTTCGTGACTAAAAAAAATGGCTATAGTCTCCCCACCTCTGACTGCCTTGAAACACAAGGAGATAAGGTGTATAATTACGACCACAAACACCACTATACAGACAACATAGAGTAAGTATAGTAAAGAATAGAAGCTGATCCAGTAAATAATATATGTATATATTTATTTACATACAAGAAAACATAAAATGGCATCATACGTCATCAAGTCAGTCAATAGCGTGCACTGTTGCACGGCCTGGAAAAATCAAGGTAACAATTAAATTGAGAGACACTCAACAAAAAAACCCCAAATCACATTCACTCTTCCTGTCACCCTGCTGAGGAACAATAAAAATGGTTAGTGATTTAAACCAAATCTACTTTGGTGGGGCTGTCAACTTTTAGCCTCCACTCTCTAACACTAATAAATTTCTGTCTTAGTCCTGGTGACTCTTCCTCAACGAACGGCTACACAGCTTCCTACTAGTTAAGCGATAGGCGCCGATAACTACACCACAAGAAATTCTAAAAATAACAGACTTGGTTTTTCGAACGCAGACTCAGTGTCTATCCGTCCAATGGATACTGAACAGACCCTACTGGTCCTGTCTATTTTCTCCCTCCTTCTCTATCTTTCTCTCTTGATCTCAGTGTCTCTCTAACACTCGAGGGCTGATGATGCGGCATCTCCGTTACGCTCTTCTCTTGATTTCTATCAGGACCTAGGTATGGTAACCCTGTCACCTGTTCCTGATTTTGGTGATGACGATGTTCGGATATCAAGCATGAGGGACTTGATTAACTGTAGACAAAACTTTTCTGCTGCTGAATAGCTTCCCTCTTTTAACCCGCCCCGGAGTTAGAGGAAAAAACCACAGCCTTGATTTCAGGCTGTACAAAATGAAACTAGTCTCCCGGCCACCTGCCGTTGCTAGAGACTATAATAGCGATGCTCTCGGCTGTATGATAAATAAACCTCGGTCCAGCTGAAGCATAGGGACTTCACTGCCAGAGACCATAGGGTAATTTTCTTTTGCTCCTGACGATACTCGAGTACTCTGACCCTGAGATATGTCTTTTGCCGTGGATAATTTTATTTGACAAAATTATGCTCCCCACTGTTTCCGCCGTGACTCGCTGAAATTAAAAGAAACAGCGACTCATGTACACCCACTCTAAAATCGCTTATCTCTAACATATACGATACATAAAATAATTCTATACACGTGTCTCTTCATTCTCACTTCTTCTCCCCTTTCTCTCGTTCTTCACAACAATACATAAAATACCACTATCCCACGTGGCCTCTTCATTCCCCCCTCCTTCTACTAAAATCTGCCAGGTAAAACAAACAATAGCCCAGACCCGTCTGACATGTTACATGGCCGTTACGCATGGCCGATCACGTGTTCAAACTTGACAAAATTAGGGAAATCCTTTTACCCATTAACACAGGAGTTTCCCCGGCTTACTCTTATTAAATTAAATCTCGCTATAGGAATAGTTTCCTCCCCTAAGCAGTATAATTCATTTACAACGTAAATCTGAACCCTCTGACAATATTTCTCATATTTTTAAGGCTCAGAAAAATTAACGAACACACCAGGGATTTCCCCATAAATTTACATTAGAAAATATACAGGAATAAATGGTGGTTTTTACATAACATCCTACAAATATGGCACACGTGTTTCTCACAACTTCACACACTCCTATCTATTGCCAAAATCATAGAAAGAATAAGCACACTGTTGCATTACGTCGTTCTTCAAAAATAGTAATTAATGGCGCTATCGTTTATTTTAAAACTGAAAAATTAATCTTTACCTAAGGGCGAATTTCTCAAAGAACCCTCTAATGAATAAAACGATAATACGATAAAATCTTACATACCAATTCATCGCTGGTTTTTCCCACAGTGGAGAACGATAAATTACGTAGTCTGACGGCTGGCACTTATTTTTTCATAGAGACCGAATCCCCGTTTTCTGTCCCATTATATACAAGAGCAACCGCCCACGCGGATTTCCCTTCCTACGCAAATCCCGGACCAATAGGAGCGCTAGAAAAATTAGTACTATCAACCCACGCAAACCCCGCGTGCTTCCGGCCGCGTGCTTCCGGCCTCGTCATATCGCGTGCCGGAAATGGCGATTATTTCCGTAAACAACGAACTTTACGGGAATCGCGAAAAATCAGAAGAAAGTAAAACTGATGCTAGAATAAAATAAACCTACCATCATAAACGAACCCATTTAATTTATCTACTCAAAAAAAATACCAAACACGATATATATTCAAATGAGAAGAAATAAAATGGTGAAAAAGCGTGCCCGAAAATAGCGATTTCCGTAAACAACGGAAAATCGCGTGATCAGAAGAAAATAAAACTGGTGAAAATTCAAAATAGAACCACAGAATCGGACCTGTTAAAAGTCAGAATTACAGTGTAGTGTCACAGTCATGTCTTCGGTAAATAAAGCATTCCTAGAGTTCTTACATGAGCGTAAACCTAGTACATTAAAGCAAATGGAAGAAGTAGCTATAGGAACTACCCAAGTGCTTCATGGAGAAAAAAAAACCAACATTACAGGGATACTCAGTATAATGAGCGTGATGATTATGATCATGAATATTATGATTCAAACCCAAATAGGGGTTACAACAGAGGAAATAATAATTATAGAGACAATTATAACCGAGGTAGATCACAACACAAAAGACATGGTAAATCTTATTACCAGGCTAACTCTGCACAACAGGAGTTCCACGACGCCGGTAATCAGAATAATGATAAAAAAGACTCCAATAGTGTAGCAAATTCCGCTTTCGATTTTGCTAGAGCATCTCAGTGTTCGCAATGCAAAACATTATTCGATCCAACCACAATTTCTACTTTAAGCTGCGGTCACCCGCTTCCCGCTCTCCCTGCGTCAATCGCGCATAATGGAAGGGGTGCTCTTGTCTTCAATAGGGGCCTAATAGATGGTACTCCGGTATCAATTCTTTTCGATTCGGGGTGCACTACCATTGGAGTGAGGCAATCACTCGTAAATTCTTCTCGAGCTACAGGCAATGTAGTCAAATGTGTAACATTTGGTGGCACATTGGAGAAGTACTCCACTGCCATTATCAATATTGCTACGCCTTTCTTTACAGGAGAGGTGCAAGCATGTCTCTTGCCGAATCCGATCGCTGATCTTATCATCGGTCGCATTCATGGAGTGAAAGAATGCACTCCACAGCAAATTTCTAATTGGGAAAATGTTAATATGCAATCTGCTAATGCAGTAATCACTAGGGCTCAAGCTCTTAATATGCCGCAATCTTCACCGTCTGAAGATAATGATGCGCAGATCCAAGATGATCCCTTGGAGATTTCCCATGATTCCTTTATAAAACAGCAGGAAGATGATCCTACTCTAAAGAAATTCTTTACTCTGGCAACAAAAGGTGATCCGAATAAGGATACAAATCGTAAATCTTGGATTACGATGAAGAATGGCGTACTTGTACGTATGGTACAAGACTCCGCTAAGTCCATTCATTCTCAAATCCTTGTGGCTTAAAATATGAGAGTTAAAATCTTACAGCACGCTCATGATTCGCAGTGTGCTGGACATATGGGTTTTTCCCGTACTAAAACTAGAGTTCTTGAATCTTTCTTTTGGCCTGCTGTGAATAAGGACATACGAATCTATTGTCGATCTTGTAAAGTATGTCAAGAGATTAAATCCAGAGGTCCACGTCATGATGCACCTATTCAGGCTGCAGACATTCCCATTCGACCATTTCAAAAAATGGCGATAGACATCATTGGTCCATTTAAGATAAAGTCTGCTAGAGGACACCAATTTATTTTGACGTGTGTTGATATGTGCACACGGTGGCCGGAGGCTGTTCCTCTAAAGAGCATAACTACTGCTGATGTCGCAGATGCTCTTTGGTTAATATTTTCTCGTCTGGGATTTCCAGCAGAAATATTATCCGACCATGGTGCCCAACTCATATCGGATACCATGTCTCAAGTAATGTCGACTCTTAAGATAGAGAGATCGCTGAGTAGTATTTATCATCCTATGTCCAATGGGATGGTGGAACGTCTGAATAGAACTCTGAAAAACCTACTAGGTAAGATAACAGAAGATCATCCTCAGGATTGGGATAGGGTTTTACCCGCGACTCTCTTTGCATATAGAGAGGTCGCCAACGAACATACAGGATTTTCTCCCTTTGAACTTGTCTTTGGCGCGAAACCGCGAGGTCCTATGTCCTTACTTCATGATCTTATAACTGCTGATAATATTGTCGATGACACAAAATCCTCTTATGAATATGTCATCGCACTTAGACACAAGATTATTGAAGCATGCAAATTGGCAACTGCTTCTTCTGAAGGTGCGAAACAGAAGGCAAGGGAATTTGCCAATAAAAAGAGATGCTTGCGACAACTTTGTCCAGGTGACAAAGCATTTGTCTTGCTACCTTGTAGGGAAAATAGACTTCTTATTTCTTGGAAAGGTCCGTACGATATAATATCAAAAGTTTCCGATGTTGACTGTATCGTCGATATTGACGGGAAGCGTAAAACCTTCCACATCAACATGCTCACGGAATTCCATGAACGTCCGGATTATTTACAACCTGTTTTCCAGGCAACGGACGATTTTCCAGTCCAACATGGACAGTACTCATCTCTGTCAGTAATACAGGATGAGAAAACGAGTTTCTCGGATGTAAATCTACCTTTTCCAATGATTCCTCTTCACTCTAATGAATCATGGAAAGATGTTGCAATTTCTCCAGAATTATCTCCAGGAGAGCAGAAACAAGTTTCTACTATGTTAGAACAATTTCAGGATGTCCTTACTGACATTCCTGGTCAAACTGATGTCATTCAACATGACATTATTCTTACTGACCATAGTCCTATAAGAGTCAGACCGTATCCTATCCCGATACATTTTCAAGCACAGGTAGAGAAAGAGTTGGATGAGATGATAGAGTTAAAAATTATTGAACCATCCACATCAGCATATTCTTCACCGATGGTTATTGTACGAAAAAAAGACAATAACATACGTCTTTGCGTTGATTATCGCAAATTGAACCAAGTGACGAAATTTGATGCTGAACCTATGCCTTTACTAGAAGAGCTACTTACGAGACTATCGAATTCTCATTTCTTTACTAAACTCGATTTGTCTAAGGGATATTGGCAAGTTCCATTATCCGAACACGCCAAACCGTTTACTGCTTTTTCGACGCCTAGGGGTCTATTCCAATGGAATTTCATGCCTTTCGGTCTTATGAACGCCCCTGCAACATTCGTACGCATGATGCGTCGAATCCTATCTCATCGCTCAGATGTCATTGCGTATCTTGATGACATCTGTCTTTTCAGTGATACTTGGAACGATCACTATAATGGGATAAATGAACTATTGTCTATCTTACGCGAGCATAACCTGACAGCGAAACCATCGAAAGCATGTATTGGTTTTAGCGAAATATCTTTCTTAGGACACCGTGTTGGTCATGGGTTCCTAAAAACAGTTGACCATAATACAAGTAAGATACTTAACATTTCTATTCCTAAGACTAAAAAGCAAGTGCGAAGTCTCTTAAGTCTAATACAATTTTATGGACGATTCATTCCGAATCTGTCCTCCATTATGTCACCTCTTTCTTCCTTGCTAAAGAAAGGGTCTCCTAATGTAGTCCATTGGACTCAAGAATGTCAATCCTCTTTGGATAAGGTTAAAACTATGTTTTCTACTTCACCTATCCTAGTATTGCCTTCTAAGGATAAGACATTTATTCTTCGTAGTGACGCTTCATCCACCGGGATTGGAGCAGCACTAATGCAAGAGTACTCTGGAACTCTGCATCCTGTGATGTATATTTCTCGGAAATTAAATGCCGCAGAGAAGAATTACTCGGTCCTAGACCGTGAATTATTGGCTATGGTTTGGTCAATCCTGAAACTTCAAAGATTTCTTCTTGGCGCGCATTTCATTGTGGAAACTGACCAGAAAGCTCTTATGGCTATTCAGAGTAAAAATCTGAAGAGCGCGAGATCAACGCGATACGCGATTGCTCTGCAGCCATTTCATTTTTCGGTGCGAGCTATCCGTGGGTCAGAAAATGTGATGGCAGATATTTTGTCTAGATGCCCACATGATTCATAACTGTTAAATTATATACCTAATTTTGATACAGTTGTTCCTATGTTGAAATGTGTACACATATGTAATATCATATATTGATTGTAACACTACTTAGCGGTTCATTGATATTTATTCACCGCTGATCTTTCAATGTTTTTTGGTCTTTGATGATCATGATGTTAAGATATCTTAGATGAAATTTATGTATAAACTAATGTAGAAATTGTGTCATTGCTAATATTGTAGTATGCGTTGGTGACACCTCTCTGGAAATATTTATACTTAGAGAAGTACTTTCTCTAAGGTCTTAAAACTTATGCTTATCATCTGCGCATTGTTATTGGTGCGTTGTGAGCCTATTGTATGTTGCTCCTAGATGTATTTAAAAAAAAAAAAGTACCATTTTTTTTTTCCCGAGGGGTGTGGTAATCTGTTGCGTGCATATTTTGACGCACATATTACAAAAATCGATATGGCTATTTAATATGGAAAAGATATAGACATTCATTCATTTGTGTATGAAAATGCTGTCTATGGTAAAGCTAGATAATTCATGATTGATTCACACTTTTGATTATAGGAGTAATCGTTCTTGATATTGATCCGGTGCATGGATATTGCTCTCATGTCCGTACTTATTTGTTAGGGCCAGAAATAGATTAATTTGCTTATTATGTTTATGGCCTGAATTCATATGTATTACATATTATTAGTACAAGTAGAATCAGTCCTATATTGTATATTTTGGATGGGTAGGCAGGACTATATTCTTGTTATGCCGCTCTAGCGGAAGTATGAGTTGTCTTGACAAGTCGTGATGAGTTCCGATGTACCGTTTACAATGGCGGGTTACGCATTTTCAAGGGCTGGTACATTCTTAAGTAAAAATGATTTATGAAGTGATTTTTCTTCTGTAGGAGATTGTGTCTCTACTAGAGTTTGTGTTAGAGACTCTCCTAATGTACGGTATCATGTATGATTCGGACTCCAGGTAATGCCAGACCCTATTTTTGATGATCTCATGTCGGTTAGACCTAGCTGGAATATTATGCTTCGCAACGCTAGGGTTATGTTTGTATCGACGAAGATGACGGGCTTCCATGCAGCAGTTATGTCTACGTGAAGTAACTGGATTACTGTAGAACTGTATGGAGAAACTTTAGGAAATTATTCATATGCATTTCAAATTAACTTTGGCTTATATATACCCTCCTGTGAGTGAGTGAGCGACAACTCAGGAAGGCGGCCATGTTACATTCCTGTCATCATATTTCGAATCACTGTCCTAAGAACGGGCATGTATCTTATTATTCGGACAGTGACAAGGAGATCTCAATTTTGATAGAAACCCCTTATCGTGGTTTCATAATATGATATAAACTATGAACATAAAGCAACTTTAGTTACTTACCGATCCGCCTTCACTGACGCGTTTAGTCAGATAGGGGATGCGGCCATAATGTATCATGACATTGGAAGCTATTGATGTACTACCCATTATTTATGAATGTGTCATGACTTGGGATCTACTATGTATGCCTGCAAATTGATGTGTCAACCTATACCCATGATTTACTCGTTATGTCCCAGTGTGTGCGTCTAAATAAACTGTGTAAACAAAGATTCCAGCAGTCTGCATTGGTGCCTTGTAGACACAAGTGAATGAGTGCTTAGATTGGTCAGAACACGAACAGTCCACCATTCGCGTTAATCACACTCTACACTTCTACTCCATATATACACCATCCTGCGTCGGTTGAATTGACCAAGTTTAGGGCCTGCTCCCCCTGGAGCCTTAGAGGGGAACTACTGCTTACAGTTGCCTTTGCCTTCCCTAACTCATGACTAGGGTGAGTTACCCATTTACAGCTGGGTAGACTGGAGCATGCCTGATCTCAACAACTCGGTACACTACAATGGACATATACAGTAGTGGCACCACAAACAACATGCTACAGTGGTTGATAGTGGAGCTTTACCGAAGGAAGAGAACACACTTTACACCACACAACATTACACTATGACACTTTACAACATCATCTATAGATCAGAGAAACATGATGATATATAAACTGTGTTTTCTTAAACCTGCTATCAGTTGTAACTCAGAATTTTTGGATAGTCTAAGCACGTAGTTCTAGAACCATTGTGGAAAATGTGTTAATAGCATTCGTGGGGATCTTTCCTTCTGATATTCTGGTAACAGAAATTAGTGTTTACGTGTTTAAAAGGGTTACCTTTTTCCAATTAAAAATGTTAACCTTTTACCATTATAATTCACTTAGATTTTCTAGCCGTTAGAATTAGTGAAATAAAATAACGCGTAGCTATTTTATACCAGATGTTCAGTTATAATGTTAATTTTCACTACCCGCTTTCTCACACAAGAAGAGACGGTTTTAGTTGACTGATTTATATGCTAGGCGCGACGGATAGTGACAGAAAAGAATTCACGTTATATTTCATTTTGTGTTTTATTATAGTGCCTATTATTTAATACCATACGAAGACAAACAGATGCCGACAATTTAATAGCTATTAACGACAGGCGATATTTATGTAAGTGCGCGTATGGATAATTGAATAATAATTAACATGGTACGCTTACTGCCGGTGCGAGAGGGGCGGGAGAGTTGCATACTCCATCTGACCTAATCTCAGCGCTAGCGAAAGCTTACCGTATAGGCGTAAAGGAAAACACCTGTGCCGTTTAACTTTAATCAGGACTGACGGAGTGGATAAGAAATCGTCTTGTTATATATATATATATATATATATATATATATATATATATTTATATATATTTATATATATATTCTTCTGCTTCGATCCTTAACCACCGACCGTCAAAGCAGTCAGTGGCCATCACGCCTAGTGGCGTCTTGTAGGGCAACAACAAATTGATTCCACTTTGCACGGTCGGTGGCCATCCTTCGTACAGTGCCCCAACTCTGGTTCATTCTTTGCATCTCAGCCTCCACAGTCCTCCGCCAAGTTGTTTTTGGTCGGCCTCTCTTTCGCTTTCCTTCAGGGGTCCAAAGCATAGCTGTTCTTGTGATGGCATCGGGGTCTCTTCTGAGGACATGACCAACCCAGCTCCAGCGTCTGCCAGCTATGATGGTGTGCATGTCCTCTTGCTTGCTACGAGTAAGCAGATCTTGGTTGGTGATGGTATTCGGCCAAAAGATGCGGTGAATTTTTCTTAGGCATGTTGTGTGAAAGGAAGACAATTTTGACATTTCCTTCTCTGTGACTCTCCAGCATTCCGCACCATAGAGAAGCACAGAAAGCACGCAACTCTGGTATAATCTTAATTTTGTGCTTTTGCTGTATTGGGGGGACTTCCAGATGTTATTTAGGCTAAAGAAGGCTGAAGAAGGCTGAATATATATATATATATAATAGTAGCATTTTTCCATAAATGTTTTTTTATTCCTAGCAGACCTGATCAAGGGCGTCCAGCGGTCTTTTCTTCATTTCTTCTTCTTCTTTGATCCTTAGCCGCCGACCGCCGAAGCAGTCAGTGGCCATTACGCCTGGTGGCGTCTTGTAGGACAACAACAAATTGATTCCACTTTGCTCGGTCGGCGGCCATCCTTCGTACAGTGCCCCAACTTTGGTTCATTCTTTGCATCTCAGCCTCCACAGTCCTCCGCCAAGTTGTTTTTGGTCGGCCTCTCTTTCGTTTTCCTTCAGGGGTCCATAGCATAGCTGTTCTTGTGATGGCATCGGGGTCTCCTCTGAGGACATGGCCAACCCAGCTCCAGCGTCTGTCAGCTATGATGGTGTGCATGTCTTCTTGCTTGCTCCGAGTAAGCAGATCTTGGTTGGTGATGGCATTCGGCCAAAAGATTCGGAGAATTTTTCTCAGGCATTGTGGTGAAGTGGGATGTTATAAATATTTATAGGGGACTTAGTGTACTGACTGAGATCAGCTGTGAAGGTATCTATATCTAATAAGAGTAGTGTATTATAGATAACCTTACTTGCTGCCACATATATATATATCTCAGTCAGAATTATTCTGGAATAGTGTGATGACTACGTTGTATGTCTAGGGTATGTGTATGATGAAGTGTACGTCATAACAACAACAGACAGATAAACAATTTAATTTATTCCACCACACTTGACAACACTGTGACACTCACATACATATAACACTCTAAAGGATATCTTAAAGGAGTCACTGATAACTTTTCAAATAACAATATGTATTCGTTGCTGTTATGAATGAATATGTGTCCTGATTCAAATACAAAGGGAACCAGGAATCACAATCAATTTTACTTACAAGTTATATGTACAGAATTTATCAATATGAATATTGTAGTGACATATATTATTAAAAGTATCCTATGTGTGTCAGTTGTGTAGTAGTAATATGAGGTAATACTGGTTTTGTTTTGTTCAAGCTCTGTTGGTATTTGTCATCATGACTTCAATAGTTTGTCTTTATTGGAACTAGTATTGGAGATGTTCTCAGTTCCTGATATTAAAACAATTTACTTCCCCTCTTAAGTTTATGTTACAATGTTATTTTAAGATGGGGGTACATAATTTTGAGCTCAGCTGGCCACATCAGCTTACCTTGCGTGATGGCGGCAGGAAAAGACTCCTCTGCTCGATTTCTCCCCTGGGCTCTGGAGACACCTCACTGATAGCTAAATGGACCAAGGAGTATGCTGTCCGACTCTGGATTCAGCAAAGCTCTGACCAGGTGCTGCTCAATACCATCAAGACCACGGTCCCTGAAAACAAGAAGGATGTACCTTCTACGTCATAACTAATTTATACTCTCTTTTTACACTGAGCACAATACATCACAAACATTGAGTTCAGAGCGTTAGGCCAACTGTCAGCTTCATCTGAAATACTGTATACCAGTATTAACCTCCTTAATGGTTACTACGCCTCTGCAATTCCAGCATTATTTCTTTCTAGTCAATCATCTAGGTGTCAGTGTACTGTTTGGCCATTCCATGCCGTTTTACTTTCCTCCGACACCTTCTATTCAGGCTGGAGCATTATAGGCTTTACATCATGTTTGCTACTGAACTACACATATATACAGGCATAAATTAACAATTCACATTCAATTTTCATTAAAAGATACTGAATGTTTCAAGCTTACCACAATTCATAGAATAAACACAGATACGTTGACTAGCAATGAATTCTGGCACAACTACTGGCACAAATTCCCATCTGCTTATGTTCCAGGCTTTATTTAGCAAAAATATGAGCTGGCTTCAACGCACTGTTGCTTTATCAAGCTTATTTGAACTAGTGGTCTCGAACTAACGCTCCTAAGTGATTATATCAGCGAGTCTGGCCAATGGAGCCACGTTTCGACAAGTGTTTGAAAAAATGTTACCTTCCTACGTCTCCCCTAACAACCAAAGATAGTATTTATAGTCCGACCAATCGTGTTTAGTCTTATATTTGTTGCGCTCCAATCAATTTGGAGTTTACATGGTAGGCTATTTCCGTACGCACGGTTTTTTTTAAACACGTTATAAAAAAATTTTATGAGCAGAAATGATTTCATGCTGTCAGGCATCCCCACTATTTTATTTTGGTTATAATTTGTTAATTCCTAGACTATTTGCGTAACGTTTTACATATTCTTTGTCAGCAAGCCCTAAGGAACCCAAATATACAAATTTAAAAGAGCTAAGTGGCTGCGTTCAAAATATGCAATTTCTTCTACCTTCTGTTTCGAAGATGTGCTGTCTGGGTACTGTAATGTTTTCAAACGTAAACCCATCTAATGTTATCTTTTCTAATAAGAGTTTTTCAGGATTTAAAAACCTAACTCTGGGAAGGTTAGTGTTTTTATCACTGTCCGTCTGAAAAAAGTTAGTGCATGTGGCCTTACACGCGTGATAGTAGTAATTGTATATCGCGCGACGCGTGTTTAGTGTTGCACGAGTTCGGCTTTATGCCTCTCCCTTCTCTCTATCCTTTAGTCCATCTGTCTTTAGTTACGCCGTGTATAAAATGGAATGAATGAAATATTAAAATTAGGTCATTGTTCAGCTTGGTATCTCAATGTTTTTGCAAGAAATACAGCACACGTTTCATTGAAGAACGCGGGTAATAATATAGTAGGCTTTTACTATCAACGTGAAAGCGTTACAATTTGCAGACGAAGCATAAAACAAAGGGGATTTCGAGTACATTCCTTGTGACAGCACTGGTATTTTACCATTGCTCTTTTCTTTATAAGAATTTATTTGTTAAGCTTTACATTTACCTTTTAATTTATATATGTGGATTAGAATATTTCACGACACCTCCCCTCTTAAAACAGACATCCCATGTCAGTCCTTTATTCTATATACACATAGATAAATGTAAGTCAACTTGACTTTACTCTGCTGTGGTGCTATCATGGTTTTATGTAGTTGGGTCCATTCAGAGTAGGCACTACTCATGAAATCTGCCTCAGACTTCTACAACCAATAATATATTTCGGTTATGTTACTGAACAGCCGCAAGTATGAGTGCTTGTCTTAATGCTGCTTCGCAACCCGTATTCACCATTTCTCTTCTCTGAGTCTGCGCAATGACATGTCCAGAGAACATTATATTTCCCTCAAAATGTACGTTATGAGGAGATAACATATACCTGGTGATAGCAGAGTTTTCGTAGTGGATCCCATAATCTTCTTATTATCCTGTATGAAACATTCGGAATATCCTCAATCAAAGAGGCAACTCAGGGATTCATTACGTTCCTCCGAAATGTTTACATCCAACAATTTTCTCATCATTCTAGAGAAGACACTAGGTGCATTCTTCAATCCAAATGGCAATCTATTAAACTCATAGTGTCCTTCTGAGGTACTAAAGGCTAGGTATGGTCTAACCTCAGGCTTTACTGGAATCTGATATTATCCTTTACTCAGATCCACCCTTGAGAAATATTTAGCTTTATTTAGTCTGGCAAACAGCTGATTTGTATCCGGCAATGGATCCACCTGTCCTTCTGTAATAGCATTCAGTCTCCTGTAATCTATACAGAGTCTATGTTCTCCAGAGGGCTTCCTTAAGAGTACAACACCGGAACTATATGAGGATTCACTGTGTGAAATAATTCCCTCCTTCAATAGATAGTCTATCTCTTCCTTCAAAGCTTTCTCCTTAGCAAACGGAATCGAATATGGTTTCATACAGACAGGTGTGGGGTCTATCAGTTTCATATCATATTCCAATGGGTTTGTATGCCCTGGTCGGTCTGTTAACACCTCTGCATGAATATTTAGAACCTGTTGCACTCTCTCTTTCTGAGCTTTCGCCAAATGTGTACTGATTTTCACCTGTGCTGCTGTCTCACAGGGGTGTAATGGATATTCAAATGATGAAAGTGGTTCCTTTTTCATCTCCATGGCGATGGACAAGGTCAACAAGTGTGTCTCTTCCTGATGTTCTCTTTCCAAATATTTCTTCAGGAGATTCACATGATAGATTTTTTCTTTCCCCTTCTTATCTATCTTATAATTTGTTCTAGACACCTTCTCTAGAACTGTATATGGACCCTGCCATCCAATTTGTAACCCATTCTGACTCCCGGGCAAAAGAAGCAGTACTTTCTCTCCCACAGCCAAATTTCTGTCTTTCGCCTTCCTGTTATAATAGGCAGCATGTTTCTTCCTGGCTTGTTTCAAATTTTCATTGGCAAGTTTCCAGCCAGTTTTTAAACGAGTGGTCAGCTCATTCACATATTGGTATGAAGATGTAATGTTTTCCTCTGCCTTTTCATCAGTCCACGTTCTTAACAAAGCTACATATGGACCTTTAATTGTGTGGACCCATTTGTCCATGCACCGGTATGGTCTCTTCCACTCGAAGCTTTATAGTGATGATTTTTCCTCCCAGAATTATCATGCACAAAACGACCGCTACCAATTTTTCTTTTCTTGGGGCTTTCTCCCCACTTAAAATTCTTGATGAGAGATTTCCTCTCTACATCTTCTTCCTCCAGTTTGTTTAAGTCCGATTGAGGGATTTTCGGCTTATCCTGGGGTAAGACATCTGTTTGCACTCTCCGCATAGTGGCCATTGTAAAACAGTTAAGTGAAGCTTGTCCGTGAAAAGGGGCTTCCCATTCCATTTGGTCCACTTTATCAAATCTATTTTTCTTTTTATTATCAGGCCTAATTTTGCCCCGTGGCGTGTCCAGGTCCTGATCAATGTTCCCACTTGTGGGTGTTCCCTCATGTGCTATGCTACACCTTTCTACAAAATTCTCAATGTCCCATCTTGCTTTGGGCCAATAATAATTGTGAGCCACCTTTTGAATGATGGTACCTATCTTCTCATGGTCCCCATCTGGTTTCACATGTAGGCTCCTTATTAAGTCTGCCCTATATCTTTTAGGAAGTACCAGCTGTCCCTGACCTTTGGATCTAGCTCCAGTCTTCCTATACATCAACTTGTTTTTCATGTAAAAATCTCCCTTGCCTGGAGTTGTATGACAAGTTGACAATTTTCTGAAACAAGGCTTGAGTGTTTTATCCCCAGCCTGTGCCTTCCTCATCTCTTCTGGAGTGGTATCCAACATAATATCATCCTCCTGTCTTGAGGTCGACCTGACCTGAAGGGTTGCCATATACACAGGTTTCCTTCTGCAACGGTCAGTGTCATGATTGTCCATCTGACAATTCTTACACCACCTTTTTCCTTGGTTGAAAGATTTTCTTTCCTCATATTTCCTTTCATCGAATTGTGGGAATTTATTTTTATTTTCATACCGTGGCCTATCAAACTGGTGCTTACCTTTGTTTTGATCCCTAGGATCAAATTTATTAAAGTTCTGTGGTGCCCTAAAGTTATCCACTTGTTTCTTTTTATTACCTGTTACCTCTGCTTGAGCTGCTTGATACCTTTCAGCAACATTTAGCAGCTCACCCAGCCTCTCTGCACCTTGTTCCATGAGAAACTTTCTCAGGTCTGGAGCCATGGACTCTCTTAATTGCTCTATAAGGACCATTTCCTTAAGATCTTGGGTTTTCCCCAGAGAAGTCCATTTCTCCAAGTATGTCTCGATTCGTGCAGAGAACTGGTGATAGGTTTCACCTGACAGTAGTTTAGCATTCCTAAATTTTTTCCTATAAAATTCTGCATTCTTTTCATACCTTAACAAAAGAGCCTGCTTTAGCATGTCATAATTTTCCTGATCACCTCTGCTCATTTTAGCAAAAACTTCATAAGCTGCCCCACGAAGTCCCTGAGATAACTTTAAGCTCCACCTTTCTCTCTCTAACCCATACGTGGTAGCTAATAGTTCATACCTATTTAGGTAGCTCTCTATATCATCGTCTTTCTCAACAAAATGATCTAAATGAAAATTCATAGCTGAGGTTGAGGCTCCCTGAGTAACCGTAGCATCAGAGGCAAAGGGACTGGCACCATTTTCAGGAGCATGGCCTTGAAACTCAAACTCCCTTAGTCGTAACTCATGTTCCCTTTGTAATCTTTTATCTTCTGCTTCCCTTTCTGCAGCTAATCTTCTTTCTTCTGCTTCCCTTTCTGCAGCTAATTTCTTCTCTTCCCTTTCTGCAGTCAATCTTCTTTCTTCTGCTTCCCTTTCTGCAGCTAATTTCTTCTCTTCCCTTTCTGCAGCCTGTCTTCTTTCCTCGGCTTCCAATGCTTTAGCCTCTTTGTCAGCCTCAATCTGCAACCTCTTAATTTCTTTTTCAGCCTCTAACTTTCTTTCGGCTTCAAACCTTCTTTCTTCGCGTTCAATAAATTTGTCACATTCCGTAGTGACATAGGCAACCATAACTTGCCCATCTAATCCTAACTCTTTTGCAGTCTGAACCGCAGCAGATCGAAATTTGGCCAGGTCCGCCATTGTCTATCAGGTAAATTTATACAATGTCTAACCAACAATTCAGTCTCTAAATATATATCTAATGGACAACACAGGCACCGTGAGCTCAACCTTATTTAATTCCACCCAAGGATACCTTTTAATTCTTATATTCCCTGAAGTGAATTACCCCCAATATTTTTAATAGGGAAAGATTCAAAATCCCAAGAGCGAGCCCCCAATATATGTGGTGAAGTGGGATGTTATAAATATTTATAGGGGACTTAGTGTACTGACTGAGATCAGCTGTGAAGGTATCTATATCTAATAAGAGTAGTGTATTATAGATAACCTTACTTGCTGCCACATATATATATATCTCAGTCAGAATTATTCTGGAATAGTGTGATGACTACGTTGTATGTCTAGGGTATGTGTATGATGAAGTGTACGTCATAACAACAACAGACAGATAAACAATTTAATTTATTCCACCACACTTGACAACACTGTGACACTCACATACATATAACACTCTAAAGGATATCTTAAAGGAGTCACTGATAACTTTTCAAATAACAATATGTATTCGTTGCTGTTATGAATGAATATGTGTCCTGATTCAAATACAAAGGGAACCAGGAATCACAATCAATTTTACTTACAAGTTATATGTACAGAATTTATCAATATGAATATTGTAGTGACATATATTATTAAAAGTATCCTATGTGTGTCAGTTGTGTAGTAGTAATATGAGGTAATACTGGTTTTGTTTTGTTCAAGCTCTGTTGGTATTTGTCATCATGACTTCAATAGTTTGTCTTTATTGGAACTAGTATTGGAGATGTTCTCAGTTCCTGATATTAAAACAATTTACTTCCCCTCTTAAGTTTATGTTACAATGTTATTTTAAGATGGGGTACATAATTTTGAGCTCAGCTGGCCACATCAGCTTATCTTGCGTGATGGCGGCAGGAAAAGACTCCTCTGCTCGATTTCTCCCCTGGGCTCTGGAGACACCTCACTGATAGCTAAATGGACCAAGGAGTATGCTGTCCGACTCTGGATTCAGCAAAGCTCTGACCAGGTGCTGCTCAATACCATCAAGACCACGGTCCCTGAAAACAAGAAGGATGTACCTTCTACGTCATAACTAATTTATACTCTCTTTTTACACTGAGCACAATACATCACAAACATTGAGTTCAGAGCGTTAGGCCAACTGTCAGCTTCATCTGAAATACTTTATACCAGTATTAACCTCCTTAATGGTTACTACGCCTCTGCAATTCCAGCATTATTTCTTTCTAGTCAATCATCTAGGTGTCAGTGTACTGTTTGGCCATTCCATGCAGTTTTACTTTCCTCCGACACCTTCTATTCAGGCTGGAGCATTATAGGCTTTACATCATGTTTGCTACTGAACTACACATATATACAGGCATAAATTAACAATTCACATTCAATTTTCATTAAAAGATACTGAATGTTTCAAGCTTACCACAATTCATAGAATAAACACAGATACGTTGACTAGCAATGAATTCTGGCACAACTACTGGCACAAATTCCCATCTGCTTATGTTCCAGGCTTTATTTAGCAAAAATATGAGCTGGCTTCAACGCACTGTTGCTTTATCAAGCTTATTTGAACTAGTGGTCTCGAACTAACGCTCCTAAGTGATTATATCAGCGAGTCTGGCCAATGGAGCCACGTTTCGACAAGTGTTTGAAAAAATGTTACCTTCCTACGTCTCCCCTAACAACCAAAGATAGTATTTATAGTCCGACCAATCGTGTTTAGTCTTATATTTGTTGCGCTCCAATCAATTTGGAGTTTACATGGTAGGCTATTTCCGTACGCACGGTTTTTTTAAACACGTTATAAAAAAATTTTATGAGCAGAAATGATTTCATGCTGTCAGGCATCCCCACTATTTTATTTTGGTTATAATTTGTTAATTCCTAGACTATTTGCGTAACGTTTTACATATTCTTTGTCAGCAAGCCCTAAGGAACCCAAATATACAAATTTAAAAGAGCTAAGTGGCTGCGTTCAAAATATGCAATTTCTTCTACCTTCTGTTTCGAAGATGTGCTGTCTGGGTACTGTAATGTTTTCAAACGTAAACCCATCTAATGTTATCTTTTCTAATAAGAGTTTTTCAGGATTTAAAAACCTAACTCTGGGAAGGTTAGTGTTTTTATCACTGTCCGTCTGAAAAAAGTTAGTGCATGTGGCCTTACACGCGTGATAGTAGTAACTGTATATCGCGCGACGCGTGTTTAGTGTTGCACGAGTTCGGCTTTATGCCTCTCCCTTCTCTCTATCCTTTAGTCCATCTGTCTTTAGTTACGCCGTGTATAAAATGGAATGAATGAAATATTAAAATTAGGTCATTGTTCAGCTTGGTATCTCAATGTTTTTGCAAGAAATACAGCACACGTTTCATTGAAGAACGCGGGTAATAATATAGTAGGCTTTTACTATCAACGTGAAAGCGTTACAATTTGCAGACGAAGCATAAAACAAAGGGGATTTCGAGTACATTCCTTGTGACAGCACTGGTATTTTACCATTGCTCTTTTCTTTATAAGAATTTATTTGTTAAGCTTTACATTTACCTTTTAATTTATATATGTGGATTAGAATATTTCACGACAGGCATGTTGTGTGAAAAGAGGACAATTTCGACATTTCTTTCTCTGTAACTCTCCAGCTCTCCGCGCCATAGAGAAGCACAGAAAGCACACAGCTCTGATATAATCCTAATTTTGTGCTTGTTGATGTCTTTGCTTGCTCCGCCGTCTGGTGTTACTATGCATCCTAGGTATGTGAAGGCATCTGTCTGTTCCAGTTGCTGATTCCTTACTGATATGGGCTCAGGGTTGCTCACATTGAGCGTCATGACCTCTGTCTTCTTTAGGTTGATGTTCAAGCCCACCTGCTGGCTATACTTATTAAGTCTATCCGTTTTTTTCCTGGATGTGTTGATGTGAATGTGCTAGCAGTGCAATGTCATCTGCATATTCCAGATCTTCCAATGTAGAAAATGTAGTCCATCTTATTCCTCTTGGATTGTCCTCTGTTGTCTGGCGCATCACCCAGTCTATGACTGTTAAAAATAGAGTGGTTGATAAGGGGCATACCTGTCGTACTCCTGTCTTCACTTCAAAGGTTAGGTTGCTCTGCCCAATGCTACACGTAAAGTTGGCATAAAGGCTTTTTATGATTGACACTATGCAGCTTGGAATTCGATAAGCCCTCAGTATTTTCCATAAACTGTCCCTATGTATACTGTCAAAAGCCTTTTCAAAATCAACGAAATTAATGTACAGCTGTCTTTGCTATTCTGAGCACTACTCTATAATGTTCCTGAGGGTAAATATATGATCTACACATCTTCTGTTCTTTCTAAATCCTGCTTGTTCTTTCCTCAGTTTGTGGTCTACTGCTTTTGAGATTCTCTGTATAATTATCCTGCCTAGTATTTTGCTGGGAACTGAGAGAAGGGTTATTCCTCTCCAATTATTGCAGTCTGCAAGATCTCCCTTCTTGGGCAATTTGACAATTATTCCTTTTCTCCACTCTGTTGGTGTTGTCCCTGTTTTCCAGACTTGTGCCGATAGTGGTTCTAATAGTTCTGCTGCTAGCTCTGGGTCTGTCTTAAATAGCTCTTTCTTCATTTACTGATTGGTTAATATTGTCTTTTCTTGGCTTGTGCGTCACCAATTTCATTTGTGAGCACAGAATTGCCAAAGATACATGAAAAACATTTTAACTTGTAAATTTAACTGGACTTACAAAACCCAGCGATATTTTTCAAATTTTACTAGCCCACTGGGGTATACATAAGAACACTTATACTCCCAACTTCTGACAGTCGTATTCAAGCGGATTTATCCAGAAAGTTACGCTGTTTCAGAATCGGCACTCTCCCATAGAGTCAGCCGATATGATTATCATCATCATCATTTGTAACATTTTTTAGCAACCAGATGTTTCCCAATACTGGAAGTATTTTCCTCTATTTTTAACTGTGAACCTCAAGAGCACGTTTTGCTACACTAACTATTTGCGGTGACATTTGTTCATCCAAGAAAAACCCACACCAGATTCGGCGTTCACCTCGCTAGTCTTGACTTGTTAGGGGATGGACTGGGGCCAATTTGGGAAATAAAACCTAGCATTTTTTATATTCAGGATAATTGTATTTCCAAGGGATATCACCAAGAGTAGGTAAGCGTGATTGAGTGGCCACTGTATGACAGAGAGAGTGAATATTTTTCTTTGTTACAGGAACTTTACCAACATTGGATTTTGCTTAAACTTGTTAACTTTACTGGGTAGCATATAGTAGGAACTTATTTATTTACTGTCTATTCTGTAACATAGTGCTTACCTTTTGACCTTTGGGTTATTAACTTTTTGGGTTCTTTTCTCCATAGCGGGAGGGCACATTTATTCTGTTATTTTCATATGTATGTAAATCTGATTTCATTTGATCTTTATTTAGATATTCGATGTTGTCAAGTTTAAACGATAATAAACAACAAAAGAAACTTAACTTTGTGAGTTGGTCAGACCCATACCCAATTAACCGTAGTTTTTCACGTTTGTGTGTCTTGTTGTCACATAGCTGTGTGTGTGTGTAGTTAAACTTATATTTATATGTATGAGGAAGGCAAGGTTGTCTTGTACTAAATTATAGTCGTATAGATAGGCTGGAATAGAGAAACTTAGTCATTCCAGAGACATATCTTCTCCTTAAGCTATTCACCCGTGAAATCTATTTCTCACACCTTTTTCTCACGTACTTATCACCATCCACTCTACTCAGACTGGGCTAAAAATAACTTTCAACCTATCTGTACGACAGTAACCAGTTACCTCCTTTAACTTGAGAGTTTCTTGGGCAGTTTCTACGACTTCGTTCACTATCCATTTCCTTCCAGTTCTTATTGTGGGTTGAAGTGTTTTGTCTTATTAAGAGTCGCACAGTGCCATGGCATTTCCTAATTTGTATTTTTTTTCTACACCTGACTTGAAATGGTTTGGGCGTTTTCTTTATTATAGCGAGATGGAATGTGCCACAGAGAGTTGGTGTATTCGGTTTTCAGAGTGTCGTCTGTATTTTTCGTTACAAATACCTTGTTGCTTCTTGCTTATGTGTGTTTTGTGTCGTTGGATTTTTTATAATCTACTTGTTGTTGCATTTGTCTGTTGCTACGTTTGCTCTTTGGGTCAAGAAGTTTATTCTGGTATTAGGCACTCTGTTCTTCTTCATTCCTTATTTTTCTTTGTTTCTGCAACAATAACAACAACAACAACACCAAAACTCGACATCACTGTCACTGTAAAATGTACTGAAAGTTGACCTACCCAGGGAGCTACACAACATAATTAAATTTTATATTACCAGAACAAGAACCAACATATAACAACTTGAACATATTAGAATGACAAGGAAAACAAAACAAAAAACAAAACCAAAATAGTCCATTCAATATCAGTAGAAGAATTATATTTAAAAAAAAATAATAATAAAAATAAAAAACCACCAATCCAAAACCAACAAAAGCCCAGCAGACAAAAAGATGTCAATTGCGAGAGCGAGAGAGAGAGAGAGAGAGAGAGAGAGAGAGAGAGAGAGAGAGAGAGAGAGAGAGAGAGAGAGAGAGAGAGAGAGAGAGAGCAATGTGGTATCATGGAAGAAGAAACATTACAGGCACCATAGACATTAAACATTGCTCCAACAAACGGCAGATAAATTACAGCCTGGAAGAGCCAACACATAAGAGAAACAACAAAGTAATACACTATATGGAAAGATTACACTATTTACCCAAATTATAACCCACATGGGGTTGAACCGAGTATCCCTTGTACAGAAAATACACCAGTTTTCAAGTGCGGGGTTCAAGAACCAAACAACAACTTTTTATTTTAAATCAAAAGTTGAATTATCTTACACAGAGTTTTATTTAAATTCTTCACTTCTTAAATACAGTCGTGTAATATTATATCAGCTGTAGTGGTCCCAAGACATCTCATTATAACTTCTTTTATGACACAAGGTTCAAGTGTTATCCTTCTGCTTTAAAAAAAAAAAACTGATGGAGAAAAAATACCCCTTTCAACCACTGATGTTGTTGTTGTTTTGAAAAGGTGATGGGTGGAGAGTGGGCACTTAACAGCTGACCATTATTGCCTCTTCTCGTTCCATCTTGGTCTACCCTGTTCAACCTGAAAATTGATTATAATTGGGTATTTAGTGTCATTTAATTTAGTAATTTTGTATTAAATTTAACTAACTTGACTTTTGTAGTTGTTGGTTTTAATTTATATTATTTCTCATTTATTTTTAGTTTTGTATTGTATATAGATAACTATTGTCCTTTGCACTTGGTTTTAATTTGTATTAGGTCTAGTATTTGTTCTTTTTGAGTTAGTGTTTTTTTTTTTAACCTTGTTGTCTTTCCTTGTTCTATGTGTAGTTAATAAGTTTGCTAATTTGTCTGTTTTTTATTTTTATTTATTGAACCACTGATAGGTTATAATTAGGGTATATGTAGTGTCTGTAACGTAACAGGCACTCGCTGGACAGAAAGGAAGACACCAGACAACAGAAAAGAAATATAAGTGATATGCTTACCGTTAATTGAACTAAGGTCTATCCAAACGGTGCCATCTCCTTGCTGTGAAAGTAAATCATGAAAAGAGGCACAGACAATTTAGTACATAAAAAAACTGCTTCACTGACTAAGGTCATTCTCACGACTTTTTTTTTTTCCTTTAAATTGCGCGTTTGCTACTTTTTTTCATAATACGCTCCTATTTTTCATAATACGCTCCTTTCAACCATTTCCATATACAAGGAACTGTTGGTTATTATATTGTGGCGACATGGATGTTGGATAGACAAATTAGAAAATAGCTCCCAGAACTAGAGAATAGAACGGAAACTAGCGGTAGGGATGGCACAGTCAGGTAGTTAAATGCATAGTTCTAGATTGTAGCTGTAGAAGAGAGCTGTAAGTAACATTCTCACTAGTCCTATCCTACGCTCCTCTATTTACAGTTGGTGTGAAATGCAGCTTAATGTTAAATATCCCTACCAATCTGAAGTAATTCTCTTAATTTCCACACAATAACCAAATTTCGAACAGAAACTGAATGTAAAAAAATCACTCAAATGCGATTTATAAAACATATCTGTACATTGTAATAATTATAATAGAAGTTTGGGAAAGATTGCAGATATGTATTTAGACAAATCACAAGCTGGAAAATTATAAAGTGTGCCTGTGTTCATTGTTTCTGGCAATTTGTGACTTCTGGATCTTGTTTCTTCAAAGTAATGAGTACTTATCTAATTCATGTACATCAGGTGCTGATGTCCAAGATACTTAAATCACATAGACAGGTAGCCACAATGCTACAATCCGGCGAATTGCAGAAATGGTCCTTGAATCACACACTGCAGTCTGTTATGATTCTTATCAGAAGCTTTTGTTGTGACTTTCTCGGATAAGAACCTGAAACATTTGCACAGATTATGGTAACTGTTTCCTACCACCAAGACGATCCTCCGATGACGATGGGCCACTATTGATCAGAATCCTCATTTAAACAAAATAGTCAATGAGACCGTGGTCTTGTCAATTGTACGTCATACAATCAATAAAATACATTGGTAGACTATAGACATCATTTACACATTTTTCTGAGTTCTGTCTTAATTACTTCCCTTTGGTCCTAAGTTATATCAAAAGCGGGTTCCCTTTAAAGATATTACATCAACGAAATTTTAAATTAGCATTGAACGGAAGAAACAAAGGAAGTGAAGAAGCAGTGAAGAATAAAAAGAAGACCAACTCTTTGGCATCCAGCATTTAAAAGCTAAGCCCTGATAAGGATTGTGAGCTCTTATAGTTAGTTTTGCGCAGTCCCGAAAAGGACTTCTAGTTGGAGTAAAGCTGTTCAGGATTGTTCAGGTTACATTCAGTTTGAAAACCAATTTCAGTTATCATCACAGGGCTTAGAGAACCAAGATTAATATATCATCAGGTAATTCAAGGTAAATGCAAACATTAATATTAAATATTACATCAATTTACATAACACCAAAATGCTTGTAACCCATCGATTAATACAAGTTTAACATACCCTGCAGTAGTATGGATATGAACTTATCATTTATGCAAGACTGCTCACAATCAAGCCAGCGTTAGCTTTCTCAGCTATGGATTGTGGCAATGTAGCTTGGACAATCGTGTGTTAGTCCGCTTGACGTCTTTTCAGCTTTGAAATTTTGAGAGTCCAGAATTAAATCTGAGCAGGCTTACATACCTAATCATAGATCTAACTCATGTTTTCTCATAGGTCCGCGTCGGCTTTCACTTTTTCTCTTGTAACGTTCGTGGGATTTCAATGCTGTTGTGCAATTTTTTTTGACAAAATCATGATTTCCTCGTCAATTACCAAAGATACTGATTTTCCACTGCTATAATTACATGTATTTTTATTTGCTGTTCAAATCCCAAAAAGAACTGTTCCGTTCGGGGCATTAACCATAAAGTTATAGCAGAATTTCCGGTGTGCGATTCATAATTTATCATAAAGGCACTAGTTTACGTGGCACTTCCAGGGTGTCTTGCCTGTATATATAAACTAGAGCTAATCTGGTGTTTTAACGGCCATTTTCTTATTCAGCAGCCCAAACAACATAAAGGTAACTTGGTTTAATCTCAGATACACACAGAAAGTCAAAATTTGTTGTCCATTGTAGTCTGATATGCATTAAAACCCCACCAGAAATACAAAAGTTAATAGCACATTACATTACAATAACAATAAGGATACTCTATAAAATGTGTAGACCCACTTGTTTGCCTAGCCAGTAGTTCTACTGTGGTAGGCTTCCCCTGAAAGATACGGATTGACATAAATAAACCTTCAACCATTATTAAATGATTTCATTTGATCATGTGGTCATTGCAGTAGGTCTTATGTTTTGCCTGTACTGTTCATATTTCTGACAGTCCACCAGAAAATGTATAATTTTATTTGATTTTCTCACGACACCTACACAAATACGGCATATAAGACCCGTGAACGACCCAATCGTGCGTCCTTTCACGATTTACTTTCGCAGCAAGGCAATGGCACAGTTTGAATGATCCTTGGTTCGATTCCTGGTAAGCCTATCACTTATATTTCTTTTCTGTTGTCTGGTGTCCTCCTTTCTGCTGAACGAGTGCCTGTTAATTACCTATATCCTATATTTATTTATTGTCTGTAACTAAAGGTAGGGCATTGAACTTCCGCCATTTGCTTATGCATTATTCATACTAGGTATTTCCTTTAAAAGTAGTCCCATAGCAGATTCTGCCGCAAGGGAATGCGGTGTTAGAGACCAGGTGACAGCAATGAAGTGGTGCCATCGAATACTATTATGATAGTTTTTACTGTTAAAAATAAACTTGCAAGTGTTTCTTTGTGAAAAGGGAGTGCAAAATGTAGGATCCGTCCCGGGTGCCAGATACTTTAAGAACGCTCCTGTTATAGACTGCATTACATTTAGGGTAAATGAAATTCTCTAATTGTGCGAGTTTCCCACGGCTGTTTGTGCCCTATACCAGAGCGCTCTTTTAGTTTCGGTGACCGGAATTCTGACACCGGGTATAAAATTTTTGTGTACACCGTAAAAGACTATTTAAGTTTTTGGCGGGGAAAATCAGCTGATGTGTGTGTAAAACCAGTAAAATATAAATCATTACACACTCGTTCTGGATAAACACAGCGCTAAAATTCTTTTGTGTACTATAACTTTGTTCTCTGCTCTATTTTTGATTGCATTTTTATTTGTTTGAAATTAGTTTTGACGGAGTTACAGACTTTTGAAAACAGCGTCATCATTTGAGGAAATTCATAAAATAAGTAATCTTTTTATTAATTTAATATCTAAAAATCGGCCCATTCGTTTGAGTTTATAATTATAAAGACTTCTCGAAGGGAAGCTAAAGATTATTTCCACATACTTTTTTTTTTTGGTTTCATATCTTGAGAATGTGTGGTAGTCAGTTTTGTGAGTTTGGCATTACAAGAACAAGCATATTGTCACCAGATTTTATAGCATTTAAATTACTGTAAACGCATTCCTGATACTCACAAATCTTAAATAAGGTTGTAACAAAATAACTTTGTAAAGCACCATCTGTTTTTGCATTTTTCATTCATTTATAATGATATTTAGCTACGTATATAAGCGTCAGAAAACATGTAAATCTATAGATAGATTACTTCTACATACTTTGTTCTATCTTTCAAGTCTTGTTAATCTTGTATTTATAATATGAATTTTTTTTTTTTAATTGTGTGTGAGATAAGGACTGTTCCATTAGTGTTCTTTGGTAGACAATCCTGTGCACACGACTGCTGCCAAAGAATTCTAAGTAACTGTTTGTATATCTTCTTTCATTCACAGATAAAACATTCTACATCCTGGTGTTAGACTTGATAGTCCCAAATATCCCTCTATCTTTATACATACACAAGTAAACTATACTACATAACAACGAAATGGAACATACTGTTTTGCATCATATGAATTGTGCCAGTGCACTGTGCAGAGCCTGTGGCAAGAGAGCATTAACTTCCAAAACAACACGTTCAATTCAGAAAGCGCTGAACTGTTCTAAATTACGTTAATGATCTGCTCTTTGTGTTTGGAATTAACGTATCAGATGATAAACCCACACAGCATTCGACTATTTTTTGTAAGAAGTGTTACTTACGAATACTAAATTCAAAAAGGAGGCATAATGAGAAGTGTCTTGAAACAGCCAAGTTACTATCGGAAAACAGTCAGCACATCTGGAAAGACTAAAACCATAATTTAACTATAAGTGAATGTCAACTGTGCAATTGTGTTGCAAAGACATCTTTTGGTGTTTTTAAAAACAAAAAGCTGCTCTATCCCCTGTAATGTTCTTTCTGACCCCTCCATGTCTAGTCAGTCATTTAGCTGTAGTCAGGATAGCTCTGTACAGTAGGAGGTTGATGTGCCTGCCCACATTAGTGATAATATTGTTCAACTGGAGGTTGATGTGCCAGCTCACATTAAAGGCGATACCATTATTCATTTGGAGGTGGATAACACTACTCACCCTAGCATGCCAGTTTTTGTTGCCACATCTAAACCTACCAAGTCAGTTATACATACGACAAGTACATCCACCTCGCCTGTCTTCAAAAGCGACATCACAGTACAACAGTTACTTGCTAAGCCACCTTCACAACCACTAACACAAAAGGAAGAACCCCTATTCACATCCATTGTTAGAAAAAAAACTAGAAACAGCAAAAAGTAATATCATAAAATGCAAAACCAGAGGACAGCCTATTGTACTACAAAAACTAATTAAACATAGAAGAGAAACATCAGTCACCAGAACGCCAACAAACGTAAGCGATCTCAATTGCTTCACACTGTTAGAAAACATATTGCTGGAACATCAACTGATTCATTAGACCTGCAGCAGGCACATGAACTACAACGCTGTTCAGAAACGTCACGTCAGGAAATTTGCAGGAAAGCAGGCATTGAAAGTAGAGTTAGAATATCCAAAGAATTAGCAATAGCCATGAAGGAAACAGTAGGTCTTACGTGGGCACAGCAGAGAAAACAGAGAAGATTGAAAATTGAAAGACGCGCCAGAGGTATTAAAAATATAACTTCACAATTAAAATTTATAATGGAAACTCATTTGTTACAAATTTCTCCATCTGTGAATGTACAGATTCATCCTATAAAAAAAAAAAAAAAGGAAGTGTGAATGATAATTGAGCGAAATTTTGGGGCTAGAGCAAATTATGGCAGTTGTTGCTTGAGATTGACAGAATTAACAGAGTGTGGAAATCATTTAATAGATGTATTTTTTAAATACACCTATTTATCTATTAAATTGAACATTTCGTTTTACTCATGACCATACTTATTTTTACATGACCATCGTGATGTATGAGATAATTGTTAGCTCTCATGTTTTTGGGGACAATTGGGTGTGTTATTTTAAGGTAATAAATGTGGACTTGTAATTTAATGTTTCAATAATTAATGTTTGACGCATGAAACCAAAACAAAACTTTGATATCCATTTTCTGCAGGTTTTCTACTTTTGATTTCTGTAATTTGTTATGCATGTTGATTGTGACCGATTTAGTGAAAATTGGATTATAAACAAACCATAACAAAATATAAAAAAAAACGTAAATTTTACACTATTTCAGACTATTATATCTTCTGTTCTAATTGTGATAAAATGTTTGTTCTTGTTCTAAAATTTACTCTAACATTTCTAGTCTAGCGTTACGCAAAATTAAAGCCGGTATTTATAATAATAAAGTAGCCTAAAAAACATTAATTAAGCCCTATCAAAAGTAAAATCCGCCACCTTTTTTTCCAGTTAGGAAGTTACCACGTGACCTCTGACACGATAGCTATAAATAGCGCGGTCGGGGGGAACAAGGGGAAATAACTAAAAGATCGCTGGCAAACAGCCGTGTTCCACCTTCTCATAACATGATACATTCTTCAAATTTTGTGCGCTTTCTGCTGATTATCTATGTCGTACCATTTTATTATTTTTTTTTATAAAAAGAGGGTGGGCTGAGGCAAAGCTAGGGCAGCCTATGAAGGCTTATATTTAATTTCCCACTTTTGATACGTTTCTTCAGCTGGCAAATGTTTTGTTCTATATTGAGTGTGGTCAATTATTTCCTTACTTATGCTCTATTTAAAGGTTTATCCATCTGATTTACTAACGATTATATGCTGATTCTGCCACCAATAAGCTCAAACAATGCACTGAAAATATGGATACTCCTTCTCCTAGTCGTTCTCAGGGGGCTCTGAGAAGACAACAAAAATGACCTCCACTGCAACCAGTCTTGTCATCTAAGGTGACCAAATCGAGGAATGACAACCTCGATTATGCTAAACAATTCGCCACAGAAACTCCATTCACCCACAGCTCACACGCCATTTGTCTTAGGTTCACCGACTTTGCGTTTTTGTGTCCAAGTATTTTAAGAGAAATTGCCAGGCTGGTGCGTAGTCGGTCTAAAATGTTGTTGTCCTAAAATTAAATAAATCTACCTACTACTGAAAAAAATGATAGTGCAGTATACACAGTTATTTTTATTATGTATAATTGTAGTAAGCTTAGGAAACTTTTTTTCCTACTAGGTCTCAACTTTATTGTGGGAGGGGGGGGGGGGAAATGTGTGGTGACTTGACCTTTCCTCGCTACCTTTGCTCTCCATAAGAGTAGTTAGGTTAGGGTGGCCATTAGAGATGGCTACTGTGTGTGTCGAAACAATGCTTCGAAACAGCGTTGAGTCCGAAAGTTTCGAAACACAGCCTGCTTGTTGTTTCGAAACAGTTTCAGTTCCTGTCTGCCTCGCTGTTTTGCAGAGACTCACTGTCTCACCTTCCATGGGCCTTTGTAAAATTTGACTCAACCGTCCGGAACATTAGTATGGAATATCAAACATGTCATATTTTTCAGGGATGTGTTAAGATGACTTGATTTTACAAGTGATATTATTTTTGCTGAGAAGTTATAGACACTGGAAATTGTGTCAGTGCTGCAGTTGTCAATGTTTTAGGCACTATGCTAAAGTTGAAAGTGTCCGTGTGTTCGTATAAATGTAATGGACACTTTATTAGCTCTGCTGATATCTGTGTAGGGCCTACTCGGTGTAGATTTGAATCATTGTCTACCAAAACTAGCTTACTCTAGTTTGATATCATGTGTTATTATTACTGTTATTATTATTGTTGTTTTTTTATTATTTTCACATATACTGCACAGCTATCATATCTCCGTTTTATTTCATCATAATGAAGACTTGTGTAAAAATATTGAATTGTGGTCATACGAAACGCCATAGATTTTCACACATGCCAGTAGTGCGCAAGCAAAAACAGAGGAATTGTCTCACACAGTTCATGTATAGTAATGTATACTGTCTATTAGAGACTTCTTTCTCCCTGATACGGGCAAAAGTGCCATTGTGTCGAAACAGTGTGTTGACACAGTTTAAATCACTGAGCCGAATATCTAGAAACAGCGGAGTGTGTCGATTTGCCCACCTCTAGTGGCCATATTGTTCTACACAAAACGGAGGACAAATGTCATGTTTTGGTCATAAAAGGGAGGACAATATTTTTTAAAAGCGGACAAAAAGTAGGACACCTTTGTTCAGTAACTACAAGACGCTGAAACATATTTTTGTTTGTTTTTTACATTCAAACAATAAGCTAATAAAATCACATTGATTTTGTGCCTATTTATATTTTTCTGATGATAAAATCTTCAACAAAGTTGGGCTACATTTTAAAATATGCATAGAAATAAGAGCATGAAAGCTACTTGAAATTGTACTGCACAAGTAGAGTGGAATCTTTCCTTCAGTGCTTCCAAAGCTGCTTCGGTAGAATGCTGTACAATCACAGAAATGATAATAGCAGCTGTTGTGGTTTTGGCACATGAGAATTTGTTGGCAATTTCTGAATCGTGGAAAGCATTCTTGAGTAACACTGAAGTACAATCCAATGATCTGAAAGAGTTGTGTTGTTTTACAGTATTAAAAGCAAAAGCACCCTCGGCCGCGGCAATTTCAAACCTTTCCTCGCTTATTTCTTTAGTGAAAAATATCAGTTTTGATTGCAAACATTCAGAAGCAAGTGCTTTTCTGTTTCTATATGTTTTTTATCAGCTGCACCTTTATTTGCTACTGATACAAATGTGCCGCCTGTGCTTACAAGACATTCTGCTTCATATTCTTGTCGACCACTGGAAAAACACTGAATTTTTTTTTCAATTCATCCGTGAACACACACTTCTGTTTTGGCATTTTGAGCGGGTATCTGTAACATAAATGTAATATAATGCAATTAATCAATGGTACATTTGATGTTAAAGGTAAAAATATTTGTAAAATGCAACAGACCAGTTTTTAAGTTTAACAAACCCACTACTATACTAATAACTACTTGTGTATTTTTTCATAATAAACAAATTGCAATAAATATAAAAGCAGTATAAACTAAGGTTAATATTATTTGTAATTTGCAATAGACAACGAAGTTATAATTGACTAAATCCAGCCCCAAGTTCTTATTCATGCCGTTTTGTCTGTTATATTTTCCCTTAACAAATGCCAATAAACCTAAACGGCGTTTAACCTGGGTTAAAATATGATAGTAATCTATTATAAACTATTGAACAACATGACAACTTACGGTAGTGTTGTTGGCAATTTGCTCGATGTGTCGATTTTGCGGAGATAAAAATTCTTAATTCTGACAGAATTTCTGTACTCAGAAATCGGATTCCAGTAAAGATTTTTCAAAGTGGTGTCTTTCACGTTAGTAATTGAGCCAATCACATAAAAGCTGGATATTTCAACATTTAAAAAAAATCCGGCTGGACGCTCAGTTTTGTCACAAAAAGACGGGCAAATCCGGACGTCTGACCACCCTAAGTTAGGTAGGCCTCCCAGTTTTTCAGCTGCGTAAGCTGGAGCATGACGTTACCTGGTTTTTAATCCGGTCAGTTGCTCTAGAGCAGAGGGTATATGAGTTTAATTTATCATTTAATATACAGTATATCTTAGCTGGGCAACATTTATTGTTCCAAATGTGGTGCATTATTTCCTAAACGGCAAGCATTCGGATGCAGCAAGCCCTAACATCATTGGAGGAGTGGGCCAAGGCATGGCTAGTAAAGATAAATGTAGGGAAAACATCATTCACAGTGTTTTCTCTCTCTAACAAACCACAGATCTCCAAATTGGTGCTAAATGGGAAAAATCTACATCTGGATGACAACCCAAAGAACCTAGGCATTACTTTTGATCGCCGCTTGACTTGGAAAACCCAGATTGAGAAAAACAGGACAAGAGCAAGGCAGAGAATGGCAATTATAAAAAAACTTGCTGGCACAGGTTGGGGAGCAGACGAGAGAGTACTAAAGAAGTTATATACTGGGTGAGTGAGACCAGTCTTAGAATATGGCATTGCAGCATGGTCAACAGCAGCTAAGTCGAACTTTGACAAAATAAACAGAACCCAAAACCAAGCATTGAGAATCATAACAGAGGGCATGAAGTCAACACCCATAAAAGAGTTGGAAAAGATTACTCACCTCCAGCCTATGGAGGATAGAAGAGATAGCAGAGCCCAGCAACAAGCCGAGAAATTCAGGAGTCTGATAGACCACCCAATGCACCAGAGAATAAATGGAAGGGGAAGACTGAAGCGAAGCTACTTTGTAGAGACAGTCAAAACAAAGATGAGAGCAGACCCCATAAACGCAATATCAACAGCTACGCCAATATGTACTGTACACAAGCTACCAATTTGGAAACAACAGTGCTTCCCTGAAATGATAGAAAACGTTCCTGGTATTGAGAGAAAGAACGGCCAAAGTGAAACAGAAAGGAGAGTCCTAACCACAAAATATATAGAGAAACATTACCCAGGCAACACCTGGATCCATGCATACACAGATGGATCAGCAACTAATGCAACAGAAGAGGGGGGTGGAGGAGTCTTCCTGAGCTTAAGCAATGGCACACAAAAAAAGATAGCAGTCGCAACAGGGACATTTTCAAGTAACTTCAGAGCAGAGGCCTTAAAAACTGCATCAGAAATTCTAATGACAGAAGAAAGCTCAGAGAGACCAGTAGCTATCTTCTCAGATGCGCTGTCAGTGATTACAACGCTGAAAAGTCAAAGTAATGCTGAACTGGATGACCTAAGAGTAACACTTCACAGACTATGTCAGCAACACAAAAGAGTCGTGATACAGTGGATCCCTTCTCACTGCAACATCCCTGGAAATGAAGAGGCTGAAAGATTGGCAAAGGAAAGGGAAAAACTTCCTCAAATTGACACAAATATAATCTATGCGGAGTCCAAGAGTTTTATCAAGCGCAGATACAGGCACAAGTGGGAAGAAGAGCATCCAGGCCACACAAAAAATGATCCGTATTACCAGCTCAGCAGAAGTGAACAAGTGGTAATCTTCAGACTTTGCACAGGTCATAACAGATTGAGATACCATCTATTCAACAAATTAAAGATAGGAACTACTGATGAGAAGATCGGCTACCACGACAAGCATGGGAAACAAAGAGCCAGGGATCCAGACCCCCAGGACGACCCAGAGTCCGCTGGGAGGACAACATTAGACTAGAATGGAACCAGGCCAGGAGGAAGACAGCCGATAGGATAGTCTGGCACTCTCTCTTCCAAACCTCTACACCTCACGGTAGAAGAAACCTCTACACCTCACGGTAGAAGAAGAACGATTAAGTAAGTAAGTACTACTGATGAGTGTGACTGTGGCACCGATAAAATGACTGCCGAACATCTGCTTCAAAGGTGCCCAACATATGAGGAACAGAGAAAATGCATATGGCCATCACCAGTACCATTCCTGGAGAAAATCTACGGAGATATCAACAGCCTCAGGCTGACCACTGCTTTCTTTGAACTTATTCAAGTTGACATCTGAGGGTGAACGAAGGAGGAGATTTCCTTAATTATGCTCTGTTCAAATTTTTTTGCAAAAAAATTTTTATTTACCAATATCTTCATCATCTCAACCCGTAACCCGTCATGGGTCGTAGGGGTGCCATGGTGGAAGCATCAGCAGACAGGGTCCTCCACTGTTCTCTATTACCAATATTGCTGTAGTTAAATTTTTGTTACTATTTTATTTACTCTCAGTTAGATGCGGGTTTTGCTATCAGTAATCTGGAACAGTACACTGAAAATAGGTTGAATCACACAAACTTTATGCTTTGCCGCCCAACAACTAATTGTGAGATTTCTCGACCCAAAAAGAAACGTGCTGTCCTAGAATGGATCAGAAGTTAGCCCACCAAAAAAAAAAAAAAATTGGCAAGGTGGCAGAATTGACTCTAATAAAGAAGCAAGTACAATGAAATATAGGCTTGAAGGAGAATGAAGTGTCTTCATCATATCAGTCACCATTTTTGTAGCCACTTGTTATTTACATTTAAAAAAAAGCAGGAAACAGGGTTACAGTTAGGGGTTTATTGTTACGGTTAGGCTTGGAATGCAGGGACAGAAAAATAGCTACTAATGCTAGCCTTAACCATAACCCCATTTCAATCTTTTTCAAAAGTAATAAAAATTGGTGGAATGGATAGATGTTAACTCCTAATGTGATGGTATTAATATGGTGCTACTAGATCTGTATTAGCAAATTTAAAATGAATGGTTCTATTTTAGGTAATGTTGTCCAGTTGTTCTCTAAATTTTCTGTAGGCCCAACTGTCCTTTTTTTGCCGATGAAAATTTTTTTGGCCTGAATCTGGACCACACTTACAGTTTAATGCATACAAAAGCACTACTGCTGTCTGTCCATTTGTCTGCTGAATGCATTATTCTCTAATTTTCTTATCTAATAGATCGGCTTTAAGCTCTTTGTCAATCATCTGCATGGTTACCCCATTAAAAATTTACATTCTGTCAGTTTTATATTTCATGCATTTAAACTAAATGGGTAGATGTACGTTGATTTAAAAAAAATCAGCCCTTGCACCATGTTTCTTTTATCACCTTTCTGATTTAAAAAAATGAACATTGAAGGATAATTTCTGCATGTCTGCATTATCCAGTGAGTTGGAATTCTTGTAGGAGTTATTGTCTTAAAAAAGATGTAGTACTTAAAAGCAGAATGCAAAGTTTGAGATTTTGTTAGCTGATTTTGTCAGATGACAGGGTAGATCATGAACCTGAAGAGGAGGAGCTACAGTATATTTTAAGTCAAAATAGGACAAAAATGAAAATTGGGGTTCATTCATTCATAACCCTCCACTCCCAAAGGAGCATAGGCCTTCAACAAACACATGCCAAGTCCTCCTGTCTTGGGGTTAGTCTATATTTATTTTCTCCTGAATCTAAAATGTCAAAATCATTTGTCAGAACATTCTAAGAAGTTGTATTTTTGATTTTGTAAATGTATTTTCTTAAGGAATTGTGCTTTTCCTGTGTAGAAAATCCAGACTTTTTCAGAGCTTTGATTTATATTTCTAATTTTCTGATAGCTTACTTATTTTGTATTCAATCAATATTTGGCACAAATACTTTCCATTAGATTATAAGGCTTTTGATTTATTGCAAATAATGTTACATTTTGAAAAAATGGTTAATATTTTTAAATACAAACTTTAAAGTTCTTTATCTCAGGATCTACTTAAGTTATCTAAAATATAACCTGAGAAAGTTTTAAAATACAGTGATGAGCTTCCATTTCGACTTTGGTGCTCATAACTCGTGAAATAAAAAAGCCTTAGGGAATTGAAAAATAGGAGTAAAATCCAACATGACCACTGTTCCAACAGCATTATACCGTCAAGTGCGTTGGTATGCATAGCTATTACTGTCGAAAGTCAACCTTGTACATTTGTATCAAAATGCTGCAGTTACAGTAGAACTCCATTTATCCGAACCCCAATTATCCGAACATCCAATTATCCGAACACTTTTTCCAGAAAAAAAAAAAAAAAATCAGATGCCACAGTCACGTTAGACTAAAATTCTGAATCTTTTGATGCGGCAAACTTCAAATGTGTGCGAACAATTTGTAGAGAATGGGATGGCTAATGGTCGGTCGCTTACGTACAGGAAGTCAGTTAGATCATAAAGTCAGTTAATATCTGGTTTACCAATCCAGTGTACGTGTGCGTTCTAGGTAGAACACTGGCTAAACAGACAGTTCAACTTAAAATAATTGTGTCTGCTACTACAGCAGAATAATTTTGGTGTACAAGTATTTCTCTGTGCGATATGGCATTTTCCAGTAGGCCTAAAGCATATAAAAGGAACCGCAATGTTTTGTCAATTGAAACGAAAACAGAAATTATCAAGAGACTAGGACAAGGTGAAACTGTGTCTTCACTTGCGAGGATTTTCAATGTTGGGAAAGCTACCGTCTCTGACATCAAAAGTAACAAGGATAAAATTATGAGTTTTGCATCGAAATTTGATAGTGAAAATGGGTCGAAGAAACGTAAAACCATGAGAAATGCGAAAGATGTGAAATTGGAAGAGGCTTTGTATATATGGTTTGTGCAAAGAAGAAGCAAAGGGGGAACCTATCTCTGGTTCTCTGTTGTGTGAAAAGGCACTTCAGTTCAACAATCAACTTGACGGTCCTCCTGACTTTAAGGCTAGCCAGGGATGGTTAAGAAACTTTAAATCTCGTCATGGCATACGAGAATTGGAGATTCAAGGGGAATCTTTATCTAGCGATGCAACTGCCGCTAAAAATTTTAAAGAAACATTCTTGGCTTTTTTGGAAGAAGAAGGTTATTCACTCGATGATGTGTATAATGCCGATGAGACTGGCTTATACTGGAAATCATTGCCTCAAAAAATCACTTGCATCTCAGCGCGAAGCAGCTGCCCCTGGGTTTAAAAAGTGCAAAGAGAGAGTAACAATTTTGGTAGCCGCGAATGCCAGTGGGAAGTCATCGTTTACCGGTGCTAATGATCGGCAAAGCCAAAAAAAAACCACGTTGTTTAAAGAATGTGACATGTCTCCCATTGTGTTACACAAAGCACATAAGAGTGCTTGGATGAATAGTGAAATATTTCTTGATTGGTATACAAATCAGTTCATCCCAAATGTGAAGAGGTTGAGAGAACAAGAAAAGAAAAACTGGAAAAAGTAATTCTTCTACTGGACAATGCACCATCTCATCCAGAGACGGATACATTGAATGCAGTTTGATGCAAATTTTAAAGTAATTTTTCTGCCTCCCAATGTAACAGCACTGATTCAACCAATGGATCAGGGTGTTATAGCAAAGCTTAAAAAGATGTACAAGAAGGAAGTCCTGCGTCGTTTATTGGTGGCTGAAGATGAAGAAAGTGGGGTGGCGGTTTCCAAAAAGATTAATCTCAAAGACAGCTGCTATATGTTGGCTGATGCTTGGGACCACCCTGTCACAAGATAATCTCAACAAGGCTTGGAGCAGATTGCTTGGGAAAAAAGGAGGAAATGACACTACTGCCGTGGACCCACCTGCTGATTGTCTAAATGAAGTTGTGGAACTGTTTCAAGCAATGCCCGGATTTTCGGACTGTGCAAAAGATGATGCACACATGTGGCTAGAGAAGATGATAATGATTCTGGTTTTCAGTTTTTGGTTTGGGCCATGTCTGCGGAGTGGAGAGAGGATCGGCTGCCGCGGCAGGCATGGGAGGCAGAGAGCCAGGGGTCCAGACCCCGGGGTCCGCTGGGAGGACAACATTGGACAATCTTTGAGGGACCGGGGGCTGGGGTGGAGCCGGGCCGGGAGGAAGACAGCCGATGGAATAGTCTGGCGCTCTCTCTTCCAAACCTCTATACCTCACGGTAGAAGGGGAACGACTAAGTAAGTAAGTAAGTTTTCAGTTTTTGAATGACGAAGAAATTTTATCTTTTGTGCAAGAAGAAAACTAAATACATGTAGTGACCGATGATGAAGACTCCTCAGAAGTACATGATGTACTTGTAGATTATGAAGAAAAACCAAAACGTCGACCAAGTCTTGAAGAGGCCTTTATAGCACTAGAAACAGCGATGGCTTGGTACGAGCAAGAAGATGACAGCTGTCCTACACAGCTTCTGCTGTTGAAGAGAATGCGGGACTTAGCAGCCAAAAGGAGACTATCCAGTTTGGTGCAAAAGAGGATTCCTCATTATTTTAAATAGTGGGCTACATCTGTGCAAGTACATATATACGTAAGTTGCGCCTGGTTTTGAATCGTTTGTAATGTTATTTTGAAAACATTTCTCTTTCTTAACAAAAATAATTAATACAAGTAGTACATGCACTGCAGTGTAAAAGATTTTGGTGATACAGTGATCTAATACAGTGTGGGTATTATTATTACAGTACAAGTAAATATGTTTTATACTGTATTTTCCTTGTGATGATTAATTATTTTTAGAAATATGTGTACATGTACTCGATACATTATGTAATCCAATTATCCGAACATTTGATTATCCGAACGATGCTCGGTCCCATGGGGTTCGGATAAATGGAGTTCTACTGTATTTTTGAAAACGGCATTTTACTGGTTAACAGTGTTAAACCTCTGAAAATTATATATATATATATATAAAAATAAATGAGATAAATCATCCAAAAGGAGTTGAAGAATGAAGATAATTCTTGTGGATATTTAACTGAACACATTTTATTTTTGTTTTGACCCACAGAAGCCAAACTCTTTTAGAACGGGAAGGAATGTAATGTTCAAACGTGCATGACAGAAGGGGAAGTAATCAGTGAAGAGTTTGGAGAAATGGATAAAGTTCATTTCATTTCTTGCCATGACACCTTCCCTGCCAACCATGTGCGGTTGCAGTTTTTAGATAAGCAAGGTTTGTAGCCCTTGTCTGTACTGTTAATATTAATCTTGGTTTTAGTTAAATAATTTCAGAAGACATCAATTAAGCTGGGAGAACAGGTCCTGGATCAGGTTGACCACTTTAAATACCTCTGAGCTATTATAGACCGAAAGGGAGGCATCAAGGAAGAGTTGGCCACTCGAAAAGCAGCAACTTGGAGACTTTTCAGGCCATAAATCGAGGATTCCTCAGCAAGAGAGAGGTTGGTAAGAAAACGAAGACGGCTGTATACCGCTCCACCTATGTCCCAGTCTTGACATATGGATGCGAGTCATGGGCAATGACTACCACCCACAAAAGCCAGATCCAAACCTCAGAAATGAGGTATATGAGGAAGGTGGTTGAAGTAACAAGAAGAGAAATGGTCCGCAACCAGACGATACATCAAGGCCTAAAATCCCACCCCCTGCAGACCCAAGTAGAACAGTCCCAACTAAGATGGTTTGGCCATGTCTGCAGAATGGGAGAAGATCGACTACCACGACAAGCATGGGAAACAAAGAGCCAGGGATCCAGACCCCCAGGACGACCCAGAGTCCGCTGGGAGGACAACATTAGAATGGAACCAGGCCAGGAGGAAGACAGCCGATAGGATAGTCTGGCGCTCTCTCTTCCAAACCTCTACACCTCACGGTAGAAGGGGAACAAGTAAGTAGTAAGTAAGTATTAGTCAGTATAAATGGCTTTCCTAGTCCTTCCGGTTTCCTAAATATTTTGAGCTCTTAAATATGACCCACTTATTTTCTTCCTTACTTACTTAGTTGTTCTTCTTCTACCTTAGGGTGTAGACGTTAGCCACAGATAGAGTGCCATGATATCCTGTCAGCTGTCTTTATTTTGGCCTGGTTCCAGTTCAGCCCTTTGTCCTTCGAGGATTTTCTAATGTTGTCAGCGAATTCTGGGTTGTCACAGGTCCCAGGCTCTTGGTTTACCAATTTGTCATGGTAACCGGTCACCTTTCATTCTGCAGACATGACTAAACCATCGTAACTGGTACTGTTCCATTCGGGTCTGCAAGGGCTGGGTTTCGGGACCATGACATATTGTCTGCACCTTGTACTTTTGCATTTGATCTAGTCCCATTTTTGTCAGCGTAAAATTCCTCAGAGATAGTCTTAAACCACTCATTTCTGTGTTTTATATTTTCCCTGGAACTGACAGAAACATTAGTCCTCTGTAACTTGGGCACTTTCACAAATCTCCCTTTGGCCATTTGCTGACAACACACGAAGTCCCTGGCTAAACCGCAGATTTTCCTATATTTCATTACTGTAAGAATGGTTTAGATTATATTTGTTTGTATGTTTTTTATTTATTTATTTTTTAATTAATTAATTTTTTATTTATTTATTTATTTTTTCTCTCTTTTTTTTTAACATACTTAAATTTGATTATGACTGGATATTACAAATGCATGTTATTATTTTACCTTGATAATGTTGTGGGCTTAAATAATGCTCAAAATGCATGTGCGATTGAAAGGATACGGTCTGCAAGATGACAGAGAGAGGAAGGGCAGAATGTAAGACAGGCCTGTGTGCCCTTTGAAAATAAAGTTTGTTTGTTCCTTTCCATTCTGCTGGTATTTTTTCTGTCTTCCAGGTGTGGCTAAGTAAATTGCATTGCATCTCTGTAGAGATGTCAGTGTCTGCTTTGGTCTCTGCTGGAATGCCATCTGGGTCATCAACATTTACTGATAAAAAGCTTTGTGGTTTTTTAAATATCTTCCTTACTTGCGAGTGCTGCCCCCCCCCATGTCTTTTTCCATTCTTGTCCTTGACGTGCTCATTTGATTGCTTTTAGTTCCCTTTTGACATTTCTGCTATCGTATTGGTCCCTCATATTTCTTCTGCCTTCTTGCTAATTTATTATTTTATTTTCTCTTGGTTCAAATGGCAGTTATTGCTCCTAGTTTTGACACTTGTTTCTTGTATATCCAATAGATACAAGTGAGGATATACAGTTTAACAATGAGGAGTGACTTGTCAGTCACCCTGTAGAAGTGAATATCTTACATTGTGACAGTTTAGTTGTAAAGTATTGAAGGTAGGTGACCCTCCAATACGTGGCTCTACACCACTACACAATTTAGCAGGTCTGGTATATCATACCAATGCTGAGCTTGCTGCATTGGTGTAGCCCTCTTAGTTTGCAAGAAAACCCTGGAAGCTTCACCCCAAATAAAGAATGTGAAAAAAAATAGTGCAGGCTTGAATTGCTGGAAATTGAAGCAAACAAAACGAGGTAAATTAAAATGTCTGAAAACAGATTCGTGTGAAATTTTACATTAGAAATAAGTTACATCTCCAGTTTATTAAATAAATAAGTTACATCTCCAGCTTATTTTATACTTTCATTGTTACAGTTTCAAATTTCTTTCTTTCACAAACTATTGTAAGTGAAATTTAAATGCTTTTCAAATACTCTATAATCAGATAGCAAGCAAGGTTAAGGTGTTGAAAGGTGTAGCGCATGGTCAGTAAACACAATTTGTGGAAAAGTCACATTTTGATCATGCAAATTACCATCTTTAAAAATTCACCAAAAATTGTCAGTGCCTGTATTTGTCTTCGTTTATGTATACATATGTTAATCTGTTGTTGTGCCTCAGTAAACACTTCCTCTCTGATTGTCACTGTATGCTTGTGTTTGTTTATGTGTGTGTGAGCCTGTTACTGTGTTCCAATTACTGTATTTCAGTGAGCCTGTCTTTGATTGTCACTGTTTGTTACTTTATTAATATGTATATATGCTTCAGTATGCTAGGCTGTCTGTCTGTCAGTCTTCCTTCACTCTGAACACTGTCAACCATGCAGGAGATGTATTAGCATAATCTTAGATTTTTGTATCCCAGAATACTTATATGTAATTGCTCATTAATGTGATATTTTATTCTAACATTTTGCTTTGCATTCTCTTCTTCATTGCTTGCACCTGTATTATGGGCTTTGATGGTGATTTTCGGCTGCGTTGCTTATTGACCACTGTTGTGACTTCGATGGCAGTTGTAAGGAAAGATAATACAGACATTATGGAGCTGGATAAACTGCTGGCAGAGATTCAGAGTTTAGATCATCCCCGTGACGCACAGGCCTTCAGTCAAAATGGTATTCGGATTAAAAGTGATGGTTTTGATAGGGTAAAGAGTTCTAAAAGTAACATAGCAGCTGATAAGTCTGCCTTTATATCAGAGTATTCAAGGGCAGCTTCATTTGATTGTAGGTTTATTCATCCATTGACGACTCAGAATCGGTCTGACTCTGAAAGAAAAAGATCAGAGTCAGACGTAAGAGAGAATCCTTTATTAAATAAGTTAAATCAGGCTAAAAATCAAGAATTTCTCCAGAACAACACACATCAGCATAAGAAATATATGCAAACAGTGCAGCAACCACCTAGTAAAGTCTTAGACCTTTTACATTCCAACAGTAACATTCCTTCTCAGAGCAAGATTCAACCATTGTTAATGGGAGTTGTTAGTAAGTCAAAATCAAAAGACCAGGCCCCAGTTTTTGTCTCAGACTCAGAAAATAAAGCACTTGAAGTAGCACAGCATTCTGCTGTTCCTGGAAAGGCATCTGATTCAGGTCAAGGTTTTGCTTTGTCATTGGCTGATTTAGCCAAGCAGCATAAATCACAAAGAGCAACATTTAATTGTCTTAATGAGTCTAGTCCTGTTATCTCTCAGAAAATTAATGATGATATGGCTAGTCTGTCCACATTGGTAGCCCAATTTTCTGCTCAGAAAAAAGAAACCATTGAGAATTCTCCTCCTGACCATTCTGGCTCATTTGGTGGCAGTTCAGAAAATGAAAAACTTGGAAACATTAACGCACAAGATATAAAATCGAAGCCTATGGTGATAGGCAGCAGTTCTTTTACAAGTTCCCAGGCAGCTTTGTCTAGTGCTAATTCTCAAGCAGCAGAGAAATCTTCAAATGTTTCCCTTTCTCAGCTAGCTGAGCAGCATAGACATTTGAAAAATCCCGTGTTTACAGTGTCACATCAGAGTGGCCAGCTGAATGCTGAAAAACCTTCGTTGGCTTCACTTCTGAAGAACATGACCCTAGAGGACACTAAATTCACGCAGCACCGTGAAATCAGTTCTGCTGCAAAGACTTCTTCTTCGTTATCCAAACTCTCCAGCACGGAAATTGTCCCAAATCTTTCCCTAGCAATGTGTTTGAAGACCGGCAAGACATCAGGTACTGCAAGTAGAAAGTCAAATAATACTCAACAAACAACAGGTGCAGAAGACTCAGCTGTGGTTCCCAGTCCATCTCAGATGGACTTTATAGAGTTCCAGCCATTTTTAGACTCACAGGAAAAGGTAACGCATACAGATTTGATATCTCAGGTGTCTTGCTTAGGTTTGGTTCTCTGTTATACAAAATTGAAAAGAAAAGTAACTAATGACCCACCGAATCCCAGCAGACCTTTAAAATACAAAAAATTTATGTGTCGCACCCAGGTTGGTAATAGAAAGTTGTATGTAGAAAATATCCACCCCCAAATTAAACCATTTGATTTTTCTACCCCTTCGCCAGATGACATTGTGAAAAACAAACAGAAGCAGGCTTTTACTAGGCCTGACAAAGAGTTTGAGTTTTAATTGGCCTAAATTGAAAATACATGAAACAGCTTTGTATGTTTCAATGTGAGTAATATGGGAAGTAGTGGTTTTTTTTATTAGCTTTAAAATTTATGTGTCTCTGTCGATGGCTGTTTGGAATCTTAAAACTTGCAGTTGTTGTCCTTTAGAGACATCTTTTAAATATATGATGTCATACAATGAGCCATACAGCCATTCTTTATGTGTGGTTTTTCCATGACATGAGGTATGCTAATATTCCTGTAATTGTGGTTTCCACGAGGAGAGAAACAAAGTTCTGTAAATATGGTTTCCATGAAGTAAGACATGATATAATTCCCGAAAGAGATCTTTGTTAAATTAAGACATACAGAGATTAAATAAACATATTAATTTTCTGAAATTTTTCAAACTTAACTGAAAAATTCATGATTTTATTGTACACTTACATTTAGCATGTAAATACTGTAAACATAACTGTGGCAGCTCTTTATATGTCGTTTGACATTTTTATTATTACAATTTTTTTCTTTTATTTTGTTTTGACAAAGTAATCAATTTTCTTCTCTTTTCTAACAAGGTTTAATCAAAATTGTATGAACTGCGAGCAATGTTTAAGGGTTGATTAATTTTGTCTTTTGATACTTTCATTTTCTGTTTTTGCTTAAATATTTTGCATTCTTCATGTTGCAAGGTGCTTTGGGTTTTGTCAAATGACAAAGATGAATGTGGGATGAAATCTCTTAGGCCCCCCCCCCCCCCCCCCCCCCCCCCCCTGTGGTAATGGCTCGTAACTATGAAGGCGACACCAAGAGTGAATAAGAGAAGGTGAATCCTCACTGAGAAGGAAGGTTTCAATAGGTATTATGGTCTCCAGCGACAGCTTCACTCTGGGATCCCGAAAGATACGTGAGTCGCCACTCCTGGTTTAGCTGTAAAAAAACTGAACACTTAAACACCAACAGCACAAAAGGTTTAAACAAATGGTAAACTAAGATATAAATTTATTTACCAATATATATAGAAGTATATATGCTATAGTACTACATTATTTTTAAAATTTCGCCTAAATTTTGGGTCAGCACATGATGTAACACTGTTTAGGGGTCGTAGTCACTAATAGGTATGGCATCCAACTCAAATTCTAGAGGTACTGGGTTTGATTCCCAGTAAAGGGGAATAGAATTTATGGAAATTTTTTTCCAGAACCAGTGGTCTTAATGATGCCATATTCCCCCTTGGTCTCCCAGGTAGTGACATCGGATGCCTATCCTTCTCAGATAAGTGCGAAAAATATGAGGTCCCGTGTGCAAGTTGCGCACGTTAAAAATCCCACGGCAGTTTGAAATCATAAAGAGTAGGCCTATCATGCAGCTGCCCTGGCAAAGTTTAAAAATTAGAAACCTACCCATCTTAAAAAATATTTATACAATATGTGATTCCTACATACTGTCGTGAGGTGTTTTGAGGAGAAAAGGACAGCTTGGATGGAATGGAAGAATAAAGATAATAATTTCTTATTGATAGCTTCCGAGTTGGAAGAAACTGCCTCTCCTCGGGAAATAGTGTACTAGAAATCCTTAATATAAAGAGAATTCTGGCAACTAAACAGGATATTTTCTAGACGATAAATTCTTCCTCAGGAATCTTACAAAAGGACTGTGTAAAGAACACAAGGTTGAGAAAGAGATTTGGTGTCCAGCCACAATTAAAATATCCCGACCCAATAGAAGTTAATTGAATTATGGCTGAGCCCCCAGGGTGTAGATTTATATTTAAACAAAATACAACCCAAATAAAGTTAACAAAAGAAAATAACAGACTCTGTTATGTAAAGTTGAATAAAAGGGTATAGAATCACACATTTCTTATTATACATATAAATATGAAAAAAGTTTAGCTCTACTGTTTATAAAAATAAACAACTAGTGTCATCATATGGACAGTAGATGTCTTCTATGGTAGTTTTGCTGGTAGGTGTTAATACTCATCTCCTCAAGGACTGTAGTAGCTGCGGAGATGATTTGTGTTCGGACTCTCTTGGTTTGGTCTGCCCCAGCACGTTGGTCTCATAACAGTTAATGGGTTCAGAGGGTGTCAGAGTTTGCTTCCCTGGACTCAGTGCACATCACAGATAAGGATGGGGTAAGTCACCTCTGCTGAATACCTCTTCTGCTTATGGGATGTGTGGTATGGTTACTGGATGATAGGATATGGTTGGGTATGATAACTTATTTGATAGGGTATGGTGGGTAAGGGTAATCTTTGGTACCATGGACTCGTACCCTGGACCTGGTTTAGGTATCTGGTAACCGCAACCTGGTTTTGTATTTTGCAACCGCAACCTGGGTTTGTACTTTGTAACCGCAACCTGGGTGGATTCGCTCAACTGAATTCACTACGGATATTTTGCAACAAGTACAAAGTAGCCTCGACCGAGGCCCATAAAATCACATCTGCTTCGAACGATGGTTACAAGAAGAATGACTTATAATTCCCTCCAAATTCCAGGTGTATTTTTGGGTCGACCTCTTGGGTGGCATTGTTGCAAATTCTGTTTTGGTCCCAGGGGTATCAAGTTAACTTCATTAACTCGCCCTAGTATCCACTGCGTACGTGTTTTTACATGCGTTCCCTTCGTGAACCCAACACAGGTCAACTTCCGGACGTTGCACCGTGTTTTTTCACCTTAGACTTTCGCTGGCTAAGGAATAATTTATTACCTTTTGGCCGTGTGAATCCTGAGGCTAGCAAATACTGTGAAATCTAATACTAGAGACAGAGAGACTTTTTGGTTTCTTGTCTAATGATAGGAGAAATTTGTAGAGGGATAAAATAATAGACAGAAGAAAAAAGTCGGGGAGAAGTCGTTTCACGACATATACGCACATTGGTACTCTCGCTGGTGCTACAGAATTCATGCACTGTGCTGAGATCTTCCTTGCGTGATCTAAGGGAGAAGATAGGAGCACTGATGGTGTAGTCCGTGTGCAATGAAGATAGTCCTTAAAACCAAACCAAACTTTTGCATGCTTCCCGCGCAGAAATCATGTCATGCTTGAATTTAAAATGGCGCCGTCAGTATTCAAAATTAAAGAGAGGGAGAGGGGGGAATTCCCCACTGCACTCGTCTGAAGCAGTTTAACACATTTTTCAAATACCAGTGGTTCAAATATTAATAGTGAAAAGACCTTGATCATTATATCACACTTCATTAAGTATGAATCTTGTTCTGCATTGGGCACATATCAGATAAATTCTGGTCTTGCCTGAAGGTTACACATTTTTACTCAGAAGTCTTATATTAAGGATAAAAAAATAAACAGAAAGAAGAAAAGGTCAAGTTTCCATTAATTGACATTGGGAAAAGGAAAAGAAAGGACTTTTAAACAATCAAGTTTTTTTTCCCCATAATCATGATATATTAAAAAATATTCACAGGCTGAAAAAACTTGTACTGTAACAATTGTTCTTCAGTTGTTGACAGATAATAGAACATTGAAATGATGCTTTTGAGGTCTTGGAAGATTATGTCATCAGTGATTTACTAACTGGTACTTTTCTACTCGCTTATAACTCTAACTTACTTACTTAGTCGTTCCCCTTCTACCGTGAGATGTAGAGGTTTGGAAGAGAGAGCGCCAGACTATTCTATCAGCTGTCTTCTTCCTGGCCTGGTTCCATTCTAGTCCTCGGTCCTTCAAAGATTGTCTAATGTTGTCCTCCCAGCGGACTCTGGGTCGTCCTGGAGGTCTGGATCCCTGGCTCTTTGTTTCCCATGCTTGTCGTGGTAGCCGATCTTCTCCCATTCTGCAGACATGGCCAAACCATCTTAGTTGGGACTGTTCTATTTGGGTCTGCAGCGGGTGGGATTTTAGGCCTTGACGTATCGTCTGGTTGCGGACCATGTCTCTTCTTGTTACTTCAACCACCTTCCTCAGATACCTCATTTCTGAAGTTTGGATCTGGCTTTTATGGGTTGTAGTCATTGCCCATGACTCGCATCCATATGTCAAGACTGGGACATAGTTATTAACAAAATGTTAAAAAAAATAACTGTGTCATAAATATGTAACCACAATAATTTAATAAAAAATTATATTTATAATGTTTATTTTATGGGGAAGTAATAGAAATCTTTAAATTAAATTCTTGCAAAATTATATTTACCTCAGCTGCAAACATATTTTTTAAATCATTAAAATGTTTTATGAACTAGAATATCTGAGAAATGATCATAGAATATCTGTGAAATGATCACAGAATATCTGTGAAATGATTATATTTTTCATAATTCCTACTATTGCTGTGTGGATGTTACAAGATTGAGCCTGTAAATGCTCAACTACACACCGCTTGGGATATGAGTAATCCATAGTTGATTTGATTATGAGGTACAGTGGTCCAGATCTGGATCACTGTGCTGATCTTAGAATTGATTCTCTTCTTCTTCTTCCGTCCTTAGCCACCGACCGTCAAAGCAGTCAGTGGCCATTATGCCTAGTGGCGTCTTAGGGCAACAGCAGATAGGTTTTCTTTGCCATTGTTTCCCATCACACCTATTGGCGTCTTTAGGGCAACGGCAAATCAATCCATTTGCTGTTGTTTCCGTAATCGAAGTGACTGGCAAACGGGTGATCAGCCCGTTGGTTAGAATTGATTAACTGGCATATATTTCTCATTTCCCACTTCTTAGAGTTATTCATGTTAGATAGCCATGAGATATCTTACAAGAGGTATACAAAGTCCTGTATATGTTAATGTTGTCTTGTTTCTCCACAAATAACACATGGGCATCTAGATGTTCCTCTATGTGGAAGAATAGAACTATCCTGTAGATTCATATTCATGACAAATAGAGCTGCATTTGCATGAAAAGTGTCTGTATTCGTTCCTCCCAGTACCATGTCAACTGACAGGCCAAAATTTCCATCCACATCTTCTTGTCCTTAGTGCTGTTTATCAGTTCTGTTGTTTTTTTCCATGTCTTGATGCTAAAGTTGTTTTGTTTTCTTGTCCTTTTTTTTATTTTCTAGCAGTTGTCACAATGTGTTTTGTGCCTTAATACCATAAGCTGCTTTCTTCTGATGTGTGTAATAAGCTTCCTGCATGCACTGGTCTTTTTTAGGACAATATGAGTAAATAATATAGGGGGCTGCTGTAAAACTGGAAGATGCAGTGAAAAAAAAATAATAATCAAAATTAGTATTGAGTCAGCTACTGCTAGGGTCATGGCTGTTGAGGTGTGTGCAAGAGGTCTCGTCGCTGCCTCAGTGTATGATCTACTGAAACATTGGGATTGAGGTGACAGTCAAGAACAAGGGCACTTAAGAGGCTCTGCGAAACTGCAGAAAAGGCATTGTGCTGGCTGTGGAACAACCACAACGGGCTATGGAACTCGGGACAGTAATTTGTTTTCAACATAGAGATTACTTTCACAATTACCTCCAGCTGGCAGAAAATAAGTGAATTTGAAAGCTGCAACCAAGGTGGAGTGGATTCAATTCTTAACACTAGACAACAGGAGGCTGACACTTAGGAGTTATGACACAAGTGCGCCCCCCCCCCCCCGCGCGCCTTCCCCGAGTGTAAAGGAGATTAAGGGGCCGAAACACTTGATCATCAGATTGCCTCCTGGTGTATCGCTCTGTATAGAGTTTCCTATCATACACTTAATCTGTAATCATCTCATGTGGCTGATGAAGGGAACACTTAAGCTGTAATCATTTCATGTGGTTGATGAAGGTACATCTAAGCTGTAATCATTTCATGTAGCTGATGAAGGTACACCTAAGTTGTAATCATCTCATGTAGCTGATGAAGGTACACCTAAGTTGTAATCATTTCATGTGGTTGATGAAGGTACACCTAAGTTGTAATTATCTCATATAGCTGATGAAGGTACACCTAAGTTGTAATTATCTCATGTAGCTGATGAAGGTACACCTAACTAATCATCTCATGTAGCTGATGAAGGTACACCTAAGTTGTAATTATCTCATGTGGTTGATGAAGGTACACCTAAGTTGTAATTATCTCATGTAGCTGATGAAGGTACACCTAAGTTGTAATCATCTCATGTAGCTGATGAAGGTACACCTAAGTTGTAATTATGTCATGTGGTTGATGAAGGTACACCTAAGTTGTAATTATCTCATATAGCTGATGAAGGTACACCTAAGTTGTAATTATCTCATGTAGCTGATGAAGATACACCTAAGTTGTAATCATCTCATGTAGCTGATGAAGGTACACCTAAGTTGTAATTATCTCATGTGGTTGATGAAGGTACACCTAAGTTGTAATTATCTCATGTAGCTGATGAAGGTACTCTGTATACATAAAATCTGTACTGAGATGTCCTAATCCAAATCGCCTGTTACCACCAACACCTGCTAGTGACCTCTGTCTGGTGTTTGTCACCTAAACCCTTAGCTTCCCGCCTTATATCACTCGATAACAAGATGCCGCCACCTGATGAAACAGGGTGTATACATAGATTCCTCTAGTATATGTCTGCTGTGTTGTACAGACTTGTTCCGTCGAGACAGTTAATATCTGACTTGTAGAGGTACCGAGCCCAGACTAAGAAACTCTGAGAGTATCCGCACAACATAACCCCCTTAAACTATTCTAATTTCCTTTCCGTGTATACTTTCTACGATGTGTTATAATGTCTGTGTTGTGTCCCCGAGGAGCCCTTATGCTCGCTCTGTACGTTCTCAGACTATCTGCCTCACTCATGTGTCTAGTCCTAGTACAACAACGGACGTTAGTCTCTACGATCAAAGCTTGCCCCGGAGTCAGTATCTGAGCTGCGTGCAACTCCTTATTCAGGCACCAGGAAACTACTCACTCTATAACGATCCTTGTTCTCGGACATGTGAGACATCTCACCCTCAACCCCGCGAGACCACACAGGCAAAGATCCCCGCAGCACACACCGATTCACCTGTGTCACATGTCCCTATGCATTCCCTCCTCTCACCGCCCATCATATCTCCACTAGACACTCTCTCTGCACCCCTAGCACTCGTGAAGCGCACTGACTTGATACATATCTTACGTCATCTCTAAGATATAACTAGTCTGATCGCTACAGAAGCTGCCCGCGAGAGTCTATACTAGGTGTCGCCTTTGTCATAGATCCATCCCGACGTCAGCCCGACCGCCTTAACTCCTGTCCGATCGCTGTCCAGTGTGTATGTGCCGGCACTATAGCCTTTAGTCTTACGTAATCATGCACCTCACTTATCTCATAACTGAGACGATGTGCAGACGTCCATATCACGGCTCCCACTCAATCTCTGCGCACACTATGATAGCAAGTGTGTCCCCCACTTCATAAAAAGACCACTCATTGTCCTCCTTGTGAAGGCCTCCGCGACACGCACAGTCTCTGGTCAATGTGATATATATGTTCCCTCTTCCTTACCCCTGTAACAAATTACAAAGTGTAGTGTCCCGAATTTGTTGTTGTGATCATAGGTCTGCACTTTCGTTACTTCCACTGATCTCACTCTGAAAACAGTCTCTACATGTCAGGTCCTCTGTGATCTCTGTCTTTAATCTCAACATATTCTTGTATGCAGAATCTCTACTAATGTGCTAACACTCTAAAATTCTCGGCGCGATTCCTCATCTACTCGAAGTCCAGCCCTCCATTATGTCCGCTGAGTGTTAGAGTGTGCTCTGTCCCACGCCTCCCTTATAGATTTGGTATGAATTTAATTGCTAATACTCTACGTGTAAGCATAGATTGTGGAGTCGTGTGACACCTCACCAAGACATGTGTGTTAGAGTGTTTAATATTGATGTCATAACCTGACAGAGTATATTACACGTAGATCTTGTTTGTAAGACAGCTAGTCGACTCGCGCACATGTTTATGACTCTGTCAAAACATTTCAAAGATTAAACCCACATGTCGTATACTCGCAAGTTTTACGAAGAGATGCAAATAATTTAGATCAAGTTGTCTCGTATTCTCTTTGGTGATTGTGATAGCTTTTTTTAGCTTATTTGGGCAGAATCGTATCAGAGTTCAAATTCCACATACCACCAAAAATTCCCCCCCCCCACCCAAAAAACCCCCCATAACAATCCCCCTGTAGATCCCATATTGATATATATTGCTGGTCTCTGGCTCCTATCACGAATCGCCTCAACGTCTATGGCATTGTTGTATTGTTGTTGTCGCGTACATTATGCTTCTCTCCCCTTGACCCGCGTATCTAATAATCTCTGTTGTTCCTTTTTTCTGTTGCCACTGCCATGATCCATCATACTACTCCTATAATTGCAGCATTAATGTGTGTTACTCCTCTGTCCCTGTAAATGTACTCCCTGACCGATTGAATTCCTTCGATAGAGATTTGCCAGGCATGTACTATCGCTTATCTCATTGTTTTCATCCTTGTAAAGACGAGCAAGAGCATAAATATGTTGTATCTGTATAACTCGCAGTATTATGTTCTTTTCCTTCGTTGACAAGTGACTGATAACTCTCATGTGCGCCTCCATAGTGACAAGCTTTGTAGTGATTGCCGCTTTTGTCAGCAATGATGTCTGGAGCTAAGTGTGCGCCGATTCAATGATTGATGCTAGAAGTTTTGAAGGAGTCGAATCGCTGAACCGTCCGCGCCTACCATGTAAATCGATAAGAGTCAGTGCGCATTATTTCCCCATTGAGGATCCACACGAGGGCAATAGACGCTCAGTGTACGGACACGATGCAGCGAGGTATAAGGCGATTGAGATGCGTCGAGTCTGTGTACTGTCGTTAGTAGCTGAACTTTCTGCTATTCAGCAGTAAAGGCGCATCGAATACACCTGTGTAAGAGACCTATACGTGTATCTCGTTACTGTCTCTCTACATACAGTAATCCAAGGATTGGCTGTGCACTCTCTATCTACTCCTGTCAGATATGCGCCCACCCTTAGAGATCCAGCGTTAAAATCTTGAGTCTCCTAGTGTATTGTTCTTCATAGTGAGCTAGTACTGTTAGTGTGTGGCTGAGATCGCTTGAGAACCCATCATACAGATCATTTAGTTGAATAGCCAGACCTGCGAATCAGAGTCAGGTTGTAGATGCTATGATTAGAGTGTCGTAATCCCCCAAACCAAAATACCCCCACCCAACATATCAACATAATCACCCCCACTCCTTATACATAGAGATTGTTTGGAAATCCCTGATCTCGATTCTCTCATGTATTTAGGTCTATGAGAGACATGATATAAGAATGTGGCTAAGCGCTCTTCGCACCTCCGTGTCCGAGATCTCTAAAGTATGTCTCTAGAATAGACGTTATTCGCCATTATTATTGGTCTCACTGTTAGCTCTCTAAAGGAATATCTTTCTCATATATATTATGTGAGTGAATGTATTCGTACCGCTACAGTCGAACCTCGCATGAGAGCCGTGGACTACTCTGAGCTTATGTCAATATCTGCATTCCGCATGTCAGATTGAGTGACTTTGTCTCTCTCATGGAAACTACAAAGTCCATCGAGTGCGCAAACTGAGTAGTTGACGCACGTCCAGAGAACAATATAATATCTACTGTCTCGCATAAGTATGATGATGATAAAGTGTATCAGGGGCTTTGTGGTACGTAATATTGTGTGGCTGTCGATGAGCTTATCGCTCCTTTGCTCGTCAATCCTAGTCGAGACTCATTGTGCCTTGTGTGTGTTCTTTCATACATATACACCAATAATGTACATTATGCAGAATAGTCAGGTAGAGATTAGGGGTTTGTCTTCCCTGTTTATTCATTCTGCGTTGAGATGTATATGGATCCTATTCACGTAGCTCACGAGGTTCCCCGCGGCATGTGCGATATCATCTTGTTTCTATTTGTGTAGTGCCTGAATAATGATGAGATAAGAGGCTCATTATTATTTAAGGGCTGGCCGCAAGCTTAGATAAAACTTCTTGAATGCATTCGGTGCTGTTCTATCCCTGGTATTTCTGGACAATATAATGACATGGGACCACTCAGACGCTCACATTAGTGTTGTACTTGGGTACCTGAGCACAAATGATGTGAAGTCGCGTGTAATCGCGCGGCTTATCTCTGTGAATGCTTCTGTCGTTATTACCCTAGGTGAAAGACTCTCGTTCGTTCTGTACTCGTGTTGCTGACGCCGACTAAGCCCGTAGATGTAAGGCAGTTGTATAGAGTGAGTGCCATAGATCTCATGTCTCACAGGTACTATCGACCTTTGGAGTAGCTATTATGCTATATATTGACGTCTTAAATGATTCGGAAAGGAGTCCTGTGCAGAGTATCCCATAAATCGATCGCAGGTAAAGACACAATTAAACTTATGATACAAACATAAGCAAATAACTTGACAGATGACTCCGTCGAAAATGACAGCAACATTACTACCACCCCCCTGTAAAAAAAAAAAAATGCAATTTTTTTTTTTTTTTAATATGTTCATGAGCAAGATAGCACCAGTATCACTTCTGTGCTCATGCAAACAATGAACCTAATATCAGGTACAATAGAAGAGGGTACAAATCATCTCCCAACATAGGAGAAAATATTTCCTTTAAGCCAAACAAACTAAGGGATACCATTCAAGAAACCTAAGTTGCTGGCAATACCAATCATATATCAAACATTACTAAATAATATAATCATAGCAATATACAAATGTCAATGCTATTTTTAGCAACATATCACTGATGGATGGACAAAATGAAATTTGTTAAATTATCTAAACATCATCCAAATACATTTGTATTACAACATATTATGATATTAAGGACAGACCTAAGTCTGAAAATATATCAGGAAAAACTAGGACACAAGATTTAACTGGAATCATGTGGGCATCTAGACAATATGTCCGCCATCACATTATCCGAACCACGGATAGCTCGCACCGTGAAATGGAAAGGCTGAAGAGCAATAGCATAACGAGTAGATCTCGAGCTCTTCAAATCCTTACTTTGCATAGCCGTAAGAGCTTTTTGGTCGGTTTCCATAAAGAAATGCGCGCCCAGAAGGAACCTTTGTAGCTTAAGAATGGACCAAACCATAGCTAACAATTCACGGTCCAAAACCGAGTAATTCCTTTCTGCCGCATTCAGCTTCCTAGAAATATACATTACAGGATGCAGAGTTCCTGAATATTCCTGCATTAGTGCCGCTCCAATGCCAGTGGAAGAGGCATCACTACGAAGGACAAAAGTCTTATCAATCGTCGGTAGTCTTAAGATAGGATGAGATGAGAACAATTCTTAACCTGATCCAATGAAGATTGGCATTCTTGGGACCAACGCACCATATTAGGAGAACCTTTTTTCAATAACGTTGAAAGTGGTGCCATAATGGAGGACAGATTCTCAATGAATCTTCCATAGAATTGTATCAATCCCAAGAGACTACGCACTTGCTTTTTTGTCTTCGGAACCGAGATATTTAATATCTTTGAAATGTTTTGGTCCTCTGTCTTCAACAGACCATGACCAACTCGATGACCTAGGAAGGAAATTTCACTAAACCCAACAAAAGCTTTAGAGGGTTTAGCAGTCAAACTATGCTCACGTAGAGTAGATAGCAATTCCTTCAGACCCACATAGTGTTCTTCCCAAGTATCGCTGAAAAGACAGATGTCGTCTAAATATGCAATGACATCTGCACGATCTGATAGAATTCGTCGCATCATGCGCACGAAAGTCGCTGGGGCGTTCATAAGCCCGAAAGGCATAAAATTCCATTGAAACAGACCCCTAGGTGTCGAAAAAGCAGTGAGAGGTTTGGCGTGTTCCGTCAATGGGACTTGCCAATAACCTTTCGACAAGTCTAGTTTAGTAAAGAATTTAGCTTTAGAAAGTCTAATAAGTAGATCATCTAATAACGGCATAGGTTCAGCATCGAACTTCGTAACTTGATTTAATTTGCGATAATCAACGCAAAGACGTATGTTATTGTCTTTCTTTCGAACAATAACTATCGACGAAGAATAAGCTGAAGTGGATGGTTCAATTATTTGTAGTTGAATCATTTCATCCAATTCTTTCTCGACTTGTGCTTGAAAATGAATAGGTATTGGGTATGGTCTTACTCTGATCGGATTACGATCAGTAAGTATGATGTCATGTTCTATGACATCTGTGTGTCCAGGAATGTCGGTAAGGACATCCTGATATGATTGTAACGTAGAGGATACTTGACGTTGTTCCTCAAAAGACAAGTTAGAAGAGACTGTAACGTCTCTCCACGATTCCGTTGAAATAAGTGGAATCGTAGGAAGAGGTAAGTTCACGTCAGAAAAAATAGTTTCCTCATCCTGTATAACGGACAGGGATGAGATGTGACCATGTTGAACTGGAGAGTCGTCCGTCGCCTGGAAAATAGGCTGTAAATAGTCTGGACGTTCAATAAACTCTGTTAACATATTTATATGGAAGGTTTTATGCCTTCCATCCACATCGACAATATAGTCGACATCAGAAATTTTCGAGACTATAGTGTATGGACCCTTCCAAGAAATGAGAAGTCTATTCTCTCTTGAGGGCAGTAAGACATATGCTTTGTCTCCAGGACAAAGTTGACGTAGGCGTCTTTTCTTATTAGCAAATCGCCTAGCTTTTTCTTTCGCAAATTCGGAAGATGAAGTTGCTAACCTGCACGATTCGATAATCTTTTCTCTAAGAGCTATAACATATTCATATGACGATTGTGTATCATCGTCAATATTATCGGAAGTTATCAAATCGTGTAACAAGGACATTGGCCCGCGCGGTTGCGCGCCAAAGACAAGTTCGAAAGGAGAAAACCCTGTATGCTCGTTGGGAACCTCTCTATAGGCAAAGAGGACTGCAGGTAAAACCCTGTCCCAATCTTCAGGATGATCCTCCGTTATCTTGCCAAGTAAGTTCTTTAGTGTCCTGTTAAGACGTTCTACCAATCCATTGGACATTGGATGATAAATACTACTGAGAGACCTTTTAATGTCTAGCGTAGCCATTACCTGAGACATAACGTCCGAAATTAACTGAGTGCCGTGATCCGACAGTATTTCTCCGGGGAATCCCAGACGAGAAAATACGAGCCAAAGAGCATCAGCGATATCGACAGTTGATATGCTCTTCAGAGGAATAGCCTCTGGCCAACGCGTGCACATGTCCACGCAAGTGAGGATAAATTGGTGTCCTCTGGCTGACTTAATTTTGAACGGACCAATGATGTCTATAGCCATTTTCTGAAACGGCCGAATCGGAATATCTGCAGCCTGAATAGGAGCAGCATGTCTCGGACCCCTAGACTTGACCTCTTGACAAATTTTGCAAGATCGGCAATAAATTCGGATGTCTTTATTCACGAATGGCCAAAAGAATGACGCAAGGACTCTAGTTTTAGTTCTGGAAAAACCCATGTGTCCCGCACACTGAGAATCGTGTGCATGCCGAAGAATTAAGGCTCTCATACACTTAGGCACAAGAATTTGCGAGTGCATAGACTTGTCCGAGTGTTGTACCATTCGTACCAATATACCATTCTTCATAGTGATATACGATTTGTGATTCGTATTTTGATTGGGATCCCCTTTCTTTGCAAGAAGGAAGTATTTCTTCAAAGAAGGATCCTCTTCTTGACGTTTAACAAACGAGTCATGGGAAATCACCAAGTGCTCGTCTTGGCTATCAACTTCATTACTATTATAAGATGAAGTTGGGGGATTAAGAGCTTGAGCTCTTGTCACCACTGCATTGACCGTTTGAATGTTTTTTTCTTCCCAACTAGAAATTTGTTGCGGGGTGCATTCCTTAACCCCATGAATACGACCGATTATAAGATCCGCAATAGGATTAGGAAGAAGACATGCATGGACATCTCCTGTGAAGAAAGGAGTGTCAATCCTAATAATAGCAGTAGGATAGCTTTCCATAGTACCACCAAATGTAACACATTTGATTGTTTTTCCCGTGGCACAGCAAGGATCTATCAGAGACTCCTTAACCCCGACGGTAGTACATCCCGAATCGAAAAGTACTGAGACTAGCCTATCATTTATTAGACCTTTATGTAAGATGAGAGATCCTCTCCCATCATGCGCAACTGTAGCAGGTAGAGCAGGAAGAGGGTGACCACAACTTAGCGTAGATACAGTTGATGAGTCAAACAATGTTAAGCATTGGGGGCATTCAGTTGCTCTCCCAAAATCGAAAGCACAACCAGTGATAGCCCTAGAGTTACCACTATCATTTACTGTATTACAGACTCCATCAAACTCTTGTTGCGCAGAGTTTGCCTGTTGGTAAGGTCTTTTTTTGTTAAACCTAGGTCTACCTCGATTATCATTTCCCCTGTAATTATTTCGACTATCATTTCCCCTGTAATTGTTATCATATTGCCTATTGTAATCATCATTCCGGTTTGAATCCCGGTTTCTAAATTCACCATCGTCATAATCTTGACGTCGAGAATGATTACCTCGAAAATTTGAATAGTTATTATTTGGATAGCCTTTACGAAAGTGTCTCAAATTATTACCACTAAAATTACGAGAACTACCATCTTGTCTCCACTGCATAGACGAAGAACCATCATGTGTTGGATTACTCCGCTTCTGAGTGTAATTTTGATTACTTCCCCTATTCCAATTTTGTTGAGCACCCTGAAATTTTTTTCTGAAATTAGGGCCATATGGTGTTGCCGAAGCAGCTGGCAACCCTTCTTTCACTTTAGAATTGCTAACTGTAGCATGGGGATGTGCTGTGGCATACTGACAACAGTATTCCTCCATTTCTTTTAAGTTTTTAGGCTTACGCTCATGAAGGAATGCAAGAAAAGAATCATTAACAGATGACAAAACCTTATCTCGCAATAATAAGTCCATTAGACCTTCATATGTTTTCTCAATCTGAGACAACTCAACCCATCGTGTAAATGTACGACGTATCTTTGTAACAAAATCAGAGAAATCTACTCCATTTTCTGGCAACATTGTCCTAAAACGAAGACGATAGTCTTCTTGTTTTAATTGGTATTTCTTTAGTAATGCTGCCCTGACAACATCATAATTAGTCCTCTCATGTTCGTCTATTGTCATAAGAGTAGTCACTGTGTCACCTGTAAAAAATGGCATCAGTTGTTCAACATATTTTTCCTTTTTTATGTTATGCGTATCGCACAAAAATTGGAATCTATCTAGATAATCTGCTACGTCATCCTTTAAAGGATTGAAATGAGGCAATTTAATCCTACTAACAAACTCCTTTGTCGTACTCGAAGTTGTTTGCTGAGCACCCGTACTCGCCAATTTCAATTTCTCTAACTCCAAAATTGCGAGTTTTTCATCAAGTTCCATCTTCTGTTTTCTTTCCTCATGTTCCATTTTTCTAATTTCAGCCTCAGCAGCAGCTTGAAGTTTTTTTTCCTCTGCAGCAGCTTGAAGTTTTTTTTCCTCTGCAGCAGCTTGAAGTTTTTTGTCTTCCATTTCCATCTGGAATTTTCTTTCATCAGCTGCAGCTTGAGCTTTCCTCTCCTCAGCAGCAGCTTGAGCTTTTCTCTCCTCAGCCTCTCTTTGATACCTTCTTTCTTCAAGTTCTAATCTTCTATTCTCAGCTTCTAGCTTCTTTAGTTCAGCTTCTGCTTTCAATTTAATTTCCTCTTTTTGTTTCTTTTCTTCTGACTTTAATGCAATGGCGAATTGAGCAGATGAATATTCTTCCAATTCTTTACCAGACTTACCAAGGGTCAACCCTTGCTGGATGAAGAAATCCAATGTAGACATTCTGTCTAATGAGATCAGAAACCTGAAAAAAAAATTAAATAAATTACCTTATCCCACTTCAATGGGAGACAAGTCTGAAATGCTAGACTTGTATACTCACTTCACTTTATTTTACTGTCTTAATCTTTGTAGATAACAAGTCTTTTATCAAAGAACTTGTATAAATATCTTATATAATATTATTTAACAAACTCTATATGAAGAGTCTACCTTATCAATAATATCAAAACATGACCAAGTATGTGTATGTAGACTGTGCATGACAGTAATGTAGTACAACCAAAAAAAAAATACAAAGACAAAAATACAAAACAATACAAATGGCAACACTGTTTTAACCAAAAATGTGTAGAGAAATACACAAGAAAGGAGAGACCTACAGAATACAAACAAAACAAATCGACAATCAAAACTGAAAAACAGACAAAATATTACAAAAACAACGTTAAGTACAATTACATCACAGCTAACATCAATAGCGACCAATTGTCACTAGCAAATTTCCAAATTAAGAAAATTTGCACCTACAGACCGCTTACAGTAAGCCTCGATCAAGTGGCATATTTACCGTAAGACCCACCAACCGAAAAAACCCGCAGAAAAATACACAAAACAGTAGAAGTGACATAAACATATAGCAATCAATTTCAATGTGTTGCAGAACAAGTTCAGTCACAGCTGAAACTAAAATAAATTTCTTGCTCCTTGCGAACACAGAAACGAAATGTCAAACGCGCACTGAACGTCAAATCCACTGTAACATAAAGTGGTATTCACGAACCAAAGTTACTATGACCTTCTCAAATTAGGGCTTGCACATTGAATGTTTACAATTTCACGTACTGTTTACAGACACTTGACCTCCAACAATGTAGCTTGAATACTCTGACCTAGAAAAGTCTGTTGTTGAATGAAACGTGTAACAACCCGCAGTACTGTTTACAATAGGAACCCGCCTTCTATGCAGTTATGGTCCACGTAGCAAATGCCTAGTAGTTCACTTCAGTACTTGTCTTGTTATGCTTTATGTAGCATTATAATATAAATGCTCGTACTGTTTATTTGTGTCAACCGTTGATGACCTATATCTGTCCTGTTGTAGCCAAAACTTGCAAGTGTAGAATTAGCGTTGTGTGTTACGGCTGTCCCGTGTGTAGCTTAGACCCACAGATCAGAAGTGTAATGTGTACTTGTCCTTCTTGTAACTTTCTCGACAAAACTGGAGACATCATACATGTAACAGCCAACCAGGAATGTAAATTTCTGGATCCATAAATGTCAACAATAATGTCAAATGCTCGCTCTGTTCTTTTTAAACCCACAGATCTGGTCCATCAGAAATGTAAGTTTCTAGGCCACATTGGCGACAAGAAATGTATCATAAGAGCCCACGTAACTGGTCCACCAGAAATGTAACTGTCTTTTTTTTCTTGTTGAGGTGATCACTGGCCCAAGACAGTTTACATGTTGTTAGATGTGTAGTGCGAGCGTATGATGAGTTGAGTGTGGGTGCGAATGAAGACGCGAATGTGTTTAGGCTCGTATAGATGTAGATCCTGCAACCCATACTCTCACATGCAGTAATCAAGGATGCTTTGACACTGCAGGCATGTTTCAAGACATTTATTGACGGGAACACACATAATATCAACAGGAACAGTCAGTGTAACAAGGTCATGCTGACCTGACATCGATAGGTATACATTTGGCATTCAAAAAGGTAAACATCAGAATAGACGTGCATGGTCAATAGCAAAGTTCTTCAATAATGACAGTTCGTAGCGTCGCCCTTGGCGTCTCTGACTAAACGCGTCAGATGCCTTAGTTACCTTGACACACAGGTGCAACTTGGCACTCCCTGCCAATTGCACATATCAGGCTGTAGTATAATAGCCGGAAGCACAGGCCTCGTCCTAACGTCGGCCGTGTACTTCTGTTAAATAGGTTATCACCAACCCTGCAGTAATACTTATTGTAGATAGAAGTTCCGCCAATCTGCGGCTCCCACAATATATCCTCGTCACTGGATTTCTGGACAATATAAGACTAACAGTCTTGGATGGCTACCTCGAGCACAAATATATAAGTTCTGAAATGGCGGATCCGTGAACTGCTGTTCACCCTAGGTAATCCTTTACATGTTCTGCCACCGAAAAGCGTAATAATGCATAAAGGTCGGTATTACCTGGTAAATGAATCCTCAGAACTACACAAGGAATTCTGTCGTCATCCCGACGCACAGAGATTCACTGGGGAAAACTGCCATAGCAGTTACTTCGAAGATTCTCCCCGAAAAACAATGGACTCTTGGTCCCTTCAGAAAAACAGGACCTCCCGGCTTCCCGGAAGTATATCTCACTCCCCCTTAAAAAACCTTCCCATAGGCCTACGCCCGAACTGACAACCTCTGACCCTAAAGGTCAAACACAATGAATGAATAAACAAGGGAAGACAACCCCTAATCAACCTGACATCGCAGGTAAAGACACAATTATACTTATGATACAAACATAAGCAAATAACTTGACAGATGACTCCGTCGAAAATGACAGCAACAGTGATATTGCATGTACCTCCTTTCCTAATGCTGTGATTGGTGTTTCTTTCTTCCTATTCTTCCTGCTTCATTACTTAAAACGCATGGGACCACACTGCAGCGGCCCACTTGCAGGAAACCTGAACCAAAGCACTTCCTGTCCTTACATATTAGAGGTTTCTGTAGCATTTTATTTCATATAATGAGGTCAGATCCATTCATAGCCTCACATGATTCATCTCTTATGATGTGTGAAACTGTGTTACAAAGAAGACAACCTATTTGATTGTGAGCTCTTATGGCTACAGTTTGTTGCCAATACATGTTATTGATTACTCTTAGGTCCTTGGATATGTGTTTTCATTTTTCATACATTTTGATAATTTCCCAATGTTTCACCTTCTTGAATGCATTAATGTTTCACCTTCTTGAATGCATTAATGTTTCACCTTGTTGAATCCACTAGTGTAATCACAAAGGCATAAACATTGATGTACTTTTACTTCAAGGGCTTTTTCTGTTAACATTTTTATAATATATATGACTTTCTTTGTGCCTTTGACAAATGTATATAACAGGAGCCATTATATGATTGATGCATCTTTAGTTTTAAAATGTCAGTTAAACATTTCCTAGTCTGGTTAGTTCCCTGTGAAGTACAAAGTTCTTGTAGGTGCATAATCATCATTTTACTGGTTATAGAGAAGTATATGTGGATAGTTGCAGTGTTTAGTTTGCTAAAGACATTGGCGGATCCAAGGGGGTGGCGACAAGGTGATCGCTGCTCCCTTGGGACATTGAAAAACCTTTATTTCATATCAACCGCTTATTTTTGCCCTCACTTGGGACGTAAGTGTAAGTAATCGTTAGGCCCAACGACGGACGAATTAACACATTGACTACCGCGAGCCGGTGGGACAGGCTTTTGAAATTCTATCATTTGGACCGCGAGCCGCTCAGAGCGTCGATCTATTTTTAGTAATAAAACGAATAAAAATTTTCTGATCTGGTTTGAGATTTTAAATTGCCACCGGAAAACAAATTCCCAAAGCATGGTCATTGTAGAACACTTGAAAATTGATATTATGTTCATATTTTTCAGCGTTTTGGGTTAGTTACCAAATAGTGTAAAACTGTTTACCGTGGCAACTAGTGATAGGACCACAAAAAATGCTTTTACATCTCGTCTAACGGCTGAATAGGCTAGAAACTTGTTTCAACAATTGACTGATAGATCTAGCGACGAGGACAAGAGTGAAAACGGTGTGCACATTGATTGAAATAGTGATTTTGATAGAGATGGGGCGCAAGCTGTTATAATTGTGAAAATATTGCAAGTCCTTGGCCATCGGAGGTCCATAAATAGCAACAACCTCTATTAGAGTTACAAATGGTGCTTATTGTAATAGTATATTCATTTATCTTTAAAATGACATGTAATTCATAAAAATCTGTAAACAATTAAGAAAACTACAGCTTACTTTGTGCAAACACCTACAGGATGAAAATGGGAAAAAAATTTAATTCGGCCACAGTGTGTTTTTCAATTCGGTAGTCAATGTGTTAAATCATGTCTGGTAGTGGACAATCATAAGTACTCTAAAGGTTAGGAACGTAGTTTGCAAGTAATCCTACGTGGCGGGACAGTATGTGTAAATATGGATTGGGGGAAGGAGAAGCCTTATCATTCCGATGTATTGTCCATCCCTTGGACCATTCCTATATCTGCCAGTGGCTGAAGATACTACATCTCATCTGTTGTAACCTGTATTGAATCTGAGTAATATAATCTGTTCTTTTCTGTTGATGTAGTCAGGTCATTTGTCTGAAATTCTCTATGCTTTTCCCCCACAATTATTCTTATATTTATGTTTAATTTTTTAGCCTTTTATTTTTTGTTGGGATACTCCGGTGTCACTCTGGAATGTACTTCTCTCCCTCCTGTGCCAAACTTTCTGGAAGTTTTATTGTTTTCTGTGAGATCTGTTGTTGACTTTTTCCCATGCCATATTGTCATCATTATTATAATCATTCAGCTCCTATTTGAGCATAGGCCTTCAACAAATACTTCAAGGCCTTTCTTTGCCATCTGCTCAAGGTTATTCCGTGTCTTCTCAATCCCTTTCTTGTCCATCTCGTTTTCTTCTGTGCGTCTGGTGCCCCATTATGTTCTCCTTCGTTCATCTTCTGTATGTATCTCTTATAATCAGTTACTCTGTTGTGAAGGTCTTTGTATTCATTTCTCCTCACATGGTCATTATTTAAGAAAGTATCTTTTTCTTTTTTTGTAATTGTGGTGGAACACGACAGAATTGGTGATATCTCATCATTTAAAGTATTGAGATCCTGATGTTAGAAAAAATCATTTTTCAAGAAGCTTGTGGTGGTAAAAACACTATTAAAATAAAAACACATTTTGACCTGTTGCGTGAAAAAAAAAAAATTCAATATATGTTTTGTTTAAAAAAAAATGGTATACAGTATATAAAATATCATATTATGAGAAAATCTCATTTAATGATCATCATCATATTGATGTCGCTGCTTTCACATGTTTTAAATTTTCTTAAGTTCAGTTTGGTATTAGAGAAGCTAAGGCTTCATGAAGATAAGTCAAATCAGAATTAATTTTTTTTAAAAACAAAATAAAGGTTTTCTTTTCTCACTTATCTCAGAATCTTGCAGGCTGAAAATACTGATGTTTTTGTGATGCGTCAGAGTTATGTTTTTTCTTTGTTTGAGTTGCTTTTCTAAAACATTGTTCATCAATCATCTTAGCTAACCATTATAAAAGATAAACTGAAGGTTCTAAACACATTAGAAATTCTTATCTGCATATTTTTTGCCAAGTCGTTGTCTTTTATAAGTTCCATGGTTAAGTGCCCACCAAAGAGCTAATTTTTTTTTAGTATCCCCGTGTGTGGTTTTACCAGTGCGGTGAAACTAGTTCTACATTTTTATACTATCTGGGACATGGTTTTACTAAAGAAAGGCTTCTTTCATTGCGAGTTAAAATGAACCTATTGTATATTTCAACATTAGGGCCGGGCTTTGATTAAAATTTCTATCTTTGTAGAGAATATTTTTATTAAAGCAATTCTAAAGCATGTGAGTGTGCTCTTTTTCTTTGTCAGTGTTATTAGATTTCCTTGTATATTTTCATGTGTGTGTCTCTGTAAGAAAGGTCAAATGTAAAATTATTTTTATCTCAGTTTTACAGATATACAGAAAAAAAAAAAACTTCATTACAGCATAACGTGCTGTTTACATTATTGATTATGTTTAATGAAGACCAAAGCTGTGGTATATAATGCTCGCATCACCAGTACACTTCTGTATGTCAGAGAGACATGGACAACCTGTGCTAAGCAAGAAAAAAGGCTCAATACTTTCCACCTAGGGCTGATCACCTGCTTGCCAACCAATCTGATTACGGAAACAATGATAGATTGTTTGGTCTGTTTTTGTTCCACAAAGACGCCACTAGGCGTGGTGGAAACAGCGATAGATCGATCAATTTGTTGTTGCCCTAAGACGCCACTAGGCGTACTGGCCACATACTGCTTTGCCGGTTGATGGCTAAGGATGGAAGAAGAAGAAGAAGACTTTCCACCTAAGGTGTCTGTGCCACATGCTGGGTATCTCATGGAAGGACAAAGTAACAAATGTAGAGGTGCTCTCACGTGCTGGCCTTCAAAGCAGGTATACGCAGATTAGACATTGCAGATTATGTTGGCTTGGCCATGATCCCCCACATGGAAGATAGTCACATCCCCAAAGATATTTTCTTTAGATAACTGGCAGATGGCTAAAGCACAGCCAGGAAACAGCAGCTGAAGGTCAAAGATGTGTACAAGGGAAACATGAAGGCACTGGACATAAATCCAGCAACCTGGGAGGACAAAGCTGCCAATCGTGGAGATTCTGCCCATGGCAGCACCTCATATTGGGCGAAATGAAAACATTGAAAGGAACACCAGGCAAAAAAAGCAGCTGAGGGCTATCACCTCAAAGATGCATCATCCCCACAGTCAGTTATAACTGGAGAAGGCTACTAGTGTTTACAGTATAGATACTGTTTACACATTAGATGGGGGATGGGAAGGAATTCATGTTGCTGTTGCATAAATTCCAGGGTTAAACCACTAACCAAGACCCTGAAACACCTCGACGTTGTGCATCTTGGAAATGGCAACTTTTGAGTTGCCTGGCCAATGCTTCAAGGATTGAGTAGCTGCACTAGAGTGACTCCACATCATGATTTACCCTTGTGGTGAAACATGTTGCAAAATTTCACACTGAGCTAGGGGGAATCACTTGAGCCTAATACTTAACTCTGGCTTTTATCTAGTTGACTGCATGCAGGAGGATCTCACTATGGATAGATGACAGGCAAGGAGAGTTGTGAAGCGACTCTGTACAGGACATGTCTTAGTATCTTCTTCATTCACCTTCAGATGTCAACTTATATACTGTATGTTCAAGGAAAGCAGTGGTCAACTTGAGGCTGTTGGTATCTCTGTAGAGTTTTTCCAGGAATGCTACTGGTGATGGCCAAATGTGCTTTCTCTGTTCCTATGTTGGGCATTTTTGAAGATGTTCGGCAGTCATTTTATCGGTGCCACAGTTACACTCGACAGTTGTTCCGATCTTTAGCTTGTTGAATAGATGGTATCCCAATCTATTATTGTGAAATGTGTGAAGTCTGAAGATTACCACTTGTTCACTTCTGCTAAGCGCTCAGTAATTTAGCCCAGTATATTTGGAGATCACCCATGGTTGGTGGGGAGTAAATATTGTGCCGCATACACACCCTCTCACTTCTAGTGTGAAACCAGATGTAAGGATCCTTGAATTGTTTGGCAGGCCAGGATGGAATGCGCGGGAAAGACAGCTCATAAGGGAAGAAGAGCCAAGGAAATACTGAGAAAACAAAAGATGGACTGACAACATGACATGGGAAGAAGTCACCAATAGTACTCAAAAGCAACATCACAGGTGGTAGGGAGTTGTGGAGATAAATTACCAATGCACACTAATTTAAAATTGGCACTGCATATGATCTGCTGTTTTAATCTTGTGTATAATTTCCTTCTATCAATATATTTTTATGTGAGCTGTGTATGTGCCTGTGTATGTGAGCTGTATTTTTCAAATTTGAAAAAGTGTACATCTGTCAGCTGAAAAACAACTACTGAAATACACAGGAACATAGCGATACATTTCAACAGATAAAAGGAATGTGACTATTCACTGAGTTCTGTGCTGGTGCTGCATTCTTCATCATCACAGCAGGTTATGGTGATTGAACTGGGCATGCCGTTTGAGTCCAGATTGGATGAGCAGCACTCGTTCGAAGCGGCAAAGTGTGGTTGTCTGGCCGCGGATCTGGGACACGGTGGGTTCACTGCAGGGGTCATTGCTGTTGAGGCGGGAGGGCTCATGGCTGCGTCAGTTTATGATTTATTGAAACTGTTGGGTCTGAGAGGACAGTCGAGAACAAGGGCACTGAAGAAGCTTAGTGAAACTGCGGAAAGGGCATCATGCTGGCTGTGAACAACCGCAATGGGCTATGGAACTCGGTACAGTAAAATCTAGCCCCACTTACGGTATGGTATAGGAAACACACTGAAATTTTTCTAAGTCCGCAAAACATCAAGTGTTTCATTGTATTGGTGAAAGGACGGCAGCGTTACAAGAAACAGATGGTGCATTATATGGGGAGAAGGTAGATATCACAGGCTGGCTCGCAAAGAATTAAAGCCTCGTAGGCGTCACGCAGGCATGTCAGTGGTGTGCTGCGGAACGACCGCAATAATTTGTTTTCTCTTTGTTACTTTCACAATTGCCTCCAGCTGGCGGAATTGTGGATTTTAAAGCTGCATCCAAGGTGGAATGAGTTCATTTTCTACACAAGACAACAGGAGGCTGAGACACTTGGGAGTCATGACCCAGGTGCCTCCCAGAGTGTAAAGGAGAATAATGGGCCGAAACACTACTTCAACAGGGGACTACTTCTGATGATCAGATTGCCTCCTGTTGTATTGCTCTGTATAGAGTTTCCTGTCATCATCAAGTAATGAATATGGTAAAGTTAGTCCCACAGCAGATATTGCCGTATGGGAGTGAAGTTGTTCGAGGCTTCACCATTCTATGTCCAGCATCAAGAGGTGGGGGTGACAAGTTCCCTTCCTTGCTACCTATTCCTTCTGTAACTTCAAGAACTGATATGGATCTACTGTCCTGGTCATGCAGGGGAATGTAGCAATGAAAGAGCTGACAGACTAGCTTCAAGAGCACCCATAGAAGGTGAATTGAACATGGATAAGAGAGAAATACTGAAGGCAATTCATGATCGCCTATTAGAGAATGACACTGCAATCGATGAATCATCAAGGCTAAGATTGCTGGAATTTGGCATCAAACGTAAGACCAGCAGGGATGGACGTATGAGAGGATGCATCCGGCATGTACACAACCAGTGCACAACAGGAACAATTAACATTCATCCCCTTCGACATTTGCTGAGGGAGACTGAGGACTTATGGGTTTGCCCGGAGTGCAATGACGACGATTCTGATTAACATTAACCCCTCTGTTATTAAAGTCAGGTACCCATTTACAGCTGGGTAGACTGGAGCGTGATTCGAACCACCCGGCACCTTTGCCACGAGAGACCAGCACTCTAACCACTCTGCCAATGGGACGCTCATGAATATGATTTATGCATAATGCCTTAGTTATATATACAGTAATTGTTTCTAGAAGTAGCCAGTTCATACCTTAACAATATCATGCATGATTATTTCCCTTCTCACTCCTTATGGAGTATAGAGCTACCACTGCAGCTGGTCCCCTTGCAGGAAGCCTGCACATAAAACATTTTTGCAGCAATTTGTTGTACATGATGAGGTTGCCAGCCCCATGCACAACCTCATATTAGTCACCTGTTAAAACATGATAAAGAAGTAACAAGACAACTCCCTCCGGCATGTTGTAAGAGGTGACTGATATGACGTTGTGCGTGAGGTTGGCAATCTCGTCTTTCCTATTGTTATATAAGTGTTCCAATTGTCCTCATCTCAGAAAGGTAAAAAGGTAAAGGATCCTGTTACACGCCCAGTGAGGCATATTGGGAATATGGTGTTAGGCCCATATTTTCTTGACCATCGGCACACTAGGGGTGATGTGGTCAGCATCACGCCGGCCGCCTTAACCTTCCCAGAGTTGCTCTGGTACCCAATTCATGAGGCTGGGTCGACCCCAGGAGCCATTTGCGGTCTAATAAAATCCCACCTCAACTGGGAATCGAACCATGGACCACCAAGCTAGGAAGCCAGTGCACTAACCACTGAGCTACTGCAACACCCCTCATTTCAGAACCTATCAATTTTGTTTGTCTTCCTCTCTTTGCATGGATTTTGTCTAGCCTTTATCGGGGCCTCCTTAACAGATTTCTTAGGCATCCATGGTATATTCATCATCTTTCTATGAAACTATATCCTATTGGTTTCATTAAAGTCTGTATTCATTTATTCACTCAGAATACATAATGTAAACAGTATCTGAAATGTTGTTTTGTAGTTATTGCTTAGCTTGTTGCTCTTTCGCAGCCTATGTCACGTTGAAGAATCCTTAGCATTATCTGTCCTGTAGATCTTGGCAAATGCAGTTCCTACTTGTACTGCCTGCCCCTAGACGTAGTGATCTCATTGTGTGGTACTTTAAGCTGTTCCTGTGCCCTTCCAGCCAGTCTTTGGTAATGACTTCAAGTACCATGCCTGGTGGCATATGCGATCACGTCTCTCCACAACTTCCTACCTCCAGTACTCTTTATCAGTACTGTTGTTTTCTGCCCATGCTATGATGTCAGAATGTCCACTACCTTCTCTGTTTGTTTTCCTCTGTATATTTTTCCGTCAATTTTTCCCGTTGTCATAATATATTCCAGCTGTCATCTTCTCATATCATGTCCAAAGAAAGTGGATTGCTTGTTTCTAAGATGAGGACTAAGTTTTCTTTACACGTTGCCCATTGTCAAGACATCCCCTTGACTCTTTGTTCACAGTATTTGTTACATTCTTGTCTAAAACCTCATGTGTGAATCTGATAGAAAGAAAAAGACCAGTGAAACAAGAGGAGAGGAGAAGTTGCTGGCTTTGGATAGGACACACATTCAGAAAATCAGTTGATAGCATGACCAGGCAGTCCCTGTTGTAGGATCCACAGGGTAAGAGAAATGGAGGCTGACAAAACACTTGGAGAAGAGAACTGCAGATTGTAATGAAAAGGATAAAGATAAAGAAAACATGAATAGACCGTGAACAGATGGCACAGGCAAGAATGTTTGTGTATTTGTTGACGGCCTGAGCTCCTTGGAGAACTGAGAAGTTGTGATACTGATGTTATTCTTATTGTTGAACAGAATCCACATCATTGGACTCTGGGCAAACCCATAGGTGCTCAGCTTCCCTCAGTATATGTTGAAGAGTGTGAATGCTAACTGTTCCTGTAGCTCGCTGATTGTATACACGAGGGATGCATCGTCTCATATGTCCACCTCTGCTAGCTTTATGTTTGATACCTAAGATCCAACAGCCTTAACCTTGATGATTGATCTATTGTCATTCTCTAACAGGCGATCATTAATTGTTCTCAGTATCTCTCTCTTATCCATATCCAATGTCCCCACTGTGGGTACTCTTGAAGGCTAGTCTGTCAGCTGATACTGATGATTGTGACTTCACTGGCTTATTTTTAGTACAATAAACCAAGGTCTGGAAAATTAGTCATAAAATGATTTCTGGCAAATTAAAAAACTGCAATATTGTTTTGTAGTGTGTCCGATTGGCAGAATGGTTAGAGTGCTTGCTTTTTGAGGAAAAAGTTCCAGGTTCAAAGCTAGGTGGTGTCACTCTCCAGTCTACCCAGCTGTAAATGAATACTTGTCTGTGCTCTTAAGTTAGGGAAAGCACAGGCAGGTAGGAAGGGAACTGTTCACCCCACCCATCTCGAAGCTGGACATAGTAATATAGTATGGTGCACCCCACCTCTCGTAAGTATAGTGAAGCATACTATCACCAATCCAATTATCTGCTTACATTACCGTTAATAATTTTGTAAGTGGTGCATACTATCACCAACCAAGATCTGCTTACTCGGAGCAAGCAAGAGGACATGCACACCCATTATAACTGGCAGACGCTGGAGCTGGGTTGGCCATGTTCTCAGAAGAGACCCTGATGCCATCACAAGAACAGCTATGCTTTGGACCCCTGAAGGAAAACGAAATAGAGGCCGACCAAAAACAACCTGGCGGAGGACTGTGGAAGCTGAGATGCAAAGAATGAACCAGAGTTGGGGCACTGTACGAAGGATGGCCACCGACCGAGCAAAGTGGAATCAATTTGTTGTTGCCCTACAAGACGCCACTAGGCGTGATGGCCACTGACTGCTTTGACGGTCGGTGGCTAAGGATCAAAGAAGAAGTGGCGCATAACTTTTTAAAAAAAAGAGTATACTGTAGTTAGAATGTAGTGTAAGCGTCATGCTAATGTTATTACAAATGTAGCGCAAGCAGTAAGTAATGTCATGTTATAGTCAGAATAAATATTACACAAACAGTTAAGTCTTACCATGTTATCATTGTTAGAATACATGTGACAGAAAGTAACTTCACATCCCTATATTACAAATTGTCTAAGTGATATGTCCTGTAACGAACAATGAAAAAAATCCCACCACCTTTTTGAAAAAATATGGAAAAGGCGCACACTGCACTGTGAACACAAAATTGAAAACCCATTAAAGATTATGCTGGACTTTGAAATTTTTCATAGTGCAATGACCATAAGTCATGATAAGTTTCAATGAAGTTGAGATGGAATGTAAAGGTATGACAATAACCAGAGGAGAAATTGTGCTGTCATGTGAACATGAAGCATAAAGAGCTCAACATAATTATTTCCAGTCATACTTTGGCGGACTACTTGCTCGTTATAGTTGGAATTAATGTGACAGAAAGTAATGTCACATTATAGTTACAATTAATGCGGTAGAAAGTAATGTCACATTGTAGTTACAATTAATGCGGCAGAAAGTAATGTCACATTATACGAGGGGCGTTCAGAAAGTAATGCACCACATCGTTTTTCTCAGCTAATAATGAAGATAGAAGCATGACATTTTGCACACTTCAAATATGGCATGTGCCAATTGTGTGCACCAAATTGCACTGCAACCGGCCAAATAATACGGCTGCCCTAAACCGTTGAAATGGATCGTGTTAGCAACTTGCGTTATAAACAGCGAATTGTGATAGAATTTCTCGTTGCAGAGAAGGAAACTGTTGTGAATATTCACAAGCATCTATGTGATGTGTATGGAAGTTTTGCAGTCGACAGGAGTACAGTCAGTCGCTGGGTTCAGAGAATCAAAGAATCAGGAAGTGGAGATACGGAGCTCCTTGATCGGCCGCGCTGTGGACGTCCTGCCACAGCCACCAACGCAGAAATGTTGAAATGAGCTGAGGGCATTATTCTTACTGATAGGCGAATCACTACTCAACAATTGGCCTTACAGCTGTCAGTCAGCATTGGTAGTGCAAATGCAGTTATAAAAACTCTCGGATTTTCTAAGGTTTGCGCAAGATGGGTTCCTCGAAGTCTCACAAATGACCATCGATTGCAAAGAAAAGCAATTTCTTCTGAATTGTTGGAGCGTTTCAATGCTGATGGAGAGAACTTTTTGGCTAAGATAGTTACAGGTGACGAAACCTGGGCACATCATTTTAAACATGAGACAAAAAGACAGTCAATGGAGTGGCATCATCCGCAATCACCAAGAAGAAAGAAATTCAAGACAATTCCTTCAGCTGGAAAGGTCATGATCACTGTCTTTTGGGACATTGAAGGTGTGATTCTTGTGGACGTTATGCCAAGAGGAGAGACAATCAATTCGCAAGCTTACATTAAGACATTGAAAAAACTCAATCAACGTTTTCGCAGAGTTCGGCCGCACAAGAATCCAGCAGACCTGCTTCTCCTTCACGACAATGCGCGCCCTCACACAAGTCTGGCAACACGGGAAGCAATCACCAAATTGGGTTGGACTGTACTACCCCATCCACCCTATAGTCCCAATTTGGCACCCTCTGATTTTCATCTATTTGGTCCACTTAAAGATGCACTCCGTGGGACAAGGTTTGAAGATGATGAAGGAGTGATTCATGCAGCGAAGAAATGGCTACATGATCAAGACAAAATCTGGTACGGGCTAGGAATACATGCACTTGTTTCACGCTGGCATAAAGTCGTACAAGTTGATGGGGATTATGTTGAATAATACCGATGTTTACATGACATATCCATGTATTCTTCTTCTTCTTCCGTCCTTAGCCACCGACCGTCAAAGCAGTCAGTGGCCATTACGCCTAGTGGCGTCTTAGGGCAACAGCAGATAGGTTTTCTTTGCCATTGTTTCCCATCACGCCTATTGGCGTCTTTAGGGCAATGGCAAATCAATCCATTTGCTGTTGTTTCCGTAATCGAAGTGACTGGCAAACGGGTGATCAGCCCGTTATATCCATGTATATTGTGTATAAATTTCATGCTTTTTTAATAAACAGCTCCTGAGAAAAACGATGTGGTGCATTACTTTCTGAACGCCCCTCGTAGTTAGAATTAATGTTGAGAAAGTAATGTCACATTATAGTTAGAATTAATGCGGAGAAAGTAATGTCACATTATAGTTAGAATTAATGTGGCAGAAAGTAATGTCACATTATAGTTAGAATTAATGCGGCAGAAAGTAATGTCACATTATAGAATTAATGTGGAGAAAGTAACGTCACATTATAGTTAGAATTAATGTGGAGAAAGTAATGTCACATTATAGTTAGAATTAATTCGGCAGAAAGTAATGTCACATTATGGTTAGACTCACTGCCCGATAAGCAAAAAAAAAAAAAAAAAAAAAAAAAAAAAGAAACACAGCATGAAATGTTACTATTACCATGAATGTGTGTTATAAACATAACTGCATTTAAAAACAAAAATATAAAAAAAAACTACAAATATTTACCTGTAATGGTACATTTTTATTTGTTTTTATCTACAGACAAAATACGCGTCACAAAATAAACATTTCCATTTGTCAGATATATAGTTTTATATCATTAGGCATTAATTATTAATAATGTTAGACATTTTCCTGTAAAGACTTCATCATCTGGCATTAAACACTTAATTGACAATAATGGTTTTAATTGCACAAGACAATATGGACCAGATAACTGTCCTAGTCCAGGGCACAACTAATTTTTCTAATGTTTAAGAGCCACATCTAAAACTTACATGCCAGGCTGGAAACAAGTATGTCCTTATGGTGTGTGTGTTTTTAAAAACATGCTACACGGTGATCGTAAGGTCACTTCGTATTTTTAAATTTTTTATTTCCTGACTTGTATCCATTGGATGTACATGAAACCAGTGGCAAAAACAATTTGGACCTGGACACCATCATTAAAACTGCTATGCTATGGACCCCAGAAGGACGGTGAAAGAGAGGCAGACCAAAGACAACCTGGCGGAGAACTGGAGGCTGAGATGCAAAGCATGAACCAGAGTTGGGGCACGGCACGAGGATGGCCACCGACCGAGCAAGATGGGGACAGTCTGTTGCTGCCCTACAAGATGCCTCTAGGCGTGATGGTCTTCGACTACTTTGACAGTCAGGCGTGATGGTCTTCGACTACTTTGACAGTCAGGCGTGATGGTCTTCGACTACTTTGACAGTCAGGGGCTAAGGGTCCAGGAAGAAAGAAGAATGACAAAACAATGCACAATAATTGCCATTTGACAAATAAGTTTTTTAAAAACATTTTTTATGGCCAGAAACCAAATAAAATCTAAAATGGCCAATAAACTGACATGACAAGAGATAGCAGATGTTGATGCCTGCTATGACATTATGTGTGGAACAAACAGATCTCTTGCCGAGTTGTAATGTTTATGTGATATAGCATTTTATGTTATAAAATGGCAGTTAATTTATATTTATTGTGACGTGTTTTATCTAAATTAGTTGGACAGGAGTGACCAAATAACAATTTTAAAATTGGAAGTGCCTTTTCAACCACCCTCTAAAAATATGGGGGGGGGGGGGGGGGGGGGGGGGGGGGGGGAGAGAGAGGTGTGGAGGAGAGAGAAGAGAAGACAATTTGGCCATATTACAAATGTTGGCATTACAGTCATTTAATGCCCATGAATTATTGTGCCCTAGCCTAGTACATACAAAAATGGGTTTTAGATGAAATTATCTTCTAAGCCAAAATGAACATGAAACTCAGAAGTTACAAAACACATAGCTGTATACAAGTTTAATGTGGGATGTCTCAGAAATGAAGAAACAAAATAAAAATTAATGTCTAAATTGTTCAACAAGTACCAACTGCCTCAAGAACTGAAGATGGAGCACATATAAAATACCACCAGCAGCAGATAAAGAGTATATGGAATGATACATGTGGGAAAGTTCTTGAAAAAAAGAGAGTGCCATCGCACAGCTCTGAAACCATCAATAAGATTAAGGAAAGAAAAAAATAATAAAGCAGATTTAAACACAAGCATAACCAGAAGTTCTAGAACCAAGGGTCATGAACTCAACAGAAGCGCAAAAAAAAAAAAAAAAAAAATGTATCCGACGAGACAAGGGGAAATACAATAAAAAGTTTGCATGAACGGCAGAGGAAGCTGCATCCAAGAGACTTGCTTCAACAGAAAGCTAACGGGGACACAAGTAATCAAATGGCCCTATCAATGACAAAAATGGAAAACTGCTTATTAAACAGAGGCCTTAGACAATTAATTTAGAGAAGAACAGGCAATTTTGAAACGAAACAGATCCTGTGATGACTAGGTAGTTGCACTATGCATGACAGCTGATAAAGGCTTGGAAGTCACTACTTTACACTGTATTTGTAGACTTTTAAAAGGCCTTCATCAGTTTAGACAGAAAATTACTTTGATGAGATATTACACAGACCAAGTAGTTCATTATACCAATAAATAAATATACGAAGACGTGAAATGCAAAATTCTTCATGATGGACAGCTTATGAAACCCTTTGACATAAGAAATAAAAGAATTATGAGAATAATTGCAGCAAAGAATAGGCAGATTACTTTACCAGAACCATCCCTACAAGAGGTGGACTCGTACATATCTTGGCAGCAACACAAAGTTGGAGAATGGACTGTGACATCAAAATAAGAATACAAAAGGCCTGAGGAAATCAAACATAAAAATATTAATTTTGAACTCAAATGCCAAAGTAGACTTGTTGCATGAGTTTGAAATATGGAGAACTAGGCTAGCAGAGATTCTCAGCACTGCCCAGGTTGAAAAATAAACCAAACTTGTAAACAAGTGATAATACTTTCAAAAATGTGTGCTTGTGCCAGACAGGGCTAAAATAGTATGATAAATCACCAATGTGGAACTGATGGGAAGAATTAGAGAAACACCAGTGGAACAAGAGGTGATGAAAGGTCGCTGGTGGATGAGAGAACACATTGAGGAAACCAGGTGAATCTGTAACCCCCTGGGTAAGATAAACATAGAGAGAAGGGAATAGCAGACAGATATGAATGTGGCAAAGAGGATGGCACAGGACAGGAAGGCTTGGCATGATTTTAATGAAGGCCTATATACTCCACAGGGGGCTGATGGGTAATAAATAAGTGTTCTAACAGGACAATTACATTTTATACCACTTTCTCTCCAATTGCGGTCTCTCTCTTTGAAAACAAGCATCCAAAAAGTTATAAATCTGGAAACAAAGGTAGCAATGAATCTTTAAAATAGAACAAACATTCCAAAGAACTGTAACCCTGCACCATGTTACAACAGATATAACCCACCACCACAGCATGTATAAGTGAATGGAATTAGTTATGGCAGATTTTAAAGTCACAATTCCATACAAACCACAGTGGATATGTCAACTTCAAAAAAGACAAATGAATACAGTAGAATCATCTGAACATAATCACGACCAATACATGAGTACATTATCTCATCTCCTAAAAAACAAATAACACCCTGTAAATATTCTCAAAATACATTTGGAAACTCGTGTGCAAATATAAGTAATCTGCAAATGTTTATTAAATATAAGCATTAATATCTAAGTCATTACTAATCTCAGTCACTGCCAGTTAAAACAGTATATTTTATTTCTATGCGAGTTCAAATTTAAAAAGAAAAACGGTGTTGAAAAAAAGGCCATCTCTTAAAACCAAAAGACCCGTTTTATTTATCAGAAGTCTGCAAAGTCAAAATAGTTAAAGCAAGCACAACAGCTATTTTGAGTTTACATTTTAAATAAACTCCAGCCATCATCCTTTCTGATAATTTTGTTACAGAAAAAGTTGATTATTCTCCATAACATGTAACTTCATGCTGAAGGTTCTCAGCTCACACTTTAATGTACGATGCGATGTCCCAAAGGGCAAACTTGTTGGGTTCTTAGGTAATGCATGGAAGGTTACTAAAAACACATTAGAAAGAGTGAAAAGGCTATAATGATTATAATATTTATTGAACAATATCGTTAACAAATAATTCATGTGTCTGTAAGTTTTATGTTTCATTCAGGGGCTACTTCGTTCAAAGAATGTACATCAAGAAAACATTTTAGACAAATGAATTCGGTACTTAAAATATAAGCAGGAAATTAGAAAAACTGCAGTGTGCATTCCTGAGATTTAAGTCACAGACTTTTGGCAACCACACCTCACCATTAGAAGAAATGATAATGATTTAAGAATTCTTCCAATCTACTTCGAAAATAGAATTTCACAAGTGAAAGCTTTTGTCAACATCTCAATTGCCAACTAAGGAACAAATTATGATTCACAACACAAGGACTGCAGACTCCAATAATTGAATCACTGGACATATGGACTATGCCTCTATTGCTTCTCATCTTGGCACACAACAGACAAGACAAAATAAAAACTCAGCATAAACTTGAAGAAAAAGTATTTTCAAATGCAGAAGTATAACAATAAGAATTGTGAAATTTTGAGGTTATGAATTTTATTCACATGCAGTTTTACTCTGGAGCGTGTAACGATTTATGGCAAACAAATGTCACTAATTATTGCTGTAAGCCTTTCAAAATTTTCTTACTTCAGAGCCTGCTGAGAAGCAGCTGGTTTTATGGCACTGTCTGACATATCTTACTTCCCCTGGCTATCAGGACAACTACCTTCATCTGTGTGAATAATATTACAACAAAAGGGCAACTACCTTCATCTGTGTGAATAATATTACAACAAAAGGGCAACCTCCTTCATCTCCTGTGTGAATATTACAACAGGGCAACCCCCTTCATCTCCTGTGTGAATATTACAATAACAGGACAACCTCCATCTCCTGTGTGAATATTACAATAACAGGACAACCTCCATCTCCTGTGTGAATATTACAATAACAAGACAACCTCCTTCATCTGTGTGAATATTACAATAACAGGGCAATCTTCTGTGTGGATATTACAATAACAGGACCTCCTTCATCTGTGTGAATATTACAATAACAGGACAACTACCTTCATCTCCTGTGTGAATAACATTACAAAACACCACTAAAAATATCAAAATCCCCACACGTACGGCTGACTAAAACATAAATCTTACTGACAAACTAGTTTCCCTCAAATTATCTTCTTCGTGTAGTGACAAAAATGTTGCAGCAACCTTGCTAATAAACTGTATCAAAATTTGAAAATAATAACTATTTACTTCACATCTATTATGAAAGGTATATCTTGTAGTGAACTTTAACCTACTTATAACTATTCAACCAATAAGAATGCATTAAGATAGCTGTTCGAAAAAAGAATGGTAACAACATAGTAACGTGTGCAAAACAATTTATTAAAAAGACTTAAATTTGATTTTATACAAACATGGAAATGTCAGGAAAAAAATTAGTGAATGATTCCGCCACCTCATACTGTAGCTATTTAAACACAATGCTGATGACTTCCTTGACACAGTTTAACAACAGGAGAACATTTTTAACAACAGCACAACATACATATATGCTTACATTAGATAAGTGATGTGATACAAATCCATCAGAAAGACGCTGTCAGAGAATGACTAAATCAGAAATAAACTGTTACAATGATCCAACTGGCAGAGTGATTAGAGTGCTTGCCTCTCACGGCAAAGTTACCAGCTTCACAACCTGGTTGTCAAACTCTTTATCAATCTAGCTGTAAATTGGTACCTGACTATGCTCTTGAATTATGGAAGGCAAAGACAGCAAGGAAGGGGAACTGGCCACCCCACCTCATAAAGCTGGACCTAGTACAAGTTAATTTCTAACACTTCACTACCCTCCAGCAATATTTGCTATGGGACTACCTTAATGATCACAAAGCACAAATCTGGCACCATTCTTCGCTAGCTACCAATGTCTGCCAAGTGGCTGAAAATGAAGTTCAGAATGCCATGATGAGAAAACTAACACAATGCGTCTAATCTGGAAAATCATCACCAGATGTCTTTCTATATGCCATAAGACAAATGTTGTTCCAGCTTCACCCTAGGCTTCTCTCTGTCTTTTGACCTCAACAGTAACCAAGAAGGAGAACCCAAGGGGAACTAAGGATTTCCCAAAACGTTCATTAACCTAATATGGAAAACTTTCAAGAGATGAAATGCAGAAATCTTCATGAAGGACAACTTATAGAACCCTCTGAGATAAAAAAAATGGAGTGTGGTAGGAATGTCTCTTTTCACCATTTGTCTTCTTCCTAGATATAGACTGGATTGTGAAAACATCAACCAAGAGAGAAAAAGGCAAAGATTATGAGAGTAAATGCAACAAATGATACTAAGGTTGCATTTGAAGAAACACACCTAAAAGATGTGAACTCACACATATATCTTGGCAGCAACATAGATAACGTGCAGAAATGGACAGTGATATAAAATAAGGATACAAAAGGCAAGAGGTTCTTTTACTGCACTGGGAACCGTATGGAAATAAACAAGAAATCAAGTCTAACACAAAAATAAGAATCATCAACTCAAAAGTCAAGTCAGTACTATTGTATGGCTCTGAAACATGGAGAACTAAAAAAATTACAACCAAGTTAAGAGACTTTCATAAAATGGGTGTCTGCGTAGAACAGACAGATTGAAACGGTACGACAAGGTCACCAATGTGAAAGTGAGGACAAGAATCAGACGAGCGCTAGTGGAACAAGAGATGAGAAAACAGATTATGATGATGGACAGGACAAGCACCGATGGAAACAAGCAGACAGCATTACTAGGCAGTCCTTGTTCTGGTACCCCAAGTGTAAGAGAAATAAACAGACATGGAAAAGGGAATAAAAGACAACAGACAGCACAAGACGGTTTAGAATGAATTTACTACAGGCCTGAGCTCCATAGCGAGCTGAAGTGTAGTAATTATGATGACAGTCTATGATCTTGTAAATTATGATGACAGTCTATGATCTTCTAAATTATGATGACAGTCTATGATCTTCTAAATTATGATGACAGTCTATGATCTTGTAAATTATGATGACAGTCTATGATATCCTAACGTTGTTATCCTCTGAATTTCTTAAAACAAAAGAGGGAAAAATATTAAACTCAAACAGTTTTGTAACCAACACAACACAAGTTAACCAGACATAACAACACACACATCATGACGATTTCATATAAATAAATCTTAACCATCTTGACACTGAAAATTGGTCAACATTTGTTTTTTCATCCCATTCTTTCAGCTATGGCAACACTGGAACAAGGAACACAACAAATCATAATTAAAATGTCAGCTCCTGAAGTACAGCAAGCCAGAACGTTTCTTCAGAAATTTCAGTGTTAGATAAATAATCCCAATCAAATTTTCCAGTTTTACCGCCAACATGTATGAACTGCACTGAACTTCACTGACATCCACATCAAGATGAAATGCTTGGTCATGTATGAAATACACTGACATTCACATCAAGATGAAATTCTCACTGATGACACCCACATACAGATGAAATGTAAGAACTAAATGAACAAAGTGAAAAGTTTCTGGTTACATATGTGCACACTTTAACAATATTTAACATCACTATAATAACAAAGGAAAAACACATTAAAATAATATAGTAAATCAATCATGAAACATAGCAGAACACTTCAAATGCAAAGTTGGTCTCCATATCATATTTAAAAGATCCATGCCTCACATTTATAAGTGAGTTTACGTAGATGAGACGTATCTTTATCATCACGTACATGATGGATTATGTTTCACAACACTCATGAATTACAACAAATTAAAATTACATTAAATCTGACATGAAAGACATGGTCAAATAAAAAACAAAAAATTAAACCAATAAGAGTAGTCAAGCACCCATGTGTTACTCGGGCAAAGTACAGTAACACTGTAACCTGCGCCAGGCATGTCATAAAAGGAAGTTAAAGAGGGTTCGGCATGGGGCCAGTTTTTCCTACAGAAACGGCAAGCCACAAAAAAGAAAACCCTCAACAACCCTAACCCTAATCAGATAAAGAAAATAAGTCAAATTAGCCATCCAAGACAAAAGAAGACCCTCTGGTAAAGTGGAGTATGACTTAACTCAGAAAGACAAAAGGAGTAGAGTTGGTGACTCACCTTTTTTGTTTAGGAGACGAGAACTGGAGACAGCAATGGAAAGGATAAAGACTTTAACCAGATGTCACATGACAGAAGGGCCTGGTGTGTTTCTGTCAGGACCTTTACTCCACAGGGAGAGCTGAAAGGTAGGGATGCACCGAATATTCGATTCGTATTCTATTTGGTGTCAAATAGTGCATTCAATGAACTATTTGTATTCGGCTGAATAGTACGCTGCAATCGAATACGAATAGTTGGCAACACGTTTTCGGATAACAGATGTAGTCTTTTGGCAGAGAATGTTGAGAGACTCATATTTTTTTAAAGCGAATACATGTTTCATGCAGCAATGACTTTTGAACTGAATTTAAAAACTGATTAGTGGTTAGTTACTAGCATTAAATAGTTCCAAGATATTTGCCCCATTTTTGTAACGCTGTAACACTTTGAAACGTCACATGTTTGTTGTTGATTACTTTATAATTAATAAAAATGTCAGTAGACATATTGCACACAACTTTTTACGCCAAGCGTTTACTCACTATTCGTATTCGGCCGAATAGTTAAAGGCCTTTATTCATGTTCGGATGAATAGTAAAAACCATTAATCGGTACATCCCTACTGAAAGGTACTGATAACTGATGATGAAGATTAGACATTACGCAGCATAATGTAATAAAAGTGTACATGAAATAAATTTTCAATGTCAAAACTCCCTCTTATACTTGTGCACGTACACTAATAATAAAGCATGCAGCATTCTTTTCAAACCAGTTCTATATTTACATGACATAAACACATTCTCTTAATTAAGCCTCTTTTATGCTCCATTAATAAAGCAGACAACGATCCTGCCAAACCACTTAATATTCCACTAGTAAGCATTCAATGATCCTGTACACTTGGACCAACACTAGCACAATGCGTTCTTGTCGAATTACTTGAAAACTCAAACCATGCAACGTTCCTATGATATCACTTGTACACTACATACAATGTTCTTATAAAACTACTCATAAACTCACACGATTCAAGCAGAAAATGCTCTTGTAAAACTAAATGTATATAACTTTGTAAAATATACAAATTAACATGTGCAAGCTCAAATGCTGATGAAATAAAACATTGAAAACAATGGCTAAACTAAGAATTTTGTATGTGTGCCTGTATCCAGCTACCAGATTTCTCAGGAGACTCGTAGTAACATCTGCTGAATGTAAATGGCTAATGTGGAAATAATATCAACTGATTTAAACAGCAAACCTTTGATGACCAGCAAGCAAATCTGAAGCAGACTCAATCAGTTCATGGAAGACCTAGTAGGCAAGGTTTTAGACATCATTAAATTAACATTACATTACCTTTGTACAGCTTTATTCCTTCTCTACTTTTGGCCGAAATTGGCCTGAGGTAATAAATTGACATCTTCTAGTTTCATCTACCATTCTACACAAAATCTTACAGTTTGGATCATCATGCAAAATTTCATTTTAATGTGATATATCCTTCTTTTTAACTGGTAATCCACAAATTTTGAACGTGTTTTTCTCGAAGCAAGCTGAAGTGGAAATAGAATAAAGCAGTATTAAGACAACGATTACAAGGGACATCAATTAAAATAACAATATTGACTCTTTGACTCCGGAACAATGCTCAGTGTTGGTCAGATTTGACACCCATGCCAAAACAACTCTCTGAGCGTTGTTTTTAGTCTATCACGAATTAAAATTACGGTACAGGGTGGAAATTAATTGCGGAGTCGACGAGTTAAGCAAACAATCTCACAGTATTATAAGTGATACAATCAACTCAAAACACATAGAAAGACAATAATTAACACACCTGTATAACTGTATATCATGAACCAAGAAATTAATCAAGAGACAATGGACATTTTCATGAAAATACAACACAAACCCTGGCATTACTTTCAATGGTCCACATGCTGTCCTTCGCTGAATGTTGCATAAAAAGTTCATATATCATAGATATAAATGTACTTTACAATCATGAACACAACTTATGTTAAAAACATATGTACATAACAAGGAGTATATCAGTTAACACAGACAAGACCAAGTTACGTATACAATAAGGGGAAAGTGCTATGTTCTCTGTACCGCGTACTGAGGAAATATAAAATTCCATCATACGACCCAGATGTACAAACGTGTGTACTGATGTGTTTTATCGGTCAAGCCAAGTAAGACAAAGACTCCTGTGTTTGACTCTGCCAACCTCAATATGTAAAACAAATAGCCACAGAAGCCACTATTGCAACAGCACACGCATGATTTGGGGCAGGCTTCCTTCAAGAAGACCAGCTGCAGTGTTCCATAAGGAGTGAAGAGGGAAATGATAATGATGATTTATGTTGCACACTCAACTTGTTTTTGCAATACAGTGCACACAACAACAACAACAAAATACGAGAACCACCCAAAACAGGCTCACTACTGCCAAATGCGCACAGCCTGACTAATTTTAGAGCAGGCAACACAAAACTTGCATCGTCAACTGTACACATACTTTGTATTGCCATCTTTGCGTTAACAAGGTCAAGACAAATCTCCATGGTCTAAGATCATAAGAATGTTAGTGAAATAGCTTGTAAAACTTTTCTTAGTTCTTAAAATGAAGATCATGACAGTCTGAAACAAACTATGAAAAAAAAAAATAAATAAATTCCCATGAAATAATGTATATTACAACTATCACATATTATTTCCTCCTCACAGAACTGAATGAATGTTCAGGAACAACAAAAAGTGACTTGAAACTTATTGCAATGCATGAAATATTCAAACTTGCGACACACAAAACATGTATATTTCTAGTTTTTACTGTCATGAAAAAGGGCAGCTGTTTTTCCTTCTAGGGGGGAAAAGGGGGGGAAGAAAGAGGTGTGCCTAATTTATAAACAGATAAAGAGTGTTCTAACAAACAATGAGATTATCATTGAACAAAGCCTTACAAAAGCAATGTCAAATGTAATTAAATGATCAAAAAAAAAAAAAAAAACCACTTCTCATTACCATGTCAAATATATACTGAGCGACTTTAATTACGCATCACTATACGAGTGCCTGGTAAAGTATCTTATGGTCATGCAATTGTTCCCGAAATTAGTACACAGGTTCACAAGATCACCGCCCAGATGCCAGCATAGTCATTTTGCGCCAGCAAAGCTGGAGACAAGAGTAGCACGTGAAACACGTAAAACATGATTTAGGTGCCTGGTAAAAATTCTGCACGGAAAACATTAATTTCTTTTCACCCAGAGCTCAGCCTAGAGCACTACGGACTGGAAAACAGTCAATATTTTAGTCCACAACCACAAACACGTCGTCAAACCATGCCTAGACTGAGCGCTGCAGAGAGAGAAAGAGCGATAGGAATGATAACAGGCGGGATGTCCACCAGAGAAGCATCCAGACACTTGAATTGCAACCAGTCCACCATCGTCCGACTGCAACAACGTTTAATGGCCACTGGATCCATTGCAGATCGACCCCGTCAAGGTCAACCCAGAGTTACGACACCTCAACAGGACGTATATATACGGCAGCTTCATTTGCGGAATAAGTTTTTGGCGGCAGCTGTAACAGCAAGAGATGTTGTTGGGAGACGTGGAACCATATCAGAGCACACCGTGCGACGTCGACTGCAGGCGGCAGGACTCAAGCCAGACGTCCTCGAGTCGGCCCAGTCCTCACCTTACGACACCGACAGCAACGATACCAGTGGGCAGAGAGGCACCGACGATGAACAAGACGTCAGTGGCAAAATGTCGTCTTTTCAGACGAAAGTCGTTTTTGTCTGTCGCATGCTGACGGGCGACTAAGGGTGTGGCGACGAAGTGGTGAGAGGCAAGCCAACTGTTGCATTTTGGAAGCCCACCGATGGGGAGGAGGAAGCGTCATGGTATGGGGCGCATTCAGTTACAATCACCGAACCCGTCTCCACATCTTTAACCATACTGTAAATGCTGCCACCTATAGGGATGTGCTTCAGGACCACGTTGTGCCCCTCTTCCAGTATCATCCCGAGCTCCAGCTGTACCAGCATGATAACGCACGACCACATACAGCTAGGGCCACCACAGCGTTCCTTCAGGCCAATAACATCGCTGTCATACCATGGCCTTCATTGTCCCCAGATATGGCACCCATTGAACATGTCTGGGATGAGATTGGACGCCAACTCTACCGGCACAGACGACCGCAGACCCTGGATCATTTGCGACGCGATATAACCGAAGTATGGGATCGACTCCCCAGGATTTTCTACGCACACTGGTTAACTCCATGCGGAGACGCTGCCAGGCTTGCCTTGATGCCAACGGTGGCCAAACACGCTACTGAGCGCGTTACAATGACAACAACGACATTTGTGACTTTTCAATTTGACCCCTACCTTATATTTGTGACTGTAGTTTTTGTTAACACAGCATGCACTGCTTCGAGGATTGCGGGAATCGGTCGGTCAATGGATACTGTTTCCAGTGATATCAAACATGTTACCATTATTTTATTCTCAGACATCTTGGTGAGTGATTCATATAGTGATGCGTAATTAAAGTCGCTCAGCATATGTATCTTACACTCTTACCTATGCTCAAGCACATGGTATGGCTGTCATGCAGTGTCATATTATTAGTACTACTAGTTTCATAAATACGTTTACAAATTATGCTTCATTTCTGATTGCTCTGAAGCAGTTTTGTAATCATTTGCCATCTTTCAGCACAAACAACAAGGCCTATAAGCCTCATATATATGAATAGCCAAAAAGGGGGTCCCTCAATCAAGATACAGTAATTTCTGCAACATATATGGCAGGTCAAAGGTTATTCTATACATAAACACAGGCAAACACAATGCAAACTAATTTAAAAAAAAGTACACTATTAACTCTCAACAGTAACAGCTGCCAAAGAAAAAAAACACAGACACACCTTATATCTCACGTCTGACCAAAACCCAAGCGGAGTATTCACTTTAAAAATTTGGTGTTGGTAGCAGCTATATGAAAGAGTCGATTCCTAACTTAACAGAAACAAAAATTAATTTAAATCACATGACTGCAATCTGACAATACTGTGACAAGTTTGTTAACTAATTTTTGAACAAGTCTCGTACTGAATGATATGCCCTACATACATACTTTAAGTAAATTAATACATACAGGTTGGTAACCCAGAATCCGAAATGCTCGGGGACGGCCGTGTTTCGGAAATAGGATTTTTCGGCTGTCAGATTTCGCCCAAAGTCTGTTCGAAAATTACCTAAAAGCCTGTTGAAAAAACTCTCCATCTTCGGATTCTGGGTTACCAACCTGTATTAAAAAAAAAGAAGACATTATTAGCATTACCTTCCATATTTTTGTGTGTGGCCTCAGTAATGCACCTACAGAACTGTAGTTCAAAGCAATGACATTTATGCTGATGCAAGCCTAAATAAGCTTGTGTAACATGTCAAATTTCAAAGCGGCAGAATTGCAGGCACATATTTAAACCATTATATACACTTTTTAAGGACTAATTTTTTAACTCTCTATCAACATAACATGTGTTTAAAACATTTTCTAGACTGGTTATCTGGCTTCTTCATTTCACATCAGTAAGCTAACCAAGATTCTGTGGTTCCACAGCACAACATTTGGGGTTCCATGAGGAATCAAAGAATAAATTACTAACACGTTTGAAATGCCTAATCAATATTTAAGATATCTCTCAAAATATTATGGGTTTGTGTCTGACAACTGCAAAATGTCTTACCTTTGTAAGTAAGCTTTTTCATGTCTCATAAACATTAAAGGCACAGAACAATAAATTCAAAAAAAAAAAAAAAGTGTGGTCATCAAAACACTGCCCATGAATGAAAGATTTATGCAAGCATGTGTCACACAGAAAGTAAACATTATACAGATTCTGGATATGATCTTTATTTTGATCTTCAGTAAACGTGATATTTTGATATTTGGGGGAAAAAAAGTAGTAAAGAGATGGAAAAAAATGCTTGAATTTTTTTTCTCTTACACGGTTAGGAGACTTACATACCTGTTCTTTGTTATGCCAATAACTTACCACTAACAGAATTGATTAACCTGTACCAACATTTCTGGCTCATAAACAATTTCACAGGAAGAGGTTTCATGGAACATGAGATATTATTTTCAGGAGTTTATTCATTGAAAAACATGCTGGTAAACACTGGGTTCAACTTGAAGTCTGGAAGCCTTGCCTGAAACTTCCAAGCTTTTGTGACCTAAGTTTATTCTTCTTTCTCTGTTCGTTCTTTTAAAGAGCATGGAGCTAATACTGCAGGAAGCCTGCATCAAAACATATTTATGTGGTCTTGCAGTGGTAGTTCCTAAAGCAATTAGTTTGACATCATCAGGTGGCCAGCCCCAAGTACAACTGACTCTCTAACGACATGCTTGAAGGAGCTGCAGTCCTGTTCTTTCTTTGTCTCCTGAGAGATCCCCAGGCACAATGCAGTAGTTCAAAAGACTATATGCTTATTTGTGCAGGAAAGAAACTAGGGCGTACAAATCCTGTCCTGCAATTCCAAATCTATGGTGTTATTTTATTTTTCTGTTCCTTCATATCACTACTGCAGCCTGGTACTTGGAAGGAGAATTATTTTGTTTGTTTTAGAACCTGAAAAGAAATTATATTTCAAAACAAATGTTTGCTATTATTTTCAAATCCCAAATTTGATGCTCCCCATCTTTAAATACTTCATGAGTTCTGATGATGTGCCACCCTAATGTGATTATACTCAAATTATTGTCTGATTTATTGTATGGATGTATTGGATTTGTTCATTTGTTTTTTTTTGCTTTTGTTATCCCCCCCCCCCCCCCCCCCCCCCCCCCCCTTTCATTACTTTCTTGTTAGTTTAAAAAAAAAAAAAAAAATTAATTTTGATTATGATGTTATATTACCTTTATAATGTTGCATGCCTTTAAATTAATGCTTAAAGTAACACAGTAACATGTGGGAATGAAAGGATATAGTATGCAAGACAAATGAGAGTAGAAGGGTAGAATGTTAGAAAGGCCAATTCTTAACTCTTTGAAAATAAAGTCTGTTCGTTTCCTCTCTTCTATTACAGACAAATGCAACTAGTTATAAAAAAAAACACAAACTAGTTAAAGACATTTTGTCCAGGCACATTTTCCCCTATAGAGAATTTGTGGTTTCTTTTTTTATAAATACTACATGGCAGAATCATCTGCTTAAATATTAACCCAAAGTAAACAAAGATGGATACAGGCTGATGTGTCTTGTAACATATCAGTGAGACAGAAGTACATGCTATTTACGCTTCCAGAGAATGGTTCATGGTTCCTGCAAGAAATGTTTTACCCTTTGTGATAAGATACTAATGGTAGAAGAGCATACAAATATGGTATCAAATAACCAATAATATGACATGTGGTATTTCATTTTGGCTGATAACACAAGTAACAGCACACAGGAACAAAGCTGTTGCTTCCATAAAGCATTCAGACAAAAAAGCAAAGGCCCTGCATCGTAATATTTGAAACTGCTAACACCAGTGGGAGAAGAAAATGAATTGAAAAGATAAAGATGGTTGTGGCACAAAAAAGGAGGAATGGAATTTGCTGTTTTAAGTGAACACAGTGTGGGAGGAAGGCTGGATAAAACAGGATGCCAGGGTTCTTTCCATCCTCCTGCCAAAAATGTGCATTTTATGACTTTGGCATCAACTGGAAGCAGCACGTTATTCAATACAGAGACCACAGAATAGTTACAAACAGTATTATCTCCATTATCACTAATAGCAGTACTATCATATCATTTGAGCTGTCAACTACAAATCTCCACTGACACTGCTATGAAATAATTCGAGCTGTCAACTACAAATCTCCACTGGCACTGCTATGATATCTTTTGAGCTGTCCGACTGTCAAAAAAACAAACCCCCAATCTCCAAGCTGAAAGCAACCGGAACTATTATTCCCTGGCAGCAATTCACAGACCATGTGACCCCTGAAAAAAAAGCTGGATGCAACAGGTAACAGGATAACACATCTTAACAGCAATCTGTTAATACAACATAATGTCCTACAGTATGAAAGACAATCTAAAGAACTGGATTTTTATCCATATAAACAAATGGATACAAGAAAAACTGAAAACCAAACAATGCTGTGGCTTCTGCTTAAGGTACCAAATTAAAAAATCCCTACCTCATTGGAAATAAAGATTATATCTTTTAGCTCCAAAACATTACCCCATTAAAAACAATGCATTAGCTCAGCTACACTTGTCTGATGATCTCACTGAATAAATTTAGGAAATTATCTTTTTCTTGTCCCTTGTTTAACCCTTCAGAAACATGGGATCTCCACCAGCCCCTCTTACTCAAAGCCCATGTCAAAGAATATCATATGCGATTTCAATGGTAGTTTCTGCAGCAATTAATTTTTCGCAAGGAGGCTGCTAGGCTAATGTACAGACATCCCTTCTCGTTTGCTCATTCTTTTTAAATATTCTAATGCTTTGGAAAACGGAAACGGAAACCACTGTAAATAAAAATATGTGTAAACAAGCAAAATGTTCTGGCCTATCATCACTTGTGAAAATCAATACCTATCATTTCAAAATTCTAAATCAGAGACATTTGTTTCCTTCAAAAATGAAAACTCTATGTACTAAACAAGATTTCCACTGATTAATTAAAACTTCATTAATTATGACTAGAAAGGAATAAGGACAAAAACTAGAAATTGAGACCTTTCAAGCAGACGTAAAAGTATGATAAACTAAGCTGGAACAGAAACATATATTAATTAAAACTTTCATAACTCTCATATGGGGCCTTCACCTTGAAAAGACACTCTACACAAAAGTACTGCACTGTGACTGTCGTGAATAATTCTCAACTTGATATCTGCTTTAAATTCAGTACTTTAACAACTAATAACTTCACTGTTATAAAAAACCTTATCACAGTTCTAATACTGTATTATCACAACAGGTAAAGACTGCTTAAGAAAACCAGAAGAAACAATAAAAACACATTTTAAACAAAACAGATGCCTAATTATGCAAATTAACTGAGTCTAAATGCATTCTGTAAGCCATTTAGTTTTGAACACCAATTAACAATTGACCAAAATCAATCCTGTCACTGTATCATCAAACAGCAATTAAGAAAATATTATCACACTGGTATTTGCAAATGACTAAAAATGAGCGGTCAAAACAGCTCCAAGTATCCTACAGTTTACATAAGGGAAACACATATGACAAAGCACATCTATATCAAGGCTGCGTAGAAAAGTGTACCTTTTCTTTGAGAAAGATAAAAGATGCGCATATAAAGGGTTTCAAAGTTTCTCTAAAGCTTAAATCTCAAAGACTTTCATAACCAGTTAGCTTATTTAGTGATGAAAGTATATTGAGGGGAAAAAAATAGGTGCCATCATTATGAAACTTTATGAAACAAGCAATTATTTGCCAAATAATTTTTTTTAAAATGAAAAAAAAAAACAACAAAAAAACAACAGAATCTCACATTCACTGGTCTATTTTTCACACAGGTGTGTAACTGTCATAGTGGCTGCATGTTTTCACAGGACGTTACATTATTATAACGTGCCATAACATATGGGATGAGATTTCTGTCAAGAAAGCACACAATTAAAATATGGAAGGAATGTTGATTCTTCTCAAAGATGCTAACTTCAGCTTTTCTGACCTTAGAAAACTCTAGCTATGACTAGTTGTCTCTCCTTGGCTTCTTCTTCTTGCTTTTTGGAGCTGCCTCTTGCCAGGAATCTATAAAAAAGCAACCAAAAAAAAAAAAACGTAACAAATATTCATCATGAGTTTTTGACAAAAAAACCAAACAAACACACATATGCGAGCTCACACACACATGAGAAATCCTCTGTTTCAACTAATTTGAATGTTTAGGGTATGGCCCTCTCAGCATCGTTGTGTCCCTTTGTGGTCCCACATTAGAACCGAATTTGACACCCCTGCATTAAGCTCTCTTTTAAGAGGTAATTACTTCATAATAATGGACAGGTCAACTAAAGAAAATAAGACTGAGCCATCCAAGACAGTAGAAGGTCCACTGGTAATGAAATGCGTGATGCAAAACAGAGAAAGCCAAAAGGAGTCTATGTTGCTGGTCAACCTTTTTTTCTTCTAGGAAAATCTTCAGAGTTTGGCACCTGGAATGCTCAAACAATTAAACGAACATGGGAGAACTGCACAGGTAGCAGCAGAAATCAGGATCACAGGGAGAAGAGAGCTAGAGACAGAAATAAAAATGATGAGAAAGACATGGAAAGATCCCAATGGCAGGTGACAGGAGGGGCTTGCTTGGCATATGTTTGTTGAAGGCAAATGCTCACTGAAGACCTAAAAGGTATTGCTTAAATGATTTCATAATAACTTATAAGAAAATATTGAATTTATTAAGTCTCCTATGTATTTCTTCTAAAGATAACAAAGGTAACAACCATAAGTTTCTGATAATCTAAGTTTAACAATTGTTAGATAATCCAAGTTTTTTTTTTACTGGCCATTGATTTTTTAATATTATATTTGTCTTCTTTTTATTCCTTTATGAATGCCTTTCCATTTTTAACTGTTACTTCTAAGCAGCGTAAGAATTAATTTACTCAAATACACAATCAGCATATGAGTGAAACTCTTTGCTTAGTGTAAAGCATTACCTCCTATCTCATCAAAGGTTATACCAGCTGGGGCCTGATCTGCTGTGGTTGGGCCTGCAGTCTCCCCTGATTCTGCTCCAGATACTGCAGCGCTGGAGATCTCAGGTTCTGCTCTTGAGGCTAAAACGACAAAGTGATATAACAAATGAAAATACCTCATTTTCAGGCAAAATAAACATGAGCAAATTTAAAAAAAAGACTCGTGAAACTGAAATATAAAATCACTAGAAAGGAGGAACAAATGAAAAAAACCTAGTATCTCATGGAAATTACAGAGAAAATGATAAAACTAAGTAAAGTAAATGCCCCATTTTCAGGTAAAAAAATGCAAGCAAGTTCTAAAAAAAAATGTAACATGAAACTCAAAAATTAAATTGTCAAAAGCATTAAACAGGTGGGAGAGATGTATTTCTCTCAAGGCAGAACAAGAAACCTATAATGTACTAGAAATCACATACACAAAGAAAAAAAATATGGAATACAAAATTACAAAAACATGATACAATCTTTCAACAACAAAATAAAAGACGAACAGTGATTTTTTGCCTCATTTTGGCAAGAGAAACATGTGAGACAAATGTTCAGCTTAAACAATAAAGCCTGTCAGTTATAATAGACAAACAGCGTGGTTATAATAGACAAACAGCATGACTATAATAGATAAATAGTGTGGCTATAATAGATAAACAGCATGGCTATAATAGATAAACAGCTTGGCTATAATAGATAAACAGCATGGCTATAATAGATAAACAGCGTCCCTAAATAAGATAAATGGAAATTACTGTTTACAGGAAACACAGGACGTTTCGGGATTCACCCTTCATCAGCCACAGTTACAAACCGGTGGCAAAGAAAAATACAGACAGATCAACAGACAAAGGCAATGGACACTGCAAACATGTACAAAAAAATGATGAATGAATTAAAAAGAAATATGATGTGTGATACAAAAAATTTAAAAATATGGAACAAGCAAAAAGAACTTTCAACTTAAGAAATGCAACAATGAAAATAGAAAATGAATTAACAAAGCAAAATAATATTCTTATGAGTCCACTAAATAGTATAATTATCAGCAGAAGTCTCAATAAAACAGCAGCATACAAAATTTATTTATTTAAGAAAGAAAATATGTGTTATATTAAAGTACTCTGAATTATTTCATACAATAAATATGAGAATGGAAACAACATTTATCACATTTTGACAATTAAAAAAACATGAAAAGAAGGAAAGTAACAGCTCAAAGGTCAGCCTAATATAACTATTTTGTTCTACATACCTACATAAATATACAAGGTATATGTACATGTGGTTTAAAAAAAAAGGGGAATGAAACAAAAATGTACAGATTTATAAACCTCAAAAAAAAAAAAAAATTAAATAAATTAAAGAGTATTTAAATATCAGAAATGCTTCAAATCACACTAAATGAAGAAAATAATATTTTATATGCTAATGATATGGCTGTGTAACAAATTATTTTCACAATTAAACAGATTTTATGAAATAGCAATTTTGAAAAGAAACCTGTCCAACAATTGTATGTGTAAGATAGATAGGTCCTATCAAGATGATATATTATGCAAAGTATTAAAGAGCATACAGTATATTTTAGAAGAAAGTAAACATGCCTGGGGAAGTCAGCTTTACTAAGTTGTTGTTCCTGTAAAGGGACCTCACCATGAAGATTTTTTCCGATTACTCAAAGAATAATCCTGAACGTTTCAAATGTTATTTTCCACTTTCCATTCAGTGCCCTTTAAAGCAAATTTAGAGACAAATGTTTTTTTAAAATACATGCTTAAATAAGATTAAAAATATAGTGGGCCTTTGTGTTAGCGGAAAACTGAATGCTAGCATATTGAACGTTTTGAACGCATGATGTTTTTCCATGTGTACGGTTTTTTAATGCAGAAAATGGATTACGACTCAGATAGTGGACTCTAACGGTGGTTGGAAACAGGTTGTCAGAGGTCATACATATATGCGTGAATCATTACAACGAAGACAATCTCAAGAATTTTGAAAATTAATTAATCGCAGACATTGCAGTCCCTAGGGTACTCTACAACACGGGAGATGGACCCCGATAGCCCACCTCGAAGAATGGAGCAGACGAAAATTTATCTGTGCGACCCTCTGATAAAGAAAAAGCCCGTGTCAATTGCTATTATTTTGAAATCACAAAAAAGAAACATACAAATTCTAATCACTCTCAGAAATAAATGTATACTAACCTTTGGATACAGCTTTTGTTTTCTTCTTTTCAGCATCTTTCTTTATTGACTCTGCTGGTTTGTCCACTTGTTTCAGCTGAATGTCAACATCTTTCTTTATTGACTCTGCTGGTTTGTCCACTTGTTTCAGTTGAATGTCAACATCTTTCTTGACAGGTTCAGCAGGCTTTTCTACTTGTTTGAGCGGAACATCAGCAGCCTTCACAACCCTTTCCTCCTGCCCATCAGCAAGAACACATAAAATGCAAAATGTATGAGTGAGTGTGTTTGTATGTATGTCTATGTATAAACAGATATATAAAGAAATTAATTCTATATCCTTTTAGCACCCAAAGGAGCAGAAGCCTTGATACATTCATATCGTCTGCCTTTCCTGTACCATTCTCTGAAGGTCTTCTTCATCCTTTTCACTTCTTTCTTCAATTATCTTCTTCGTGTTTTTTTGTCTTGCTCTACCTATATTATCATGGGGATTCTCGAACAAAGACTGCCATGTAATGCTATAAACAGGTTTCCTCAATGTGTGCTCTATTCATCACCAGCCTCTTCTTTTCATAGCTTGTTTCACTGGCACCTGTCTGGTTCTTATCATCAGTTCCCCATAGGCATAAACCAGATATGGCATTTTGTTCAAATTCAAGAGATCTGCACACTCAACCATCAATATCAATGGAACAATGACTCTCCATAAATGAACAATATCTGATATTCTCCATACATTTTTAACTTTATAGTCTCCACAATAGGGGTAAAAAATGTTTTCATCAGTTTGTGCTGCACTTAAACCATCCTCTATTGCTGGCTGATTTTAATATTTTTCCTCAGCTGCCAGAATTACTTCTTCAGCTTTTATATCAAGGACGAAACAATAATGTATGACTACCAGGCTGTAATTTTAATGCAGTAAACAGTCATTCAAGAGTTACGCTATTATCATTCAGCTAACAACAGTTTGATGCTATAAACAGAAATATCTAATAAATGTCCTACAGTTTCTTGCATTAATAAAACAAATTAGTGCAACTTAAAAAAAAAAAAAAAAACCTTGTGGGCCTTGTAGTTGGGAACACTATTCTGGAAGTTTAGATAGTAGGAACATCATTTGTCCTGCCAAGTAACTGTAATTATTCCAAGCAAAACCATTTATGTGCTAAGGACTACAATCTTCATTTGTAAGTTACACTGTTCAACTAAAATTTTTATTATTATTATGTTTTTAATACAAAAGAAATCCACTTTCACAATTTCTTGTTAACCTTCAGGGAGTTGGTCTAGAGGGCATGGAGCACTCCACATAAAAAAACCATGAGGATAATGAAGTAAGGTACCTGAGTGTTCTCCTTGCCTTTGCTTTTTTTCTTCTTGGGGCTGGGCTTTGCTGGCTCAGTATTAGCTAGTGCAGAAACTTGGGCAGCCACTGCTATAGGAACTGGTGCTGGGCTTGATTCTTTCTTCACAGCTTTGCCAGATGCAGAAGCAGCATCTTGGAAGATGGTCTCAGGAGCTGATGCAGCAGCGTCGGCGCCAGCTGCAGATTTCTTTTCCTTTTTGTTCTTCTTTCTCTTGCCCTCTTCTTGATCCTGAAAATAAAATTATGAATATACTACTTTCCTGCCCTTGACTGAGGATGCCAAAAAGAGGGAAGATACTAGATAATCTAATAAAATGGTTTATGTGGCAGTCAGTTAAATAACAACAACAACAAAGGGGAAATAAACTTTAAAAAAACAACAGAATACCCAGGCATAGAGTGTGAAAAGCCATGACCACCTATGACAAGTGAATTTTGTTGAAGAAAGATCATCACCATGCATTCACATGCTCTTGCAGCACTGATTTCTGTAGCATTTGTCTTTACATGATGAGGTTGCCAACCTCATATTAGTCACATTGTACGACATGCTTGAGAGTAACCTAGTATGATTCTTTCTTTGTCTCTTCAGAGACCCCCAAGAATTACACAGGGCTTGAAGAGAGGTGAGGTTCATTAAGACTTCTCCATTATTTCTTTATGGAAAAATATTACAATACTGTGTACCTGCAAGCATTCATGTGTAATGCGGACGAAACAGAGAGTGAGAGAGAAAGACAGCGAAAGAGATGAATGTGAATGTCAACCTAAAAACTCACCTGAGTCTGAGCTGTAAGGTTGCTTGCAAATTCAGGTTTCTCATGAAAAGGGACCACTGGTGGCTCCTCCTTCTCTTCAGCCCTGCTCTGATGAAAGAATAAAGGAGGGTTAAATACACCACGGAGCCACGGTAGCATAGTGGTTAGTGCACTGGCTTCCTAGCTCAGTGGTTACCTCCTGACTGCTCTTGAGTTAGTTAAGGAAACAGCAGCGATGAAGGAAACTGGTCACTCTACCTCACAAAAAAGCTGGACCAAAAACGGTGAAGTCTCTAACACACCACTCCCCTATGGAAGTATCTGCTATGGGATTACCTTTATCTTTTCTTTAATGAAAACAGCCAGCTATTAAAACAACTGTCTCTGATATACACCAAAGGTAAAAGGTAAAGGATCCCGTTACACGCCCATTGAACATACACCAAAGACAGGAGTAATATTCCTCTTCTGTGTGGATTTTGCTGGACATGTAAGTGTCAATCATTGTTCTACTTAATTTCCCTAAAAATTGCAGGGATTCTAGTACTGCCATGATAAATCTATAGTCTAAGTTCGGGGGCTATCTGATGAGACAGGGAGAGAACAGGATAACTGCTTCCTTCAGTTATGTCGTAAAAGGTGACTAACATGAGGTGGTGCCTGAGGATGGCAACCTCATCCTACAAAACTGTTACAGACACCACCACTCCAAGAGCAGATGGATCCTTGGATGCAGGCTTCCTGCACCGGAAGTAGCTGCAGTGGTGACCCCATGCTCCATCAGGACCAAAATGTAAAATGAAAGAATGAATAATGACTTATCACTTCAGTTTTTAAGACTGCTATAAATTTTTTTTTTTTTCTTCGTACGCCCGCTAATACTCGAGGCGAAATCTCAGGTTATTATTTATGTCTAACCTGACATTGATTTTACGTGAGTATCCCTTTATTTCTTGTACAGAGACAGGTGTCCCTCGCCATTCAGGCAAATACTCGCCGATTTCGGAGGTACCCATTGCAGCTGGGTCGGCTCAGGAGCCGCCAGTCCCGGGTCGACGACACTCCTTCAAATGTTCTCGCCAGGTCTCGAGTTAATCCAGCCCAAATCCCGGTCGACGAAAAATCCTCAAATGCCGTCGCCCGGGTTTGATCCTGTATCACCCGGTCGCCAGAGCGGTGTTGTAACCACTACGCTAGCGCGGCTCCCACTGCTATAAATAATTATTTATTACTCAGAACACCCCCCCACATCCCAACCCATGTAATGTCTATTTTTTCTCCAAGCGAAGGAAGACTCTGACTCATGCAGCATTAAATGTAACCATATATACTGCTTTCTGAAGAATCACTGTCCTACACCACACATCTTTGTTTTATACCTTCATTGTTACCATTTATCCCAAAAAACGTTTTTCAGTGCTTGATATAAAAGAAAAAACATAAATATGCACCGGCAATAAATATATATTAAAAAGTGGAACAGTTTTAATTAAACAAACAAAGTGACTGACCTTTCCTGCCAACTTGTCCTTCTTCTTCTTTGCTTTACTGGCTTGTGGAGAACTGGACTCCTCAACTTCAGAGGTAACAGTTGGAGAAGAGGCAGCAGCAGCATCCGACACAGAGGCTGGTGCAGTCTCAGGCTCACTTTCTGGTTCCACTGCAGATTCAGCTTGACCACCATCTTTCTTGTTGCTTGGCTTCTGCTTCTTGCTCTTCTTAGATACTTGAATAGTTGTCCACTCTCCTGGAAGTTAAACTTACTTCTCATTTATTATTCTTAATTGTTCATTTACTATTCTTAACTCTTCCTTTACTATTCTTAACTCTTCTTTTACTATTCTTAACTCTTCCTTTACTATTCTTAACTCTTTCTTTATTATTCTTAACTCTTCATTTACTATTCTTTAAGTACTTAAACAAGCTTAACTCTTATATTCTCCAAAACGACCCTAGTAGCATGATGGTTACACCAATATTCCATAAACTATTTACAGCAGTCTGTTGACTTATCATAGTTAAGCTTTAAGATATTGATTTATATTAAGTACATTATACCTATTTTTCTTAATGCAGTAAGTTAAAAGAATAAATATTTCCAGTAAATAAACAGGAAATGATCAGTTTTTCCATGATATGAAACAAGGCACATGTTGTATTAAGTGAATTTTTTGCAGCTCATTATCTGGCAACAAGACGAGTAAGCAATGCTCTATTAATTTTTTTTAGAACCAATATATGCCTTTCATTTGCTCATGTGTTACTGGTGCCTGAGAGGGAAGGACAGAATAGTAAAACTGTACCCAGCCACGCTTGTCCTAGAAGTGAATAAGGACAGTTCAGAATGGGGCCAGGTAACTATCCTATCAAAACTTAATCCACAGAAACTTGAACAAGTCTTCCAAAGCAAGTAAGTAATGTAATTCAACCCAGTCAGAAGGAAACCTTCCATCAGTGAGGCTCAAGATGCAGTGCAGGAAAAGCCATAGGGGACTGGACTGCCAACTCACCTCCTTTCACCTAGGTAAACTCCATAATTGACATCTGGAATGCTCAAACACTAACGGAACGAGAAAGAGCCACACAGGAGGCAGCAGAAATGTATATTTATCAAAATTAAATCATGGGACTGTGTGAAAACAGAATGGAATAGAACAGTAAAGTAACACTTTCACCTAAGCAGCAGATTACACAGGACATCCATATCAGATTTGTATTGTAAAAAAACCAAGAATGAACACTAAGTGGAACATCAGTACATTTGTTAGATGTGATGTCCAAGAAAAATGACAAACATCACAAGAGAAAGCAAAATCAGAAACAATAAAGGCAAGAACCAGTTCACAATTTCTTATATTTATATATACTAGAAGAAAATTCAAAACAGCAATTAAGAAATTTACGTTGAATGTAATCTCCCTACAATCTCGTCAACTTCAAGCATGGCACGACAATTACTCATACAAATTTTTGATCAGCAGCTTTAATACAAATAAAATATTTCATTCATAACCCTCCACTCCCAAAGGAGCATAGGCCTTCAACAAACACATGCCAAGTCCTCCTGTCCCGTGCCATCATCTCAAGTTCTTTCCATGTTCTCCTCATCATTTTCACCTCTGTTTCCAACTCTCTTCTCCATGTACTTCTTGGTCTTCCTCTGCCTCTCTTGCCCTGGGGGTTCCAGAACAAGGACTGCCTTGTAATGCTATCAACAGGTTTCCTCAGTGTGTGTCCTATCCATCGCCATCGTCTTCTTCTCATCTCTTGTTCCACTGGCACTTGTCTAGTTCTTGTCATCAGTTCCACGTTGGTAACCTTGTCATACCATTTTAATCCCTCTATTCTACGCAAGCACCCATTTATGAAAGTCTGTAGCTTTTTGGTTGTTGTCTTTGTTGTTCTCCATGTCTCCGAGCCATACAATAGGACTGACTTCACATTTGAATTGAAGATTCTTATTTTCGTGTTGGATCCGATTTCTCTTGATCTCCATATATTTCCCAATGCAATGAAAGCTCCTCTTGCCTTTTGTATTCTTATTTTGATATCGCTGTCTGTCCCTCCAACTTTGTCTATATTACTGCCAAGATATGTGTATGATTCTACATCTTGAATTGGTGTTTCTTCAAGTTCAACCCTGTTATCATTACCTGCATTTATTTTCATTATTTTTGTCTTTTCCCTGTGTATTTTCAGACCCAATTGCTGTGACCTCTCATCGAGTGTTTTCAATTTGTCCTGCATCTGATTACGGTTATGGGACAGAAGAGCCAAGTCATCAGCAAAATCCAGATCATCCAACTGCTTAGTCAGAGTCCACTGGATTCCATTTCTATTGTGTGTTGTCGATGATCTTGCCTTTTCGTAGTCCACAAATCCGATGTATAGTGGTGAATTCCATTCCAGACTTTGTTCAACTATTATTCTCAAAGTGGCTATCTGGTCTGTACATGATCTGTTTTGTCGAAAACCTGCTTGTTCATCTCTCAGTTTCTTGTCTATGGACTCTAAATAAAATATTTGGGACATATAAAGAAATATAGAACTTTGATGAAAATGTTTAAGGCAAAATGATAAGATGATTGTGGGAATAAACATCAAGAGATATACAGAAAATAATCTACTAAATGTACCATCAATGCAAGATACAGAAAATAGTGGAAATCAAATAGTCAAAATTATAATGAGGAAACTGATGAATTTCAATCCAAAACTATACTTGCCACCATCTTCGGTTTCCTTTCGAGCTGAGACAGCTTTGTTTTTCTTTCCAACATCGGCTTTAATATCCTCTTTTACAGTGTCCTTTTTTGGCTGGACAAAGGGGGAAAAAAATAAACTGAAGCCAACTGCTCTTAACTTGAGGATGCAATACAGACAGTAATCTTAATGAACATGCTGAATAAACATGATGTACAATATTGGGAACCTTATCATGTAGAACAAACTACCACAGAAACCATTGCTGCAAGAACATGTAACTGCTTGGTGCCGTTGTGGCTTCATGCTCCATAGGCAGCACAAAGGAAAATGATAATGATTATATCACCATAACAAATGTTATACTAAATCTGCATTGTAATCCCATAATTAGCTCCCTAACCACATCCTCAAGCAATTGGGAAAGTGCACATAAGGTCATAATGATTTAACAAATGAGTAAAGATTTCTTATGAATCAGGCTATAAGTCGACCCCTAGACTTTAGGACTTAAAAACCGTCCAAAATGAAAGACCCGATTATAAGTTGAATGAGTTTTTCATCAATTCTGAATTCCCACATTGCATTGGAATTTCTTTGGCTTTCTGCAAATTTTTTCACTTTTAGCATAACCCTTTCCTGTTTAAATGCTTGAAATTGCCCCATTAATATGTAAAATACATGTGAGAATAAATGAATTCAATATAAAAGATGAGAGAAAGGAAGGGCAGAATGTCAGACGGGCCTGCATGCCCAATTCTCAATCCTTTGAAAATAAAGTCTGTTCATTTGTTCACTCATCCGGAAAGTCTAATGGTGCCGTTCGATGCTAAATTCTCTGTATTTAGCGAGACTTGAGTTATAAATAGATTTCCGGCAGGATTATATTAAAATGCTTCTGTTTTTTTTCATAATTTTTTTTTGAAGGTGATCAATATTTATTATGATTTTTGGTGATTTTTGTTTTAAGCCAAGACTCTCCAGGTCAAATACTTGCTTTTGGATCTGAGAAGTGACTTGTTATTTGATCAGGATGCTAACCATGTGGCCGAATCAGATGTGGATATTGAATAAGGGCCAGACAGTGACAATGACGAAATAAATGAAAGTAGTAATGGTATTGCTGATAGATTAAATGAAGGAGGCTGGTCAACAAGGCGTACTCCAGTTGAGATTTGCAACTTAATAAGAGTTCAAATATGTATTACTCAAAATATTTTGATAAAAACGTTTAATGAATCAGCAAGTTTATAACTGAAGGATACCAGTGTGCAGCGGATGGGGCGAGGGGGTGGTGGAAGGGTAGAGCACTGACTGGTTTCATAAATATTATTTCTGACTCTAATATAAGTCGGAGGTACGTTTTTTAAGGTGCAAAAATGGAACAAATTTCTTGACTTATACTCGAATATATGCGGTACATTCCAGACAAACCACCAGCACAGATGAATGAACTGTGGAAGAGGTCAATTCATGGTTTAACAAGATCCTGGAGTATGGTATAGCAAACAGAACAGAGATAACATGTAAGTTAAAAATAACGTATCAGGTAATGATGGTGTTCTAATATTTAAGTTATGACGGACAAACATTAGATTATGGAAAAAGAAGAACTGCTTTAGGGGAACAAAATTATGTTGTGTAAATAACTGAGTACTAGGCATAGAACTGTCTGAGAAAACTAAATGTAATGCTCACTTCTGAGGGGAAAAGAGTCATTTAAATACTGCAGCGACTCAAATACTGGAACAATAACTAAGATGGCTTTTTATGTGAGCGCGGTAGAATGTAAGCCCAGAGTTTGGGCACAAGAAATGTTTATTTCAGAAAGTTGATGAAGTTTTTGGCTAACAATCTTTGAATTTTCTTGCCGAACACTAACACCAAACAAGAACTGCTGGCTTGGAGCCACCAAGAGGATACGCGCACCATCATAGTGGTAGACACTGGAATTGGGTTAGCCACATCCTCAGAAGAGACCATGGCACCATCGCTGGAGCTGCCATGTTATAGACTCCAGAGGGAAAGCAAAAGCAAGGGCAACAAAAAACCACCTGGCGGAGAACGGTGGAGGCGGGGATGCTGAACATGAACCAGAGCTGGGGCACCACATAAAGGATTGCTGTCAACTAAGCAAAATGGAGACAGTTTGTTGCTGTCGTACACGATGCCCCCAGGCATGATGGTCACTGACTGCTTTGTTAGTCAGTGGCCAAGGACCAAAGAAGAAGAAATCTTGGCCATTAACGGCACATGAGAAATCTAATGCAATAATTGGTCTCGCCAATATTCAATGCTCAGATACTTGCCCAGTATGTTCCCCATTAAATGATAGTGACAGCTATTTATGAATGGATATATACAGACTTGGTTGGTTTCATGTACATTAACAGGCACTGTACCCTGAAAGGAACACCAGGCAAAGAAAAAAAGCACTGAGGGTTATCATCCCAAGGGCACATCATTCCCATAGTCAGTTATGACTGAAGGATGCTACTACTAACAGGCACTGTAGTAAGTGTTGCACTGTGCATCTATAATGTTGTGATGATGCTGAAGTAACTGAACTGAGTCCATATCTAAGACTACCACTGAATGTTTGGTGCAAATATGAAGCAAATATGATACAGTTGTCATGGGGAAGGGACAATGGTAAATCATTTAAAAATATTCAATAAAATAAGATGGGGATGTTATGTGACAAAACATTTTTAGAGATAACACATTGTGTTCTGTCATCCAGAAAGGAATTAGTTAAGTTAATGACATTATTGAGAAAATTAATCATTCCAATGAATGATTAGTTAACATTAATGACATTATTGGGAAAATTGATTACCCCAATTTGTTGCAAAAAAAGTAGTCAACAACTGTATTAAATACCTTAAATAGATCTATACATGTAACTGTATTAATTCTACTATAGTTAATATTGGAAAGTCAAAGATCAGTAAGATTAGTTAACTATGACTGATAGGAGTGAAAAGGACAAAAGCTTGCATGTTTTTCAAGAATGAGGTTGTAGCGACTTAGGGACATCATAAATTGATTCAAAATATGGTGCTGTAAAGGTTTAGGGAGGACAGATAGCAGAATTGGAAGATAGTTGGTAACCAATTTATTATCACCTCTTCTGAGTAATTGTTAGACGAGCATGCATACCCAATTCTCAACCCTTTGAAAACAAAAGTTTGTTCATTCAAGTAAGGTGACACAAAACTGAGAACATTGTACAAGGGTGCTTAATAATTACTGGTAACTGACTTTAATTACTACATACTTTCCCTTTCTTGTCCCCTTTTGTATCTTGTTTAACTTCTTTTTTTGTTACATTTTTTGGTTCATTCAACTTTGCACTGGGGGAAGGGGCTGCTTTAACTTCCTTGGCTGGTTTGGGAGTAGTTTTTGGTGCAACGTCTGATGCTGGTTCATTTGTTGCAACATGGCCATTAATAGGAGCCTTGGACTGAAAATTAAAAAAAAAATATTTAAAAGTGAAATTAGTATGAAATGAGAGAAGAGATAAGAGATCTTCAAAATAAATAAAATTATTTAGTGTTACACAAATGATATGTACAATATTAGTACACGTTGAAGGTTCATCTTAAAAATACATTTGACATTAATGAGCTAACATTTAAACTGTTAACACTGTAACACTTTTTATTTATTCTAGGCAATAACAGGTGTGATGTTAGAAAGTAATATGTTCAGATGCTGCTATGAGAGGGCATCCTCAAGCATTTGGGACAGCGTATACAATTTCATAATGACTTAACAGAAGGGTAAGGATTTCTTTTGAAACTGGTATATCCTAGTAATAGGTCTGAAGAAAACAAATCTGCTGAGTCAGGATATGGATGGTGCACCAGTTGTTACTATTGATAACTATGAATGGGCAGTGATGCAACACTTCACATACCTGGGGTCTACCATCAACAACAAACTCTCTCTGGACACAGAAATTGACAGCAGCATTGGAAAAGCTGCAGCCATCCTTGCCCCACCTCACAACGCATGTTTGGGGAAACTCAAAACTCACTATGAAGACCAAAGCTGCAGTATATAATGCCTGCGTTACCAGCTTGCTTCTATACGGCAATGAGACATAGAAAACCTATGCTTAGCATGAAAGAAGGCTCAATCTGCTGTGTCTACGCCACATCCTTGGTATTTCGTGGAAGGACAAAGTGACAAATGTCGAGGTGCTTTCACATGCTGGCCTGGCCATGTCCGCTGCATGGAAGATGGTTGCATCTTCAAAGATATTTTCTATGGACAGCTGGCAGACAGCAAAAGAACAATCGGGTGACAGCAGTTGAGGTTCATAGATGTGTGCAAGAGAGACATGAAGGCACTGGACATAAATCCAGCAACCTGGGAGGATGAAGACACAGATCACACCAAGTGGCGATGCTCCCTACGGCGTCACCTCAGATTGGGCAAAAAGAAGCTCTCACAATAAGTAGAACCGAAAAGGACAGGCCGAAAGGAACACCAGGCACACACACACAAAACAGTTAAGGGCTATCACCTCAGGGGTGCATTCTCATAATCAGCTATGAATGAAGGGGGCTAATGATACTGATAGCCTAGTAAGTCACGAACAATTAGTAAACAAGTAAGAAAAGCCATAACGGCCACAGAGATATGGTTTTATCGAAGAATGTTAAAAATACCATGGACAATTAAAAAGAGTAATGAGGATGTCCTGTGCAAAGGAAGCAATCCATTTTCTTCTGGCATGTTATGAGGAGAGAGCTAGAATATATCTGACAACGGAAAAATTGAAGGAAAAGGAGACAGAGGATGGCAGAGAGAGAAAATGCTGGATAGTTTGACATCAAGGCATGGAAATAAGTCAACAACAGAGTTGATGAACAATGCTGGAGACAGGACATTGTGCAGACATGATCGCAAAAGCCACCAGGCATGGTACTTAAAGAAGAGGATAGCCAATAGTGTTTGTTGCCTCACAAATAATGATGAACAATATTCTGGGGATATGAATGTGAACAAGATTGGTGTTCTAAAATACCCAACTCTGCTTCTTCCTGCAAGTACATTACAGCCCTTAAAGCTGGCGTGAGTAGTTGTGTACACATGTGTGGGCTTCTCTAGAATGCACCATCAAGGTAAATGGGGCACTTTTGAAACAAGCCAATGGATTCAAATATATGGGAATGTTAATAACATCAAACAGAACATGCATCACAGAGGTGAAGAGTAGAATAGTCACGTCACAGGTAAAATCAGTGTTGCATTAAATGAAAGTATTTTATGTAAAAAAATCTTTGTTAATGGAAGTAAGGTAGAATGTTCTTTTGTGTTATATGCAGCCAATCCTATCATTTGGGAGAGAGTCACCGGCAATCAGTAAATAAGCAAGAGAATCCATGGTAGCCACAGAGAATGTTATGAATGTCCGAAGCATAAGAGAAGTATATGTCTGGTTGAATGGAAGCCCGTCAGTGATGGCTTTATATGGGTTTACAGAGTTCACTGGTGGTGAATTTATATTTTCTTGTTTTTTTTTTTAAACATACTGCCTCAATGTTTGTCAGACAAAGCTCAAAACAGGATTAGGGGTATGGCTGAGGTTACTGGTAGCAGCTGTATTTTAATAAGTACAAGCTACACAGCCAACAGGCTCCCATGACGGCGCCTGTCTGTTATTCTGTAGAGTTTTAATAAGTAACAAGTGATATATCCGATGTACCAATAGCCAACTGGTCCCCATGGTGGCATCTATTATTCTGTGAGGTTACCATGACGTTGTTAATGGGACTGGTAACCTCATCTTGTAAGATAAATTCTATGTGTTTTGACATAGGCTTTCCAAAAAGGACCCATCTGCAGTGGTGGATCCAAACATATGGAGCGAAAAAGGAGATGATGATGATATACCCTGCACAGCACTGTTTCAGGTACCACTCTAATTGCTAGGAATGTAATCCTAGCACGAAGCAAGGTATTTAATTAAAAGTGTGTATTCCTTTTATGGTTCTTTGTGCACAAATTGATTCACTCCTGCTGTGGAGACATCAATGAGGTACCACTAAATTGCATTTGGCTGAATCACACTTTACTGTAAACTTTATTGCATAACAAGTTACGATTTCTTGCCCAAAAACAAACATGGTGTCTTGGAACACAGCAGTAGGCTAAGAATGTGGAGACAGAAAATAGCAGCTAATGCTAACCTTATCCCTATTTCAAGCTTTTTCAAAAACAATATGGTGGAACAAACATAGAGACCATACAATTTAAAAAAAACAACAAAACAAACACCAGGTTACCATTTATCAGTGCTCAAATAAAAATAACAAATCAGAGGCCCATCTCCAATCCAACCTGCAAGTCTGGAAGGAAGAGCTGGAGAAGAGAGGGATGGTCATAAGTAGCTCTAAAACAAAATCCATGGTAATATCACGAGAAGAAAGAAGACATCAGATTAAGCTGGGAGAACAGGTCCTGGAGCAGGTCGACCACTTTAAATATCTCGGAGCTATTATAGACCGAAAGGGAGGCATCAAAGAAGAGTTGGCCACTCGAAAAGCAGCAGCTGGGAGACTTTTTCAGGCCATAAATCGAGGATTCCTCAGCAAGAGAGAGGTTGGTAAGAAAACGAAGATGGCTGTATACCGTTCCATCTATGTCCCAGTCTTGACATATGGATGCGAGTCATGGGCAATGACTACAACCCATAAAAGCCAGATTCAAACCTCAGAAATGAGAGGAAGGTGGTTGAAGTAACAAGAAGAGACATGGTCCGCAACCAGACGATACGTCAAGGCCTAAAATCCCACCCCCTGCAGACCCAAATAGAACAATCCCAACTAAGATGGTTTGGCCATGTCTGCAGAATGGGAGAAGATCGGCTACCACGACAAGCATGGGAAACAAAGAGCCAGGGATCCAGACCCCCAGGATGACCCATAGTCCGCTGGGAGGACAACATTAGACAATCTTTGAAGGACCGAGGACTAGAATGGAACCAAGCCAGGAGGAAGACAGCTGATAGGATAGTCTGGCGCTCTCTCTTCCAAACCTCTACACCTCACGGTAGAAGGGGAACGACTAAGTAAGTAAGTAAGTAAATAAAAATAACAGCAGAGAAAAAAGTACATGTATGCGGAATAGAAGCAAACTGAGTAACTAATCAATTGCGAGTTGGGTGATAAGATGGTGAGTGCACAGTAATGTGCAATTAAAACTTGCATTCTACAGGAGATATCTAGCTTTTGTAATTGTTAAATGCTGCAAAAAAATTGTCAAAACTTCACCTTTCTGGAGGACCTGGCATGGGTAGAATTACAAAAAAATTTTCAGGCAATAACAAATCATCCAACTGAGTAACAATATGTCGGCCATATCCATTGCATAAATAGGCCTACACATTAATGCTAGCATTAACCTGAATTGAACTTTCGTTTCCACCCTGTCCAAAAAAAAAAAACTAACATTCGACAAACACTGACACTACACCTTAAAAACAAAAAAGACATAAATTTACTGCCTATTACTCCACTGCCAGAACTTTTTTTAAAGTCTGGGTATACCTTTTATATGCTGTGAAAAGTTTGAAACAGTTTAAATTAAAAACAGTGGGATTATCTTCTATACAGCCTCAACAAATAATTCGGAGACATAAGGTGTATGGGTTAGATCATCAAAGAAGTCATCCCACCATTCTTCATTTCAACTGTTTGAAACATAGTGTCAGTATTTTCACCCACATGCAATTTTCTCCAAATGAGTTCTGCCAAAAAATTTGGCAAAATATATTTCTTGAATTGCTGGCAAAGAATGAGCAACATCATGTGCACACCTTGCCATGTGTCTATTATTCTCTGATTTGTTTCTACTATTCTTTGATTCAACAAAAAATATTATGGTTGAAATGAAGCACAGTGTGTCGTGTTCTTTGATGTTATACAGTAAGTCGCCGTTAGGGTTAGAAATCCTAAACATGCATCTCTGAATTCTTTTTTGGGGGCGATATCGAACACACATCCCACTGTTCTTCATTTCAACCAATATTTCTAATCACTTCCATCTAGATTTGTCGTAATCAATTAAGTGCCAAAGAATTAAGAAAAATATGGGTACTTTACTGTCTTAAGAACCCGTTCTTCTACCTTTAGAAAATCTGATGCTGACGTCGCTTGAGCTCTATGTCATCAAAATTTGTTATGAAAACTGAAGACAAACATTGTTGGATTCAATTATTTTTTTAATTTTTAAAGAACAAAATAGACGTATTTTTCATGTAGATAGAATCCTGTGAATATAAATTTGAAAAATATAATAGCGTTTGTAACAGCATTAGTACACAAAATGTATTTACGTCACACACATGTTTATCTTGGATATTGTTAATGGTCCAAGCAAAGCTGAATCATTGCATCGAAAATAGACGTGTACTATTGAGAGTCTAGAGTCATTTACATTATGACATTTTAGTGGCTCTAGGTATTACAGAGTTTGTTTCTATTAGGTAGATTTACATTTTAAAACGTGTTAAACAAAAAATGAAGTCAATAACAATGTATTACAATAAATTATGAACTTCCTGTGTAGTCTACTGTGTGTAGCCTAGCCTAAGCCTATGTGATATGCATTAGGCCTATTGAGGTTCCCCAAATTATAATGCGCGTTACAGAGGTATTAGTCTGTATACATATGTATTATCCACATTATATCGTTTAATATGCTATTAACGAGATTCATTCCTATTTAATCAGGCTAATTTTAGTCAAGCCCGTTGATACAGTTGAATCACACTTTACTGTATGCACGCCATATTGTCGCCCACCTCGCTATCAGTAGGCCTAAGGCGCCCGATTCGCTGTTGAAAAAATTGGAAACCACTTTAGGGTTACGTTTGTCACTCCTTGTCATTTATTAGGCCTATAAAAAAAAACAGGGAAATGGTTGAAGGTTAATGTGTTGTTTGGTGACGAAGTATACAATGAAGTGTGATTCAGCCCCCAACCCAGTTTTGAGCTTTGATTGAATCACAATTTACTTAAAGGTAGACCATCTGGTCACAATCAACGTTTCGGTTATGGCTATTTATTTATTTTGTTCAGTTTTGTCTGTAATTCATGCTAATGTAGTAAAGTAAGAGAGTGAAATGAAGAACAGTAGGATGTGTTCTTCGATGCCATCCAGATAAGTCCTGAACAAGAATAATATTAAAGTGGAGGGGTGTAAAGGCCTGGTGGTTCCAGTTATATAACTGACTTTAACAGATATTTAATTGACTTTCATCTGTTAAAAGTCATATGCATTGTAAGAACAGCTTACATCTTCATTTCAACCAGGTAAGAGTGCTATTAAGTTTATTGAAAGAGAATATGGTTAAAGGATTAGCATTATGGTTAGACAGAAATGTAGTGACTTATGCTAACCTTAACCCTAACCCTGTATGCGACGAGATGGCCAACTGTACAGTCAAGTGGGCTTCAACCTAGCTTTTTTAGAAATAATATGGGATGAGTAACATGGATGCCATTCATTAAAAATAAAAATACCAACTTACTGCTTATTACTCTATCTCTGCATCCTGAGTTAAAGGGCATGTAGGCCTATTCCTTATTTCTGCCTAGTAAAAGGTAATTTGGTGACTTATCATGAGTTGAGCAACAAGAATCTGTGCATACAGTAAAGTGTGATTCAGCCAATAATCATATAAGATATTACCTCGGACACTGTCCAACATGAAATTGAATATATGCTTGAAGAAAACAGTGATCAGCCTCAAGTTGCTGATCTCCATACATTTTTTCCTTGATTTTTGTGATGATAGTTCCTTGTTTCAGAAGCTTCTCAAATTTTGTGTGATGCACGTTTTTTCTTAGAAGCCATTTTAGCTAGGTGTGTATATTATAAAGTATTGAGAAACAGATGACACTAGTAAATAAATAAAAACTCCCCCCCCCCCCCCCCCCCCCCCCCCCCCCCCCCCCCCCCCCCCCCCCCCCCCCCCCCCCCCCCCACCCCCCCCCCCCCCCCCCCCCCCCCCCCCCCCCCCCCCCCCCAAAAAAAAAAGAGATACTGTAGTACCGTCATCCTTTCAGTGTTGTCATTAGTCTTTGTTGAAATAATGTGATATTTATTTTATAGGGCATCTTTAGTTATTCATGTTTTCTGCATTATTGTTGGAAGCTGCTTTGTGCTGTTTCAGACTTCATTTAATTATTTTAGTGTTGTTTAAGCTCCACACTTCCACTAGCTGCGTATCGTTCCTTAATGAAAATTATAATGTAAGTTTCTAGATCTGATGTGTGCTATGAGAGAGGAATTGAGTTCCTGCCTTTGTGGCAGAAGGCTGTGTTTCTCAATGTGTGGCACTGTCCACTAGGAGTCTTCAAGGCCTGAGTGCCTATTTTCTTGTGTTGCTGTTTTTTAAGTAAGTTGCTGTGTTCAGCAATGTTTATTGAAGTATGAACATTTTCCTTATAGAAGGCATGATGTGCCAGTGAATATGTAAACATTTTTGAGGCTAATCATCAGTGTTAACCTGATGTGTATTTTGGGATAGTCTGGCGCTCTCTCTTCCAAACCTCTACACTTCACAGTAGAAGGGGAACGACTAAGTAAGTAAGTATTTTTGGAATGTACACGCAAGGTACAGTTTGATTTATTACAATTGTGTCGAATGAAGTCATAGCAAATTTTGTTAATCTATGAAGATTATCTTTAACGACGAGGCCAGAGTGCATTTTGAGCACATGAATACTTGGACCTGTGTAATTCGATGATGCTGGCAAAATGTATAATGTCAAATAAATGTGTTCGATATCACTCATTTTATGGAGTCCGGATTAGCTGAGAATTTGTGCAAGTATGAAACTTGAATAGACAGTGATTATGTTATGATTTACAAGGCTTTATTGGAGATATTCAACCCTGGATAACCACGGATGGACAATATTTAATTTGAATCTGAAGTAGTGATCAATATCCACTACAGCCACATCAGTATGAGTATAAATATAAAACAAGGACTCATTTTAAAATAACAAACACAATGAAAACTAAACCCTGACATTTATGTTTATTGAGAGTTGTTGTTCAGACTTTTAACCCACTTGTAACACATTTCTTTTTTGTAATGAGTGAGGAACCAGTACTTGTTGCATCTTGTCCACATCGATTCATTTCACAATGAGACTTCATTTGGCAAAGAGCCTGCTTGTGTTTCTTCATTGCTAAAGTTACTAACCATGCTACATCATGTGATGATGAAACAGCTTACTCGAATTACTGCTTTATACGTGTGATAGAATATGCAGGCATGTAGTCAACTGAGGATTCTACAGTTACTCTAGAGCGAATAGACAAGCAGAAACATGTTACTGTGACTTCTTTCTTATTTGATCCTTAGCCGCCGACTGTCAAAGCAGTCAGTGGCCATCACGAATGGTGGTGTCTTGTAGGGCAGCAACAAATTGATTCCACAAAAGCTGATGAAAACCCTTCGCTTAAGAAGATAGATCAAATTACTGCACTTTATGAGCCCACAGATTCTGCAAACCAGACTCCAGCAAACATCAACCAGATGAAGAAGACACAATCAGCATAGCTGGGTTGGGCAGATGTTCATTAAATTCAGTGTGTATACCAAGTTTAAGTTGTGCTCTGGATGTTATACAGTCCACCTGTGCCATGTGTGGAACAATTGGTCATATTTCCTGAGTTTGCTATTTCAAAATAACTATGTGTTCTCAAATGGCTAAAGGTCAGAATTCATGTTGGATCTCAAGCCTTGACAGAACTAAAAACACTGACAATGAACTGTTTCACAACTTCAAGACCCACAGACATATTTCTCATTTACATGTTGGTAAATAAACAGAGAGCATCCGATTGACAGAGTGGTTAGAGCGCTAGTTTGTCGCGGCAAAGGTGCTGGTTTTGAATTACAGTACAGACACACTCCAGTCTACCCAGCTGTAAATGGGTACCTGACTTTGAGTTATGGAAGGAAAAGGCAGCGAGGAAGGGAACTGGTCACTCCACCTTTTGATGCAGGACCTAGTATGGTGAAGTCTATCACTTCACTCCCCTACGCCAGTATCTGCTATGGGACTACTTTTACCTTTTTTAAATAAACAGATGAGACCCTGACACCTTCACCAGAACTGCTATGCTATGGACCCCAGAAGGATGGCGAAAGAGAGACAGACAGACCAAAGATAACCTCGCGGAGAACTTTGGAGGCTGAGATGCAAAGCATGTACCAGAGACGGGTCACAGCACGAAGGATGGCACTGACCGAGCAAAATGGGGACAGTTTGTTGCTGCCCTACAAGATACCACTCAGTTTGATTGCCACTGACTGCTTTGTCAGTCAGGGGCTAAGGATCCAAGAAGAAGAAATAAATAACCAAGGAAACTCTTGGTACCAGACTGCTTTAGGATTTATTGACATCCAAAGAGAGTTTTCTCAGACAGTGGTTCCCTGTTTGCTTGACAACGATTCAAAGAATTCTCTCAGTCACATAGAAATTAATGCATGACAGTGCAGCTTGTTTCCACCCTACATCAGTCTCATGTGTGGTTTTCACGTGTCTGCCTAGACAAGACAAAAGTCTATGTGAAGTCTGAGACAAGACAAAAGTCTGAGTGAAGTCTGAGAAGATAGATGAGTTATGGTGTTGAATGTGGATAGAGTGACTTATAGTTATCAGGAGTAATGAACAGATACTGACTCTCCCTCCTGCCATGCAATGACTATGTTTTAACTACTGTCACACTGCCTCTCTCTCTTCTTGGAGATAAGGATTAGTACACATTAGTGACTCCACAAACAACTAAGTTTAAGACAGAATAGAAAGAGGATCTGATCTGCTAATAAATTGTCTATTTTTATTTCACAACAACCAAAAAAAAAGACTCGTGTAAAGAGCGAGAAATATCAAATCACAAGCAAATACACCCAAACACATGCATTACAAAAAAATTAATCAAGTGACCACAATGTTAGCAAACATAATATTAGGCTTAATCCACCATGATTTAACTCCAGCTGTTATTGGGAAGAAGTTTACGCTAATCCTTTAGCAGGTACCATGAAAAAAACAAGTTCCTACACCACAAAACGACCCTGCCAACTTATCCTTGTCAGTGATATGGCTAGCATATGCACTAGTGTCCTTCAGTTCTTAAAATGTGCCAATTCTCTGCGCACAATTCCCCGACAGAATTAATAATCTTTCTCCTTTAGCACTCTGGTTAAATATTCCACTTGAAATTGGCGGATCGCTAACAGGGAAGATGATTACCCTCTCCTTTCCCTAAACTGCTGCAAATCCATAGATCTAACTCCACCCTAACTCCACCACTGGAACAAAATAATGGGCCCAAGGCTAGGCCTCTACCTAGACGGCTGAAGATCTCAGATAAAACCCCGAGGTAATCAATGCGTGCACTTCAGATGAGATGTTGAAGGTAATCCCTCCACTGGTACAAACGCCCATCACTCTTAGGAAGGTGCAAGCCAATATATAGAAGGTGAATGCAGATGAGGCCTTTGAAGCAGGGTGCTCCCCTTGCTTTGCGAGTAGGCGTAGACAGTTGTTCCCAGCAAGGGGAAATTAACCGACTGCACCCGTAATAAGGAGTTGGACTGAAGAACCACCACTGCAGTACATTGAGGACTACCCTGATGTAAAGAGGTTGTTGGTTTATCTGGCCTTGCAGGAAGGTAATTCCAAGCTGATGACTCAGAACTCTGTCGGAGGTGACCAGGTGTTGCTGTAATAAAACATATTCAAAACATTTATCATCTCGTCAAAATAAATCATTAAATGGTGCAACATTAAACAAGGCCAATGCATACACAGGTACAGTTTAACTTATATACAACCCATCCCTTCTCAATATTATCTGCTGTCCAGGGCTGACCTGGTCCCACGGTTTTATCACCCCCCCCCCACCCCACCCACCCACTCTCACTGACCGTTAACCAGACAACAGACAAGCGAGAAGGCAACTTTGCGTAATCAGGTTACTTGCGACTGGCGCTGGGAGGGTTTTAGGCATGTAAACAACCTTGCCATTAGCTGGTGCAGAACTGACTTTATAACATATGTCATTCTGGCCTAAAACACAATCGCCAGGCTGGCTGTAGTACATATAATCTCATTACATTTACAAGCATCTATATTACACAACATATAAGGCTACTGTTGGGAAATCTTTAACCGAGTTAAAAGTAACCATGCAGTACACACGTAATCAGTTAACACAACCGTACAGGTAGAAACAATTATACACTACAGAGGCAATAAAACCAAGAAAATAGCTTATTGTTATCCTCTGTGTTAAAAGAATTACCTCCACCTAACGCTTAATTACATAGTTACCCTTAGGGGCACAATTATTCCTTTAATGAATGTCACGGATTGCCTCCGCTGCTTTGCAGCAGTGGTCCACAGCGACCAAAACTCAAGAGTATCTAATATTGGCTTCCAAGGTATCTACCTGCGTGCAAGATTACTCTTGACAGAGATGTAGATGGAAGGTTAATGGCACTTCTACCTGTGAAGGATTTAAGCAATGGTTTAGCCCGTTCAAGCCCCCAGTTGGTGTAATCCAACGAAATTCCTCGTATAGGTAATAGCTCTGTTTAGAGGTAAATATATGTCTAGGTATTTATATATGTATATTAAATATTCTGGCTCAGATGTTTGCTTTCATGCATATAAAACTGAAACAACTATGATTGTTTAGTTTTAAAACAACATGTAAAATTTTTAATAATGAATTGGTCTTTAGCAGTTAAAATAAATATGGAAAGATTGGTTTTCGTCACGGAGACGTAGGTGAGGATTTATCAAAAGTCCGTTGCTTTCGCCTATATTACAAGAAACTTAACTCTAGCTGAGTCTTGCAGCTGTGGTTCATCAATTCTGTGATGATGAAAGCCTTCTCCACACTCTTCCACTGTAGGCGGTTAGGGTGGATGCTTTTCTCTCACACTAGCAGTGTTGGTACCACAAATCGTCTGATGGCTTGTAACCACGAACTTTAGAAAAATAGAAAAGCAAATGCCTTCTGCTAAGTACATTTGTTTGGAGCACTCTAACAGGCTCACGTTCCCGTTGTCCGCCCACCCATGTTAAACTCTCAGAAGAATTTAATTCTGAGCACGCACAACTTAACTCCGAGAAGATTGTTAAAATTCACCACTATTACTCTGAGGATTAACGGGTAAATGTGTCTGGACAGTGAGAATATGATTTGTGCCTGAACTAACATTAAAGAGTTACTTACATCTCAAAAATGATATGCTACACTTGAGGCACACATGAGGTAATCGTCACTCATTACTGCTCCAGTCAGAGTCCTGGGGTCACCTCTGCTGTCGGGTTTTCCGCACGACTAGTCAGAAACAATCACCAGCTCTTGCAGTAGTGGTTCATGCATATACTGATTTCATATGTTGATGTTGCCAGCCTAATATATAACCACTTAGCAAGAAACCTGTAAAATTTACATTAGTAAATAAATTGTTTACACTTACCCCAAAATTTTGGGAATACACAATCTCCTTGCACAGATTTAGACTGGACACAGCTCTGTATTAGATGCTTCGAAATCACGTAGGTCTGGAAATTAGAGTTAATTCCACTGACGGCGAGTGTTCTGCAAAATCACTGGCCTGGGAAAACTGTTGTTAAATTCCACTATGACTTGGTCTGGGAAATTAGAGTTAATTCCTCTGACGGCGGAGGTTCTGAGAAATCACTGGCCTTGGAAAACTTTTGTTTAATTCCTCTATGACTTGTGATCAAATTCCTAAGTTTCCAGTCTTGTTTACTTGTAAATTCCTAAGTTGCCCAATACTCGATCTGCTACTTATAGTTGTGGAATTTCTAAGTCCAATGTCTTCTTTTTCTTTCTGGCTTTTAGGAGTCGCTAGTCAGACGTTTGCGCTGCAGTGTGTGTACTGACTTTGATTTCACTACATTATATTCACAATCCTCAGTTCAAATTCCAGCTGTGTTTCCGCCTAATTTTCCAATGAGATACATTGTATATTCTGGCCTCTCAAAACAACCAATCCAATCGAATCTCGTTCAGCACTACGTGGATAGAGGTTATGTCAAATTAAAAAAATACCCTCACATGTTTCAAAATATTAAATTTAATATCCACATGTGACCTCTTCATATCGTTGCATCAGACTTCCGCCGGCATCTTGTGCTATCACAAACAAATGTTGTGCACTGATACTGCCCTGATGCTATCGTCTGCAAATCTTGAGTTTCCAGACAGGTTTATCTGTAATCTCGATACAGAATGTACATCAGAGGCGATTACCTCATTATCTCCCATCTTGTGCAAACATAGGGATAGTCGCTCGCCATCTGGGGTCAAATGTTGGATGGTCACGTTCAAAGGGGTCAGCCGGCTTATGTGATAACGTATAATCTGCTGGCTGGTCTAATTACCTGGTGGAACGTGAACACGTCTGGGATGGTAAACAAGATAAAGACAGTCCCATAGCAAATACTTCCGTAGGGGAGTGGAATGTTAGAGACTTTCCCCTATTAGATTCAGCAAAGAGAGTAAAATAATGATGCATAAAATATGCCACATAATAAGGACAGGGGAGAGAAAAATAAGAAAATATCACTCGCACGGGAATGTAATGCAATCCTGCCGGAGTGGACTTGAGATCGCACAACCGTATCATCACAGACCCCCTATCCTAAGATATTTGTAGAATATCCAGCTTTGGGCGGTCACATGTCCGTGGGTTTACTGTGCACTGGTTTTGTTTCTAGGTGCGACAGTTTTTCTCTCCTCCTTATCTCGTTGGCGAACGTTTGAATTACTCGCTTGGCATTGTGTACAGTTCAATACATACTGACGAACGTCTTTTCATCGGTTGGGCCTAAAGTACACCTCTTTAAGTTTACGCATAGTGGTACCCACGGGAACATGTTCCCCCAATGAAGATATATGAGTCGCTTTCATAACGGAGGGTCATAAAGAGAGGGGCACTAAGAGTTGCTTCCCTCGCCATTGATAAATAATCCCCCCTTCTGTGTGGAAAGTTCCAGCTGAAGCATGGGTTATTTTTATCCGACTCTGTTCAAAGTATGGCGCTAGGGTTATGTCGTCCTTCCTCACTTGCCGTAACTCTGCATTGATACACAGAAATGTCGAGTTGAGGTACGAGTTATCCAATGTTGGCTGTTGGGTACTCTGCTCAAACTCTTTCTGGACAGTTTCGTCCTTCTGGTTGTCCGGGTGATGGCGAACAGAGCAATCTCTCACAAATTGTCTAACATCGTGTTGCAAACCTGGCCAGAAGTAATTCAGGGAAATATGCCTTACCAGGGCATATGAACATTTAATGTGGTGGGGTAGGGTTAAATGCATTTCCTGCATTAGGCGGGTGCGATAGGGTAATGGGACAACTAACTGTCTCTTATTCCCCACCCGTCAATAGACCAAACCTTTCTCCCTCTAAAATGCTCCCTGAGGAGTATGGGAGTAATTACCTTACAACTTTGACAAGCAAGGCTTTAGGGTGTTATCTGCCCCTTGTGCCTGCTTCGGCTCCGAAATATTTGGTCTGTTCAAAGATAAGAGCTCAGGGGCCGCTGGGGCGTTTCCTGTGTTATCTCTTTCTTGTGTCGACTTGGAGTCACATGAGGGATCTCCAAGAAACACATATTTCCTCCCTAAAATGAGAGGGTAGACTAAATCGTCTACAACTGCGGCATTGATTTTGCCCCTTACATATCGGGTTGAAATGTCAATTTCCACAACTGGAAGAGTGATAGGCTTATGCTCTTCCGGGGCCCCTGTATTTCTACAGTTTCACCAGTGTATTGGTGGGCCTTCACCAAAGATGGGGAAACTAGAGCTGAGTATTCGAGACTCGAATCATACAAGCATCATATGGAGTGGTTGCCAACGGTTACTTGATCAGTAATAGAAGGGTGGCTGGAATTTTGTTCATATGCCTGGGGGTCATGTTTCCCTATCGGCCCCCTGATCAGGCAATATATATATGGCCGAACGTTAATAATGTCTAGAACTCACTATAATGAACTTATCGGACTATGGCTAGTACCCACGAACCTACTAAATAACTACCAAATACTTAAGGAGGCTTACCGAGATCAGTGCAGAATGTCCCCACTCTAATAAGCTGGCAAGCTAACACTAGGCCTCTACCTTCTCACGACAGGAATTTTAGGACTGAGCAATTAGAGACAGCAGTAGACTGCATATATAGTAATAGTAGGGTTGCAGGTGTTTGAGCGTGGGCTAGCATCTGCATAGAGAATGCAGAAAACAACGTAACTATTACCCAGAGAATTCTCCTGGCAACCTGCTACAAAAGAATTTGGCGTAACAGAGTGACGATCTTACGTTTGAAAAAGTCCCAGATTTTCCATGGCATCAAACACAGGAAAGATTTTGCGACCGTCATCCATCAATGCAGGTGTCTCAAACGCAACCCAAAGTCACTCTTATGCCCGGGCTGCCACGTAACATGACAGAACTCCAGGAACAGTTTCCCGTGTTTACGTGCAAAAAGAAAGAAACCGCCAATATATGTCGTAATACGTTCTACCCGTGGACACAAGAACGGCAAGAGCTTCCCTGGTGTCAAAGACCATGGCATTTTTTTCCGCTCAATCTCCAAACTGAGCGTTGGCTTCTGCCTCGTGGTCAAAGAACTCTAAGCAGAAAAAGAGAAAAATGCCGCCTGCCAATGCGACAATTTTATGAAGCGTCCATTATCTCCTACCAACATTGAGATAATCAGGGGAAAGAACCTATCGGATTCAAGAATGACAAGTCAGTTACCCTGCTTATATCTACAGAAAACAAAAAGCAGTAAAATGGGCGTGGTAAAAATCAGAAAGAAATAGGAAGAATACAGTAGACATTCAAAAATCCGGCAACCTCCGGACCTGAGGAGCGCCGGATTTTTGAAAATGCCGGATTTTTTATGGTTATATATTCTGTATATATTTAACAGAAAATGACTACCTGTACACTTTATCTGCGATCGACAATGCACGATGTTTACGTTTTACACCACTTCTTTTATTTGCTGAATCCATAATGGGGCTAAACAGCAGCAAATAAATGATAAAATGAGAAGGAATGAGCAGGAATGCCTGTTAACACGTGCAAGCAAGACCCAACAGCTGCATCAAAACATAAACTGCTCCA